>VWZE01002514.1:285535-305051 GCA_013396675.1 Eubucco bourcierii | reverse complement strand
GGTGTTCAAGGCCAGGTTGTTTGAGGCCTTGAGTGAGCTGTACTAGTGGGAGGTGTCCCTGCCTGTGGCAGGGGGTTGGAACTAGCTGATCCTTGAGGTCCCTTCCAACCTTACCATTCTATGATTCTATGATTTATTTTCTAAATTCACGTGGACAGCATATTGAAAAAAATGGATTGTAAAGGATACATTTCCATTATATTTTTTTACATAGGATTTTTCTGGCCCTGATTGTGTCTGATTCCTGTCATGTCAATGTGGTGGAATAAGGATTCATCCTTCTTTTTAAAAATAGCAACCAAGTTTCATTGTCTGTGTAATTAACACTAAGCTACCACCTTTTCTAGTGCAGCTTCTGTAACCTCCATTTCACTTTGAGGCCCTGTTTTCTTTTTTCCTGCTCAAGTTATTGTAATAAAACAATCATCACTGCTTCCTGCTTTAGACTGTCCTCTTCTTCTCCCTTCTATTCTAAACCTTAAAAACATCTGCAAGATCCAGTTACTTTGCACCAATTTGATGCACATTGTTCAAAGCCTTCCCTGGCAGCATCTCATTTCGGCTCATGTTGTTTCATATGTGCGCTCTCTTGCACCTAGTTTCACTCTTATCTCAGAGCAAGCTTCAAGCATTACTTCTCTCTCTCCTCTTTCATTTGCCTTCTTTCAGGCTCGTTGCTCCTGAGAAGTGATCATCCTCCCTCTTAGCAATCCTCCTTCAGTCACTGTTGATGTGGTAATAATTCACTAGTGCAAGAGCTGAATATATAAATTGAGGATTAAAGAAGATCAAGAACAGCAGCATAATGAAATCAAGTCTGTGATCTCCAGTTTCTCTTACTCTTTTCTCTACCATCTCTCCAAGAACCCCTTCTTACAGGGCAAGGCAGAGTTCAATATAAAAGCAACAGGAACATGTATGTGTATTGCACAAGGACAACCAGAAACACAACATCAAACCCTGAGATCTAGAACCTGAAAACTGATGTATGAGTACACTCCTTTTTACATCCTAAGAAAATTCTGACAGTGCCTTCTCACTTAGAGTGCCCAAATTCCTGTTGAATAAGAGTTATTGCTTCTCCATCTGTTTGCTTTTTTTTTTTTTTTTAATTAGTTAGACTGACAAGAAGCTGCCTGCCACACTTTCTCTTGAATTCATTCTATTTAGCATGGGTTGGCTGCAAAGTAACTCCCTGTTTCAGTCAGATGGAGAGGCCTGGCAGATGGGACATCTTTCAAGGTCATTTTTGCATGTGTCTGTGGGTATATGTGGCCAGAATAACCTTCACTGTGTCACTTCAATTTAACCATTTTTTTTTCCCACTTTTGGCTGTAATATATTGAAAATGCTACAATTTAAATATTCTGCAAATATAAACTCATTTTCATAGCCTTGACATCTTTTAAATATGCCATCAAAGTTTATTTTGCTAGCAACAAAATGATAAAATGTGATAATTTATGGAGGCAGCAGTGTCAGTGTATGAAATTAAGGAGTAAGTGGTGAACAGAACCAACAAGATAGCCACAGAGAAGCAAAGATCTCATTTTGTAGCATTTACAATCCTGTCAGGTTCTACCCTTAAGCTCTGAGAGATCAACTGTAGCTGCTTAGGAATGCCAGGACATCAGGTGGCCTGAGAATGGCCAGTCTACCCAGGGGCTTTCCCTGAGAAAATTCTTCCTTCATGCAAAATATTTGATAGAATGAAGCTTTCTGTTTGACTTCACCATGTTTTGTGTCCTTGATGAGGAACACTGACTTAGAACCTGGAATCCCTCATCATATTCCTTTAAAAACTGTCTGGGCTTCCTTGAACTGCACAGGGTCCTTTGAGAAGGTTGGCAGTAGAATCCTTTGAATACCTCCACAATACAGGAATGTTATAGTGTCCCTGTGTACAAACCTACTCACAGTCCCACGGCACATCTGTGCATACATGGCTCTGTTGCAAAAAGAGGCAAATCTAGTAGTTGCTTGTAAAATACATAACAGATAATGGAAGAACTCTTGCATTCAGAGTCAACTCTGAAAGAATGCAAACCCCATTTAGCTTAGATGATTGAGTTAAAAGCTCAATCATTTTTCTTCCTTTTATTTTAAGAAGTTTTAAAAATTTTATTTTAAGTGCAGATGTAGGTAGAATCTATAAAGGCAAAGATTACATTGAGGGGGAGTTCAGTTGCATGTGACCTGGAAATCCCAGTGTGTGGCCTGGAAGGACTAAACCTCTTTTGGTTTTTTGCCTCTATTTTCTTATTGTAAAATTAAACAACATTATTTCAGTGTGGTGGCATACATCTGAAACAAGAAAAACACTAACATACTTCTACAGTCTTAAAAGTGTTTCAAATAGATCTTCTCAAGGCCTGTTTGCACTATTTGAAACTGCTACAGCAGGTTCCATATAGATAATGTCAGTCCTTGGTTGTTTTTTTTTTTTGCTATTCTGTTTTTAAAACAAACTCAACATAGCTGAAGCTGGTTTTAACAAATCAAAACAAGGAAAGGCAAATCAAATGAATTCCTGAGAATTAAATAAGGTAGATAAGGACTTTTCACAGGTCCATAACCACTCCTTTTTTGCATAATACACCTATTATGTCATAGCAAAATAATTTATTCATACTTAATGAGTTGTATAAGCTTTTGTTTGAGAATTTCCCTTCTATTCAACAAGAAAAAAAGGATCACACAATGCAACTCAATAACTTTTTTAACAAGAAAAAAAGGATCACACAATGCAACTCAATAACTTTTTTTTTTGTCAAAATGGATGAAAAAAGAGAGTAATGGATCATTTCAGCATTACTAATAGTACAGGTTTGAAATGGGAAAAAATATCTGTGTGGGAGAGATATAATGTTAGGACACATAAGAAGTAAAAAATTAAATTGCATGTGTGTGTATCCACATTCATACTTATGCAGACACACGCATACATATATGGACATAAGATTATTCTTTCCCTTATTGTGTTCCAAAAAGAATAGAAAAGAAAAAAATGTTTGCACTTAAACTGTTTCTGAAAATATGGAAAACACCATAACCCCAAACATCTGAAATTGTCGTGAGCAGCTACGTTCTGCGAAATAAATTTTACCTGCAAAGAAGGGGACCCACAGGAAGGCTGGGGAGGGACTATTGACAAGGTCTTGTAATGACAAGACAAGGAGCAATGGGTTTGAACTGGCAGAGGGGAGATTTAGACTGGATGTTAGGAGGAAGTTGTTTACAGTGAGGGTGGTGAGACACTGGCACAGGTTGCCCAGGGAGGTTGTGGCTGCTCCCTCCCTGGAGGTGTTCAAGGCCAGGTTGGACAAGACCTTGAGTGAGCTGTTCTAGAGGGAGGTGTCCCTGCCTATGGTAGGGGTTTGGAACTAGATGATCCTTGAGGTCCCTTCCAACCTTACCATTCTATGATTGATTCTACAAGTGGACTTGTTTTGGATATCTCAGTTTGTAAGACTAACGCCGATGTAAAATCTGACATAATCTCTATGTTCCTCTAAAGTTCATTCTGTAGCTTGAGATGTGATTTCTTCTAGACTACAAAAAACAAGCTGAACGTGGTAGATAATTAACATATTTCTAATAAGCACTTATTACAGACTAAAGGTGAAGGTTGTATTATTTGAAAATGTGTTATCTGGTATAGTTAAACGATGGGTTTTCAAGATGTATTAATCTCTGACAATGCTAGATGGATGATGATGAAAAAGAAGGGAGCAGCAACACATCAAGCAGTTTTCAGAATAGATGTGTTTTTCTAATCTGGGCTGTATCATTTATGAACCATTCTGTATCTTAGTAAAACAAAAAGGAGAGGAAATGTAGTTGTTTTAAGGATGCAAATTAGTTGTGAATAAGAATCAGTATGATTTGAGATTATGAGAATCAGCTCTGACTTTCCAAGAAGGAAATGTTAAGTCAAGTAGTCATGCACCATGTAGGTGGTTGGAGAGCTGAACTTTTCCTTGGTAAACCTTGGGTGGCTTGGCAGAACTTGAGGCAAGCCATCAGAACAGGCAACTGCCTCTGCAAAGAGACAACAAATGCAGACAGCAGAGGTGGGGGTGGAAAGAGGTCCAAGCTCTTTGGCTTTTGCACAGGGCAGAAGGTTCTCACCTGCTGCAGAACCTGTGGCTTGGGACCAGCTGTTTTCTTGGGTGATTGGCTATGTCTGGACCTCTTGGTGGAGGACTTAAAGGAAATCTCCATTCTTGTGCTAGGAGGACGGACAGGCTGCCAGAGCTTCAGCAGCAGTAAGGCCACCCTCAGTTTCTCCATATTTAATCCTTCATTGATATAATTGTCCACAGGGGCACCTGATGCTCTAGTAGAGCTCCTCTGATTTAATGCTATCCTGTAACACTGTACTTACTCAGCAATTTCTCTGCTAATTCTACAGTGTTTTCCTGTGAGCCTTTTACTTTCCAAATGGATACGCTGTAGCTCAGTCTTCAGTTTAGCTGATGAAGCTTAGCATGAAGTTATGCTCTCATTAGCTAATCATGCTAATGGTTGAGCTTGGATTTATCTAGTTTCATCTTCTAAACACTGGCTGGTACACTTTGTTTGTTTTTACTTCGAAATTAAAGATCATTTTACAGTCAGAAAGCTCTTCCTTCTTGAAGTGCACATAACCCATGACCAGGTCAACTCTTGGTCATCTACAAGGATACTTGTAGACTGGGTAATTATTATTTCCCCTTAGGGGCATGCTTCCCTACGCTTGATTATCCTTTTAAGACAATTTCCAAAATCTTCACAGTATCACAGTATCACCAAGGTTGGAAGAGACCTCAAAGATCATCAAGTCCAACCCGATACCACAGACCTCAAGACCAGACCATGGCACCAAGTGCCACGTCCAAACCCACCTTGAACACCTCCAGGGACGGTGACTCCACCACCTCCCTGGGCAGTCCATTCCAGCAGTAAATGACTCTCTCAGTCAAGAACCTTCTCCTCACCTTGAGCCTAATCTTTCTTAATTAGTATCTTCTTTAGAAATGTAACTGCTGGGAAAAGTCCAGAAAAAAAAAAAAACCACAAGTCCTATCACTACTGGCATTTCTATACATTATCTTGATGCTTGTGCACCTAAAGATTTTATTTACCTTATTTTTTACAACATGACTTTATTTTTTTACTTTCTTTTTTCCAGTTGGTTATGCATGAAAAAGCCTTAGATCTTGTTTCAGCATAGCATATACCTGCCTTTTAAGTTCTTAGATGGAAGATCTTGCATTTATCTGAACCGAAATACACTATCAAAGGAGTCATTCTTAGCAAAATACTCACAAGGGTCAGGGTTATTGAGACTCTCCCTCATTCCTAGTTTGCTGATTTTTATGCTTAATGAAACTGAATGAGTGGGAGATGAGTTTTTAATGGTTTTTTTAGCAATTTCTTTAATTCACTTCACTATGTTTAAACAAATGCTAAACTTCATTTCCTTTCCCTAAAATGATGTAATCAGTCTGTTGGGTCTGTGACTTGTTTTGATGGTAGATAGACCTTGATTATTATTAATGCAAATGGTTCCATATTCCCCCAAACCACAGCCAACCTGCATGAAAAGAAATGTTCCCTGGCTATAATTTCAGGAAAGCAAACTGAACTGGCTTTCTGATTGTTAATTTGAAAAAGAAAACAAAAAGACTTTTAGCTGGCCACAAATTTCTCATTTGTACTCCAAGCAATGTTTGAATCCTGCATTTCTTTTCTCTTTATAAATGTTTGTTAAAACTCCACTTAAACTTCTTTTGAAACCTATTTATCTTCTGAGGAAGGCTTTCCTTCATAATAAAAATATTATCCAGAGGAAGCAGAGTTACATGCACGCAACAAATTTACAAGGTGATATTGTTAACATAGATTTTACTACCAGAGGTCTTGCCAAGGGCTATACCTTTTCTCCTTGATTATATGATTTCCTCTTTGTTTATTCAGCACACTCCAGTCCCTTCTTCCCTCTGGTCTCTCTGCAGCTCATTTCTCATGCTCTTGGTCTGCTGCATGAGCTCTCACTTTAGGCAATGTAAAGCCTGTTACAGGCCACTTGCTCAGTACTTTCCTGCTCTGTGAAGTGGCTGCCCATGCTGGCACTTGAATCTAAAGGGATGTAAGACTTTTTTTTTCATCCTCAGTGCATCCAGTTTCTGCAGTATTTTTATAGCAAACTCCCATCTTTGCTCATTTTGCAGCCTGTCCTTGCCCTAAGACATGGAGAAAAGACATTGGGATGTTGCATCAGTGGTTTTAGAAGACCAGGATAGACACCATGGCTGGTCATCACCTACAGTCTCCCCATATCTAGTGTGTGGCAAAAGGTTTCACCAGCATATTCAGGACTTTTTCTGAAGGGTGCTTGAAGAGAGTGTAAATGCTGTGATGAATCCAGTAGGACATATAGGAAATATGCAGTGGAATGAAGGGCTTGCTAGTTTTAGGGAATCAAAGAGAAGACCACCACAGGTTTGGGGTAAGAGAGGCTTGTATGTGACTGATGTAGATGTGACAAGAAGTTTGTACTGTTTGGCTGACAAGAAAGAGAAGTACACAGCAGCTCTGCTAATTTGTCATGGGCTCTCTTACCTTGCCAAACTCTTAATTCCTTAATCATTACTTCTTGCTTAGGGGCTGCTTCCATGCAACCCAAACAGATGGACTACTTGATGTGTGGAGATGACTTCCTATTTTCAGAAGACTCTTCCAATTCATTTTCCAGTTCAAACTTACTACTTTTCCATGCCTCACCATTTTTCTCTTACCTTCCTCATGCATTCTGCTTCACGTGTTTGCTTGGAAAGATCTACTTTAGTACACTGAGTGCCTTATCCAGCACCTCTACAAAGAACAAAAGAAAGTCTTAAGTGCTAAAAGAGGGAGGATGCATACAAATGGAACTTAGCAACTGAAATATTTCCACACTGACATTTTACATCATTTGCAACAGCTCTAGAGTTGGAAGAAAATTTGAAGCGTTGCTTGCAGGCTTCCAGGGAACCACAGTTTCTCAAGATCATAAAGGTCTTGTTGCTGTCAACATGGTTTCTCCTCCTCTTAGGGGTTTTGTGAATTATATAAATAAGGATCAATGCTGAGCAAGGCTGTGTATGTCTAGAAGTCATTGACTCTTTTTGAATCAAGAGCCCTTGGGTTCTTGTAAAATCCAGTTACTCACTGGTCATTAAGCTGATAACAACTGCCTCTTCCTAGAGTTGGTCATTTTTCTTGTAGTGCTGCCTCTCCAGACAAAAAGAAACAAAGGAGCAACAATAGATAAACAAAACAAAACACACACAAAAAAAACCCCAAACAAACAAAACCAAACCCCACAACTCCAAAACCCACTAAAACCAACATAAAGCAAACCACAGAGAAAAATAAGGATAATTAATCTCCATGGAAAGAAAGGACCAAGTAAGGGAGGTGATTCTGTCCCTTTAGACTGCTCTTGTCCTGGAGTCCTGTGTGCAGTTCTGGAGCCCCCAGCACAGGAAGGACATGGAAGTGTTGGAGCAGGTCCAGAGGAGGCCACCAAGATGATCAGAGGGCTGCAGCAGCTCTGCTGTGAGGACAGACTGAGTGAGTTGGGGCTCTGTAGCCTGGAGGAGTCTTCGAGGGGACCTGATAGTAGCCTTCCAGTATCTGAAGGGGCCTACAGGAAGGCTGGGGAAGGATTATTTACAAGGTCCTGCAATAACAGGACAAGGGGCAGTGGGTTTAAACTGGCAGAGGGAAGATTTAGACTGGATGCTAGGAGGAAGTTGTTTACAGTGACGATGGTGAGACACCGGCACAGGTTGCCCAGGGAGGTTGTGGCTGCTCCCTCCCTGGAGGTGTTCAAGGCCAGGTTGTTTGAGGCCTTGAGTGAGCTGTACTAGTGGGAGGTGTCCCTGCCTATGGCAGGGGGTTGGAACTAGATGATCCTTGAGGTCCCTTCCAACCTTACCATTCTATGATTCTATGAAACACTGGAATTCCAACCTGTGACTCCTCATTATTGATAAATTAAATATTAGGAGTGAATAAGAGTGTATAAACAATGGTTTACAAGGAGGTCAAAAATGAGATCTGCCATGGTACTTTTTCACTGAACAGGTCACAAGTTCAGACAGTGTGCAGCTCACTTTATCAGATACTGAATTCATCTCCATATGTAGAAGACAGAAGCCTCTAAAACCTGATCTGTAACTATATGTGTGTATATATATATATGTATGTATATATATATGTATATACATACACACACATATATATATAGATATAGATATATTTAGATAGATAATCATAGAATGGTAAGGTTGGAAGGGACCTCAAGGATCATCTAGTTCCAACCCTCTGCTATAGGCAGGGACACCTCCTAGTAGTACAGCTCACTCAAGGTCTCATCTAACCTGGCCTTGAACACCTCCAGGGAGGGTTATTATATATATATTTATACATATATACATACATATGCAAATGTGTGTGTATTTTTTCCATTCAAGTAGTTTAATAAGAAGTCATCCTCCTTTTCTGTTGAGTCCAGTTAGAGAGTGTACTCCATGGTAGGACCTAGCTATGTGTTTTTGAGATGAAGATGTATTTGCCTATCAGTATTTGCTCTGAAGCTTTGCTAGGGAAACAGCTGAGAAAGAGAGCTTTGTAGTTTTGAAGACTTCTAGTTTTGAATATGCTCAGGTTAAAGAACTTTGACTTGAAATAACAAACCGAAATGTGGACTCAGACTCCCACAATCAACTGAAAAAAAATCGGAGACTTACTCAAGCTCATGCCCCAGGATTTAGAAATCTCAAATTCCTGTCTATATCATGCCAACTCCTAAAACTTTTTCCATGAGTGACATTAGCTTAAAATAATCAAAAGAATATTCTGTTCTATGGGATTGTTCTACCCATTTTCTTTTCATCATTTACCTGTTATAAATTTTAATGTTTTAGGGGAGTTTGCTTCTATTTTTCCCCCTTATAATTCCACCTCATCTCTCCTCTGTGCAGTGGCTAAATACTCCTTTTCCTCCTCTTTTTCACATCTTTTGAACATTTACCATTGATTAGCATTTCTTTATCCTTCATCAAGATCTCATTGAAATCTCTGCAAAACCTCCCATAAAAGTCACAAAGAGCCAACACAGTGTCTTAGTCATCACTTTCCCAAGTTATTCAGAGCCTATTTCCTCCCAGAACAGTCCTCCTACCTCTTTAATTGTTTGAGTGGATGCCTCTGAAGCGCCTCCAGCTCTTTCTGATAATGAGGTGTTTTAACTGAACACCTTTCCAGATGTTGTGTCACTGGCAGTAGGCACAAAGGAGAGGTTATCACCATCTTAGGAAGAACCAGGGTGGTAATCCTCTTTATGCACTCTGGAATAAAGTTTTATTAGAGCTTTTGGGGGTTAGGTTTTATTTGATTGTTTTTTTTCTTCTGTGCTGTTGTGGCCAGGAATGCCAATGCCATTCTGGGGTGTATTAGAAAGGCTGTGGTTAGTAGGTCAAGGGAGGTTATTCTCTGCATCTACTCTGCCCTGGCAAAACCTCATCTGGAGTATTGTGAGATTTAATGAAGTTCAACAGGGGCAAGTGTAGAGTTGTGCACCTGGGAAAGAACAACCCCAGGGATCACTATAGATTGGGGACTGACCTGCTGGAGAGCAGGGGAGAGGGACTTGGGGATCCTGGTGGACAGAAGGATGGCCATGAGCCAACAGTGAGCTCTTGTGGCAAGGAAGGCCAATGCTATTCTGAGGTGTATTGGAAGGGCTGTGGTTAGACTAGGTCGAGGAAGGTTCTCCTTCCCCTCTACTCTGCCCTGGTGAGACCATATCTGGAGTAATGTGTCCAGTTTTGGGCCCCCCAGCTCAAGAAGGACAGGAGCTGCCCTAGAGAGTCCAGTGCAGAGCCACAAAATGATGAAGGAAATTGAACATCTTCCTTTTGAGGAGAGCCTGATGGAACTGGGGCTTGGAGCTTGGAAAGGAGGAGACTAAGGGGTGACCTGATTAATGTTTATAAATATGCAAGGGGTGAGTGCCAGGAGGATGGAGCCAACCTCTTCTTGGTGATGCCCAGTGACAGGACAAGGGGCAGTGGGTGGAAGTTGAGGCACAGGAGGTTCCATGTGAACCTGAGGAAGAATTTTTTTCCCTGTGATGGTGGCAGAACACTGGAACAGGCTGCCCAGGGAGGTTGTGGAGTCTCTCTCTCTGGAGATATTCAAGAACCATCTGGATACATTCCAGTGTGATCTGCTCTAGGTGATCCTGCTCTGGCAGGGGGGCTGGACCAGATGATCTTTTGAGGTCCTTTCCAGCCCCTGACATTCTAGGATTCTATGAATTGCAGATTCAAGTCTTATTTACAGGTTAGAAATTAAGCAAACAATTTGAGTGTCTTTTTGGCACCCCTAACCTGACACCTTAAACCAAAAAGATTCTGTGGTTCTCTGATTTGAGGTGGTGATCATTCCAGTGCTGGGTGTTTCCTTTCAAAATGTCACTCAAGCTGCAGTTTTAGAACTGCAGGTTACTCTCAGCTTTCTGGTGAGAAATTCATCTAGTGAATCTGGCCAAACAGGGTGAAGATTGCCATTTTCTGCCCCATGGGGATGCTTGTATCTGCTTGTCTGTTTTTTTTCCAGAAGTGCTTGACCTATTATTTGACCTAGGTGACTAGTACAGATGAACTCTGAAATGAATACTTCATAAAATTTCAGGCCAGAAAGAAGCATTGTGTTCATCTAATCTGACATTCTATAAGGAAGAGGCCATGGAGTTTGACAGGTAGCTTGGTTTAGATGAAATATGTATTTCAGAGTCTTGTCTCAGAGATTTGCAGTGATGAGCAATATGCTTTACCTCCCAAACTGCCTGTCCAACCCCCCCACCCCCAAACTATAAATAAATAAATAAATAAATTATGCAGCATATCCAGAGTCAATTAATCCAGTTTAGGGTCCAGCCATTAGATCTTCTTGTTTCTTGATCTTTTAGATTGCTATAATAAATCTTTTGCCCATGTAAGCAACTGCACTTACAAAGAAAATTACAAACTCAGGGACTTAGATATATTGTCTACAGATGTGTGCTAAGCAATAAAAAGAAGATTTAAGATGAGGGGGAAAATAAATATTAAATTGTTGATCTGTTTGTGGAAAATGCATTTTCCCCATAAGAGTATTAAAAAGAGTGGATAAATTACTCATCATAAATAATTGGAGAATGTTGATTAATGGCCCAAATTTCCTTTGGCATTTCTGTTTTCCCCCTCCTCTTTGAAGATACTACTTTGAATGTTGGGGGTAGATGTGGTTTGTAATGGTTTTTTGTTTGGTTGGTTTTTTTGTTGCTGTTTGTTTTGGGGTTTTGTTTGTTTGTTTTTAATTATTTTTTTTTTTTATCTTCCCTTGGATATAATTTGGTTCAATGATGATTTTCTAGTGAAAATGTTTTTATTCTAACAATTGTGATAAAGGACACCAATGGTAATTTCTGTTCATATAAACAAGAAATAATTTTGAACAGAAAGTAAATCATAAGTACAGCAGGGGTCTGGTTTTCTGACACTGTGGAATGTAATTAAAATGGAGCTCCCATAGATATAAATTTGGAGTAATCAGAATTTTCCATCTGTTACTGCATCCATTTCTGAGTGGTTCCTGAGTTGAGGGATCTAGCATCTTCCAAAACATCAGTTTCCTGAATAAAGGAAGCAGTGGTCACTTGAGTTCAGTTGCAAGCTGAAGTTGCAACAACTATTATCATTTACCTTGAGATGGAGTGTCAGGGTCAAGGTGAGTGTGTGCTGAGAGTGTTCACTCATCACACAGTTTCATAGTTTGTTCTGGCTCCACAGACCCCCTTGTATTTTGGCCAGTAGCAGATCTGTCAGGCTCCTAACACCATGCCAACATCCTGTGCACAGCCAGCCAAAAGGAAAATGATGCCTTGAAGACCAGAAAAGTGATTCAGAGCTAATCCAGCTTCGCAATTCCTTTGGGCAGGAGGGATGATTGCTTTGAGTTCTCATTTGGAATAACTCAAACACATGACCTAAAACCCTGGGTGGAAACACATATATATGCTTCACCAAAAAGATTGGCTAATTAGTTATGAGCCTCCTTCCATTTGTGCACTGGGCAAAGGTGATGGTGAGTGCCCTGTCCTTAAGAGCCCACAAAGGAAGTTAAAATATGGGTAATAAGCAGAAGACCAACTCATGAAAAACTCAGAGAGAAAATGAGCATTACTGGAGAGGATGGCAGTACAAAAGGTATCAAGATCATTCACAGGGTATAAAAGACACAGCTCTTGTGCTATAATTAGATTAGGTGTCTGTGGTTTAGATATACCTGCAAAGAGTCATTGACAACCCTTAGATAAAGTAACATTAATTTGATCTCATCATGTCTGCCACCTTTCATCAGACCATGAGATTAACCTGGGACAAAAGACCTGGAAATAGACTTTGATGAAAACCTGTTATGAAAATTCTTAATGGATGGGATTTAAACCCAATGGATTATAAGCTTTTATTAACAGCTCACCTGTAAATCCTCATAATTTTCCTTTCTGTGAGTTTCTAGTGTAATATTTGCACACCCTGATTATAAATTTTTGGAGAAATAGCTTCTAACTGTAGTTAAAATGCAGCATTAAAGCAGTTAAACAGTCTACTTATTAGCATTAGAACTATAGTCAAAACACATTATACTTGGCTAATAAATTTATTATTTTTTTTTTATGTAGTGGAAATGCCATCAAAGCATAGTTAATCTGAATTGAATTAGATTAGAATTGGAATTCTTGTGCACAAGGAATGAAAATTATTCTTTCTTGTTGCAGGCTGACAATGCAGCATTTGTTACTCCCTCCTCACTGTCCTTCGAAGTGGCAGCTGTAATATTAGCGTGCGCCCCTCGTAAGGTGTGCATCTCCTATCACCATGTCTCTGAGCACAGAGTTCAGCACTAAGAGGGAAATGCATTGCTCTGCATTTCATTCATCACATTTCCACCCCATCCATTTAGAGGTGGAGGGATTTGAGAAACAGTCTTGTGCATAAGCATCATCACCGACTATGCATGGGTTGTGGCATGAAGGGGAGTTCCCAGGACTCCCCTTGAGGGAAATCTCAAATCCTTTTTTACAGAGATAAAGAAAATGTCACAGTCATCAGGGGGAAAATCCAGACATTGAACTCAGTTTTTAAAATGGTAGAAAGGAGGATTGTGGGAATTACCAATTCATAGAATCATAGAATGGTAAGGTTGGAAGGGACCTCAAGGATCTTCTAGTTCCAACCCCCTGCCATAGGCAGGGACACCTCCCACTAGTACAACTCACTCAAGGCCTCATCCAATCTGGCCTTGAACACCTCCAGGGAGGGAGCATCCACAACCTCCCTGGGTAACCTGTGCCAGTGTCTCACCACCCTCACTGCAAACAACTTCCTCCTAACATCCAGTCTAAATCTCCCCTCTGCCAGTTTAAACCCATTGCCCCTTGTCCTGTTCTTGCAGGACCTTGTCAATAGTCCCTCCCCAGCCTTCCTGTAGGCCCACTTCAGATACTAGAGGCTATTCATCAGTCTCACTTCTGTACCAAGGGAAGGTCATGGAATGGGCCCTCTGAAAAGAGATTCTAAGGCACACAGAGGACAGAGAGGTTATTTGAAACAGTCATAATGGCTTCACTGAGGACAGGTCTTGCCTGACCAACCTAGTGGCCTGTGGTAGAGTAACCACACCAATAGATAAGGGATGAGCTATGGATATTGTTTATCTTGATTTCCATAAAGCCTTTGACACGGTTCCCCACATCATTTTTCTCTCTGAATTTGTGAGATATGGATTTGATAGGTGGAATGTTTGATGGATGAGCTGGTTGGGTAGTTGCATCCAGAGGGTAGTGGTCAATGGATTAATATCTGGATGGAGATTGGTGACAAGTGTTGTCTCTCAAGGATCTGTGCAGGCACAAATGCTGTTTAATATCTGCATTGGTGACATACATAGCAAGTTTGTAGAGAATGCCAAGCTGAATTGTGCATTTGGCACACCTAAGGGATAGGATATCACCCAAAAGGACCTCTACAGCTTGACAGATGGACCCATGTGAACCCCACGAGGCTCAACAAACTGCATGAAAAGAAACATGGGCAGCAGATGGAGTGGGTTCTGCCCCTCTGCTCTGTTGTGGTGAGACCCCATCTGGAGTGCTGGGTCCATATCTGGAGTCCTCACCACATAAAGAAATCAATCTGTTGGAACAGGTCACAAAATTGATCAGAATAGGTACCCTGTACTATGAGGAAAGACTAAGAGAGTTGGAGCAGCTCAACCTTGAGGATAGAAGGCTCTGGGGACACCTTATTACAGCTTTCAGTACTTAAAGGAGGCCTGTAACAGAAACGGGGATAGACTTTTAAGCAGAGCTTGTTGTGATAGGACAATGGGTAATGGTTTTAAATGAAATCCCTCCCTGGAGGTGTTCAAGGCCAGACTGGATGAGACCTTGAGTGAGCTGTACTAGTGGGAGGTGTCCCTGCCTGTGGCAGGGGGTTGGAACTAGATGGTCCCTGAGGTCCCTTCCAACCTTACCATTCTATGATTCTATGATTCTATGATTCTATGAAATGAGGGGAGATTTAGACTAGATGGAAAGAAGATTTTTGGACAAGATGACCTTTAATGATTCGTTCCAACTCAAAGTATTCTATGATTCTGAAGTCTGAATGGCAAATATTCTCCTCGGGGCGTAACCATGCCCATCAGACCTACTGATTGCTCAAAGGAGATGTTCATGTCATGGAGTTTCTCGTGTCTTTTCATCATCTACTGAGCACTAGGAAAGAATCCACACACTATCGTAGCTGCACTGCCTATGCTGTAGACTCCTAGCAAAGAGGTGATAGAGCAAGGGTAGGATATGCACTCTGCTAATGATTTTGTTTGCCTAAGAGCACATGTATATGATGAGAACAGGTAAGCATGTGTGACATCAGCAGACATGTGGGCTGCAGCCCTGTGTGCATTGTTGTCCCTGGTAGAGGAGAACTGGAAACAGCAGCAAGAGGAAACCCAAAGCAAAAAAGGAGATGGTAGGTGTCCCCATTCAGGACACCACCACACTCATCACCGTGGTACTTAGGCATGTTGTCAAGGAAACAATATTAGGACCTTCCTAGCAAAAACTATGTTTAGTGACACTTAAACTGTCACTTATATAACTGTTCCCCTGGTGCAGATACAAGGTCTGGGAAGGAAGAAGAAAAAAACAGAAAGGAGAGATTCTCCTTTTCTTTCTCTTTTTTCTTTCCCATTTTTTCTTGTTTCTTTATGCTAATCCAAAACAAGTGTACAAAATGCACTTTACCCACTCATAAAACCAAACTGTAAACAAAGACAAAGCAGGATATTAATAAAGTAGAATTCAGCTGAAAGCAAAGAGAACATCCCCAGCAAGTCTCTCTGATTTCTGTCATCTATCTCAGATTTACAACATGGCAATTTCTAGTTGCTTATAAACCATTAAAATTTGCAGCACAGTTAGCAGCTAATGTAATTTTGCCTGCAAGTGGTATCATATCTTGCATCAGCAGGGAGATGAGCATGCTCATGTCTTATCATTGCCGTCTGTGGTAGGTAAAAGTGCCCAGTGCTACTGGGCTTAGGCCCAGTGTGAGTTAGTTGAAGTTCATTACTGACAACCTGGGGCTTAGTTCCACTTATCTGCAAGTTCTCATTTAGCTTGAATCATCACAGTATCAGAGCATCTTCCAAAAACACGTTAAGCAATCAGATTAGTACCCAGCACATCTGGGTTTATCTCTTTTTCTCCCCAAGAGAAGCACAGGGCAAAGAGGCACTTTACTCAGAAAGATGACATTGCCATCAAAACCCAGAATACATCCCAAGCCAGTCTGGCAGAAGTATTAATGCTTCAAAGTGAAAAATGAAAAACAGAAAATTCCAAACCAAGATGGCTTGTGTGGTGTTTATCCTCTTTTATTTAGTATTCATGAAATACACAGGTTTTTTTGGTAGGGGATATTTTTGCTCTCCTTATTTCATGCAGTATCATAGTGGAGAGTGCTTAGATATTTTTGTCTTTGTAATTTTTAAAATTATTTATAAATAATTCTAATAAACATACTACACACATATAAATAATTTTCACCTTTTTTTGTGGTTTATTGACTAGAAGCAAGTAAATTCATTTGCCCACTTTCTTTTCTGAGGTGTTCAGCAGTTTTGTCCCCTTGTCCTTGAGGAAAATTAATTAACTGATACTTATATCTTTCTGTGAGGTAAGGGAGAGATGTTAGCTCTTATTTTCTCTTCTGGTGCCTTCTGCCTCACAGAATCACAGGGGTTGGAAGGAACCTCAGATTCCATGTAACATGGATTTGCCTTATCTGCCTTTTCCATTCCCTCTTTTCTCTTTCAGCCATCAATACCAGTCCCATCAGATCCCTCTTATGGTTTTCCACTTCTTTCTGGTTTGGCTTTTTCCCATTCTGCATTTAAACTTTAATAGTGACTAGGGAAAAGACCCACATAGTTCCTAGTTCCTGACCCCAGCCTGAAGCAGCTGTGAGTAGTGATTACAACAGAAACTCTGTACACCTGGTTTGAAAATACTTAGCCAATTTGTCCCAGCATCCCCATGTTAAAACTGTAGTCAGTTCTGGGAGCTCTGAAAGGAAGGAACCTGTATGTCAGCAGTGGATGGTTCAGGGCATGACATGCTTTGTTGTAAAGTAGAGCCTTATGTAGAGACCAGTAGCAACTGAAGCTGATAGAAGATGCTGAGTACTTTGGGTTACTGCTCTTGACTTCAGTCAATGCATAATTAAACTCTGGTTGTCTTCAGCTTCCACAGACATGCATGAGAAGTGAATTTGCTCAGCATCTTGCAGGCTCTCACCATAAAGAATCCATTTCCAATTGCTGTATGTCATTTTCTAGAAATGATTTTACAGTGTGTTTAAACATCTCTATTAAATTATTGTCTTCCCAAGAAAGTACTTATTGCTTATTCAGTGGCTGGGATTGATTGCCAAACCCATTTTCTTTTGTTTTGTGTAATTTTATTTTCTTAGTAGCTTAGCCTTCAAAGGACTGAAAATGGGACAGTGAAAGAAAAAAAAGTAAGATGAAAACAAGCAGCAAACAATGACAAAGAATGGATTTTAACCAAACCAGAATGTAGCCATGGAAAACTGTGCCGTGCAACTCCAGCCTACAGCTTTTTCATATATCCAGTGACTACACAGCTGCCCAAAGGACACAGATGGTTTGAAGACTCATGAAAGCAGACGCTCCACACTCTACCTTCCCATTCCCAGCAGTTGTCCTGCGTCTACCCCTCCTGTTGTGGGGCTGCAAACTATTCATCTAGAAAGTCGATGCTGACAGAGATAACTTCCATATACTACCAAAATCTTTAAAGTTCAATTAGATCTCTAAAATGTATTTCAAAATCTTTCTTTCTGTTGCAAAGATTTAGAGTGAAAGGATCTTAAGAGAATTCTGGAGAGAGTGAGAAGAAAGATGCACCAGCTCTAGTACTGTCAGGGAGATGTGCAACACTTCGCACTGTCCATTTGCTCTGAAACCCATAGATAAATTTCCCCTTGCCTGGTTTGTGGTGCTGTGGAACACTGAGAGTAAACACAGACACTGGAGATCTAGACATTGTTATTTGGGATTGCTGAGTTATGTGGTTTTGACCACAACCATGAACTATGTCTTTGCCTGGAAGAAGCTTTGGTAGGAACCTTCATCTTGGCCATGCTTCTGCCCCTGGGACCTCCTGCAGGACAGAGACCACCCAGCACATGCACCTGCTGAAATATATTTAACATCCTGCTTGATATGAGTCAGCCAGAGCTGGCCGAGTGATAGCAGCTCTGCACCTTCATCCTTGTGGGGTTGCTTAGAAGGAGTCATACAGTAGGTATCAGTAAAACAAGTCTCATATATTACTTTGATAAGCTAGTAGGGGTGGGAAAACCTAGGAAACCTCAAATCTCTTTGTGGCCTTCACTTTTCAGTATCTCCATTTAATCGCCCCCACATGCTACTACTGTCTGTCTTGTCTAATTTAGAGTGTAAATTCTTCAGGGCAGGGACTGTCTCTCACTGTGTATTTGTGTGGTGAGGCCCTGATCCTGATTGGCAGCTCTGAGTACACTACAAATCTATTTTAATATAACCCCAAATTGAAAATTCTGTATCTCTGAGCCTTAGGGGATGTGGGACTGTATTCAGGAAAACAGCAGCTCTGAAAAAAATAATGAAAGGTCATTGCAGACAATGTACTGAATATGAACTGTGAATGTGGAGCTAATGGCTGAAAGACAAGGCTATTTTTGCTGTTGGACAAATGTAGACAAGTTGGACAGGACAATGGAACCATTGCCAACCATGTAGTAGGATACTGGGGGAGCTGGGGCTGACATGGGTCTCCATTTTTTAGGCTTGTCCTTCCAAAGAGTTGTTGAGAAAATAGGAAGGGTTTGAGAAAGAAGGAAAAAAAAAAAAATGAAAAGTGATTTAAAAACTGGAAGTCTCACAACTTTAGTGACTTAAATGAGACATCCAAGTGAAGGTCATAGTTGCCCTACAATAGTGCAACAGTTAAAAGAGAGAGATAGACACCTTCAAGGAATATTCACATTTCAGGCTAGTTAAACTGCCTGCTGGAGGAGCCTCCACTGATTACAGAGGGATGCTCAGGCAAGCAGGCACAGGTAGTTGCCTCAATTTGGTACCATCAATCTTCCCACTCCAAGAAAGAATAATTCTGACACTGAGTGCATTTAGCTTGTTGGAAAGAAGGTTAAGAGGGTAAACTTGCTGACACTGTGCAAGTGCCTACACAGGAAGACAATTTTCAATAGGATAGGGCTCTTTTCATCTCTCAGACAAAGGTATAACAAGATCCAGGGACTGGAAGTGGAAGCCAGACAGATTCAAAATAAAGATAAGGTACAAATTTTAGCAGCAAGACTAATGAACTTTGGGAACAATTTACAATGGAAGTGTTAGATTTTCCATGACTTGAAGGCTCTAAATCAAGATATGGTATCTCTCTAAAATATATGCTGTAGCTTAGTCATTAGTTATGAAGCTACAGAAATTGCTAGGTGATGTGTAGAATGTTACATTACAGAGTCATAAAAGCACAGTCTAGTGATGAAATACACTAATCTAAATAATGATACTAAATATTCCATCATAACAATTTGATTTTGCATACATTGAACCAGCTCAAGCTTTACTCAGCTAAAATTACCTATACTTTTAGGGCCCGATGCAAGTGAACAAAGTACCTGGCTTCCTTGGCACCCTAACAATGGGCATATACTCACAGAATCATAGAATGGTAAGGTTGGAAGGGACCTCAAGGATCAGCTGGTTCCAACCCTCTGCCATAGGCAGGGACACCTCCCACTAGTACAGCTCACTCAAGGCCTCAAACAACCTGGCCTTGAAC
>VWZE01002514.1:262823-285260 GCA_013396675.1 Eubucco bourcierii | reverse complement strand
GCTGCATGTGCACACTGCAGGCTCATGTTGAGCTTTTCATCAACCCAGACCCCAAGGTCCTCTTCCTCAGGGCTGCTCTCAGCCATTCCCCACCCAGCCTGGAGTTGTGCTTGGGATTGTGCCTACCCAGGTGCAGGACCTTACACTTGCCCTTGTTGAATTTCATGAGGTTGGTCTGGGTCCACCTCTCCAGCTTGTCCAGGTCCCTCTGGGTGAATCCCTGCCCTCTACCAAGTCGACTGTACCACACAGCTTGGTGTCATCTGCAGACTTGCTGAGGGTGCACTGATTCCTCTGTCCATGTCACTGACACAGATGTTAAACAGCACTGGTGCCAGCATTGACCCCTGAGGGGCACCACTTGTCAGTGGTCTGCAGGTGGACACTGTGCCCTTGATCACCACTCTCTGTGTGCCACCATCCAGCCAATTCCTTATCCAGCAGTGCTCCACCCATCCAGTCCATGTATCTCCAGTTTGGTGCCCAGGATGTCATGTGGGACAGAGTCAAATGCCTTACTCAGGTCCAGGTAGATACCATCAATTGCCCTTCCCTTGTCCACTGTTGCTGTGACTTCTTCATAAAAACCCACTAAACTGGTCAGGCAAGGTCTGCCCTTGATGATGCCATTGCTGGGTACCACCCATCACTTCCTGTGGATCATTTACAACCTAATCCATCACCTTCTGAATTCACCACTCTGCAGTATAAAATCTGTAATATTGGTCATTCACATATATACACTGACACATACTCACATCCAGAGTGGCTTGTGGAGCTTGTTAAGAACCACAGTTAGACTCCTGAGAATGGTTTTCAGTACTGAGGTCCCTGTGGTCTGGAGGAACTGCTGCTTTCCCAAAGATGCTGTAATTCTCTTGGACTGCATTGTCTACTCCTGATGTAGCGAACAAGGGCAAACAGCTTAGAGATAGAATCATAGAATCATAGAATGGTATGGTTGGAAGGGACCTCAAGGATCATCTAGTTCCAACCCCCTGCCATAGGCAGGGACACCTCCCACTAGTACAGCTCACTCAAGGCCTCATCCAGCCTGACCTTGAACACCTCCAGGGAGGGAGCAGCCACAACCTCCCTGGGCAACCTGTTCCAGTGTCTCACCACCCTCACTGCAAACAACTTCCTCCTAACATCCAGTCTAAATCTTCAATAGGTGAAACACTGAAGGTGAAAAACACTGTTTACTGAGGTGGGTTGGTTTGGTTTTGGGTTTTTTTTGGTTTTTTTTTTTGGTTGATTTAGCTAAAGGAGAAGCACAATCACAGGATTTACCTGCAATATTTCACACTCCTCCACTGCTGAAAAACCAATAGCTACAGATGGTTTTCACCGTTCAGGCAGCTACAGATCGACTTGAAATATCCACTGGAGTTGAGGCAAGTTGGTGTTTACTCTAGGAGGTACACATTCTGGGTGGATGGCATGGTGTGCTGCTCAGCACTGAAGCTGTCAAAGTACTTTTTGTCTGTGGGGGATCTTACTTTGTTTTGCTATGCGTTCAGGACAGCTGCCAATCATACGTGCCTGAAAGGTGTGCAATGTATGTTAGATAGAAAGAAGCCACAGCCAGCTACAAAACGAGCAGGATTTCAAGTGCCAGGGTACTCTGAATATTCATTACTATGGTTTTGGGTTTGGTTTTGTTTTATAAGAAAACGATGAATTTGAGGAAAATTGAGCAAATAATTGCTGTCTGTAACAGCTGCAATTAATGTGCTAATAAGGAAAGGTTTCTGAAGCCTTCTTTTCCAGCAGCTAAGAAATTTCACAGAATCACAGAATGTTAGGGGCTAGAAGGGACCTGAAAAGATCATCTTGTCCAACCCCCCTGCCAGAACAGGATCACCTAAAGCAGATCACACAGGAACGCATCCAGAATTTCAGATACTTAGCCCAATGCTGCATGTTGTCAGAGGTCATTGTGTAGAACCAGTTATTTAAGGAGCATGAGTACTCTGAAAGTGAAAACTAAATCACAGAATCACAGAACTTTAGAGGTTGGAAGGGATCTCCAGAGATCATCCAGTCCAGCCTCCCTACCAAGGCAGGATCCCCTGGGGTACCTCACACAAGAATGTATCCAGGCAGATTTTGAAAGTCTCCAGAGAAGGAGACTCCACAACCACTCTGGGCAGCCTGTTTCAGTGCTCTGTCATCCTCACTGTAAAGAAGTTTCTCCACATGTTAGGATGAAACTTTCTATGTCCACTTTGTAGCCATTGCTCCTTGTCTTATTGCTACTGACCACCAAAAAGAAATTTGCCCCAGGCACTTGACACCCACCTGTCAGGCATTTGGACACATTAATAAGATCTCCTCTCAATCTTTTATTCTCCAGGCTAAACAGCCTCAGGTCTCTCAGTCTCTTTTTGCAGGGGACATACTCAAGTCCCCAAATCATCCTGGAGGCTCTCTGCTGGACTCTTCCCAGCAGGTCTCTGTTTCTCTTGAACTGGAGAGCCCAAAATTTGACACAGTATCATAAAGAAATGTTTCCCTGCTATGTCTGCTGTTAATCCAGAAGAACATTCTGACAGACAGCAAGGATGTTTTTGTGGCTAATTCACTAACCTGGAGACATAGAATCATGGAATGGTAAGGTTGGAAGGGACCTCAAGGATCATCTAGTTCCAACCCCCTGCCATAGGCAGGGACACCTCCCACTAGTACAGCTCACTCAAGGTCTCAAACAACCTGGCCTTCAACACCTCCAGGGAGGGAGCAGCCACAACCTCCCTGGGCAACCTGTGCCAGTTCCTCACCACCCTCACTGCAAACAACTTCCTCCTAATATCCAGTTTAAATCTCCCCTCTGCCACTTTAAACCCATTGCCCCTTGTCCTGTCATTACAAGACCTTGTCAATAGTCCCTCCTCAGCCTTCCTGTAGGCCCCCTTCAGATACTGAAAGGCTGCTATCAGGTCCCCTCGAAGCCTTCTCTTCTCCAGGCTGCAGAGCCCCAACTCTCTCAGCCTGTCCTCATAGGAGAGCTGCTCCAGCCCTCTGATCATCTTCGTGGCCTCCTCTGGACCCACTCCAACACTTCCATGTCCTTCCTGTGCTGAGGGTTCCAGAACTGCACACAGGACTCATGGTGATACCAGCTTTATCAGAGCTTCTTAAACACATCCTTCTTGATCCTGATGAGGTTACTCAATCTCTTACTGTCCTCAGTTCTTGTGAATAGCACTTGTTTTTCACTACTCTGCTAGGACATCTCTGTTTTGCAAGATCTGCTGTGTTATGATGCTGTGTAGTATTCAGCCCAGAAAGTCTCAACCTCAGATGTTGTATACAGTATTTAAGAAAACTTCTAGGAAAGGCTGCTACCTTCAGTGTAACCATCAGGAAAATGTGCTTAAGTTTACCCTCCTTGAAGGAAAGGAGCTTCTCTGCATGGAGAGAGTGAAAACAATTAGCAATCACTACAATTTTCATCACAGAAGTACTTTACAAAGGCTGATAAGTACCATTAACCCCATTTTACAGATGGATGGGAAGCAGCATCATGGAGCAGCAAAGCGAGTTGCTCAAGGCCATGTAGTAACTCAGCAGAAGTTATGCAAATAGAAATCAGGTCTCCTGATGCCAAACCTTATTCCTTGGCCCACACAACTTCTACACAGGAGACCTGACCTAATTCTGACATCCATGAAATTGGCATCCTCCTCTGAAACAAGCCTAAGCAGGTATATAGAATGAAGGAAAGAGCCTGCTTCTCAAGTGCTCACCAGTCTTGTGCAATAATTGCTCTACAGACGTTTTTGTGAGCTTGATAAATGTTTTATTTACATGGAAATGTCTCAGTTAACGCCCACAGTAAACACGAGGCGGTAGTCAAAACGTTACTACATCTATTATCACAGAGAGTGGGCTGAAAGATATGCCTGCTTCTGCTGCAAGCAGGCCTTATTTTATTAGCACTCTGGTGCTTCACTATTCAGATGGGAGATGAGCCATCCACCCTTCCCTGATGGTGACCAAGATTTAAGGGCTCCCACTCCCTAAGGCTGCTTATTTCTCTGCTCTATGGTTGAAATCATTCTTAAATGACATTTACAATTAAAAGACTCTAAGGAGGATGCTTCTCAGTAGAAAGGATGCACAATAAATTTGGCATCCAATGGAATTGTCAGTGGTTTGGGAGGTACTACAAGTACCTGGCTCATCAGTTCCTTTGCTCTGCAGGAAATACATTACAGTGATGAGCGGGGACTCCAGAGGCTCTTTCTATTCCTTGCTTTGTTACCATGAGTCATGTAAGGCTGAATCTGCCCTGCTTAACTTTAGATGTTTCACCAAGTAGCCTCATTTCGGAGTCTCAGGGCTCTACTACAGTTGGTGGATCTATAGCTCCCATTGGAACTACCTGTCTATATTGACTGACAACAACAAAGCAAACAATCAAACCCCTCCTTTACTTTCACAGAAATCTCTTCCTTACAAGTAATTGATTTTGTGCCATTCTAGTCGTCAGTGTTTTATAAATCAGCAATATACTCAGGTGGTCAAGAAGGCAAACAGCACACTGGCCTGGACAGGAGGACACAAGTAGGACCAGGGGAATGAACGTGCTCCTCTTCTCAGCACTGGTGAGGCCACAATTTTGAGTACCATGTTTAGTTTTGGTGACTTCAGTACAAGAAAGACATTGATATCCTAGAGCAAGTCCAGAGACGGGCAACAAAGCTAATGTAGGGTCTGGAGAGCAAGCCTTATGTAGAGTGGCTGAGGGAACTGGGATTGTTTAGCCTGGGGGAAAGGAGACTAGGAGGAGACCTTCTTGTTCTTTACAACTACCTGGAAGGAGGTTGCAGAAGATGGGTGTTGGTCTCTTCTCGAAAGTAACAAGTGGTAACATGAGAGGAAATGGCCTCAAGCTGCACCAAGGGAGGTTTAGATGGGATATTAGAAGACAATATCTTCACTGAAAGGGTTCTCAAATACTGGAATAGGCTCCCCAAGCAGTTGGTTGAATCACCGTCCCTGGAGGTGTTTAAAAGACACAAGAGACGCCTTGGTTTTGCACCAGACATTATAGAGTTAGGTAATGGTTGGACACTCTGGTATTAAAGATCTTTTCCAAACCAAAATGATTCTCTAATTCTATTCTGCTATTTTATTCTTTCCCTGGATAGTATAAGATTATTAAGTCTCTTTCATTAAATTCTTATTAGCAGCCTCAAAGTTTCACAGACTGAATACTCACAAACTGAGGTCACTGGGACTTCATTTCTTTGGGATTTCCACTGTGTTTTACATATGAAAAATTGGTGTAATGGCATCCTATCTAATTCAACAGAGACCTGCAGCATATAGGAACTGAACACTGCATCACTGATATATTTGTTCTAGCCCAGATTTTGTAGCCTGATCTATATTAACATTATTTCTGCAGGATAACGGTAGGGCCAGTAGTAGTTTATTTAATAACAACCAATGAAATACACGTCAAGAGACCAAAGGACACTTAAAGTGTTTAAGATTAAAGGGATTAATTGTTTCCTGCACTGGAGAATACCAGTAAGAAAAAAAAAAAAACAACCAAACCAACCCACACTGATACACAGAAAGTTGCTACCAAAGTACAAATCCATGATGGATGAAAAGTGTTGCAGAAGTGCTAAATAAAATATTATGGTTTGTTATAACAGCTGCAGTGTGATGTGGCCACTTTTTCACAGCTGAACATGTCATCCTTTTTGTCTCATTGCGACTGTCAGGAAGCTATGTGTGATCTTCTGGCTCCGTATCTGTGTGCCTGCGTACGTACACGCATAAGAACAGGCCCCGATTTGCATGGAAGCAAGCAATGAAAAGTCTTTTATATTTAATGTAGGAGGTACAGGGAGAGGCTGCTTTGTCAGCAGCCTGAAGTTCTTTGGAATTTGGCTATTCAAAGCCATTTATAAATGTGTTCTCCAAGACACACACTAAAACAAACCCCTGTTACTGAACAATGTCATACCCAGTGTTGTGATAGCCTGAGGTGGGCAAGGTCTGACATGATTTGAAAAAATTCTCTATTAAGGAAAAATTTTCTATATGACTCATTCCTAGTCTGTCTGATTTTCAGTTGTGGATTTATTTCTTTTTCCACTGACTAATAGCTCTCCATCTCACTCATTCTCATTTTGGAACTATTAACACACCCAGTAGATGTGCTGCTCTTTCGCAGAAAATATCTTTGCAAAATTCGAGTGCTTAAGATTGTTTTAATATTTTAGTAGTGTAATATTTGAGGTTTGTTTTTTTTTTTGTAGCCCAGTTCTAATATGTATGATCCCAGCACTTTGCTTACCAGATATAAATGTGGGTAATACAAGTGAACATAAAATTTGCCAGAAACAGGAGAGCATAATCACAAAGACACAAAGGGGAGATGAAAAGAAAACCACTGGGTCAATCTTCTGAGCATTTTAAATGGTTGCACACTGATGTAAGTTGTATGGGGAATGAGACAGAGGAACTGGGAATCTCAATACATAATTAGAATTATGTTTTAATTGGCTTAGCAGAGGTTTGCTGGGCTAATTCACGTGACTGGAATATTGATGTAAAAAGGTACAACTTGTTCAGAGAGGACAGTAAAAAAAGGCAGAAGATGTGACTTATAAACCAAGGACAGATAATTGGTTCTGAAAGCCAGAATTCAATGTGAGATGGACTTGCTGAAACAATCTTGCTGAAATAGAAAGAAAGCCAGAATGGTGGAGTGTGCTGGTGGTGACCAAAAAAACAGACAAGAAACAAGTCCATTAAAAAGATACTGGAATAATTCAAACCCCAGGGTCTGTTATCAGTGGGGGACTTTGATACCAAACATTAACCAAGACAGCAAGAATAGCAGATTCCTGGTTTGCCTAAGTGCTGACTTTTATTTACCAATATTGGGAAAACTGATGTAAAAACAAGCTCTTTTATGTTCTTTTCTGACTAATGGATGTGAATTTGTGGAAAAAATAAAATAGGAAGACACTGAGAATAAGGTGATTACTCTGATTCATTATTTATCAGCAATACCTATCAGTAACCTGGTAAACTTTAGGATGTTCCTGTTCACTGTGTGTGTGGGGGGTTGGATTAGATGACTTTTAATGGTCCCTTGCAACTCAAAATATGCTGCGATTACAGGGTTCCTTGAAAGATAAGAAAGAGAGAACCAGAAAGTAAAAATGCATTGAAGATTTAAGAAAGGAGGTACCAATAAATTAAGCTAATAGGTAGAGATCTCATAGGAAGAAATCCAAGGAGAAACAATTCCATAATAATAATAATAGAATCATAGAATCATAGAATGGTAAGGTTGGAAGGGACCTCAAGGATCATCTAGTTCCAACCCCCTGACGTAGACAGGGACACCTCCCACTAGTACAGCTCACTCAAGACCTCATCCAATCTGACCTTGAACATCTCCAGGGAGGGAGCATCCAAAAAAAAAAAAGCTAACTGAGACAACTCTGGAGCTCGAAATGTCACGTGGAAGGTGCAGAAAGGTTAATAGGAACTTGTTTGATGATCATCACCATACTGTGGAATTCAGAAAAAAATTACAAAGGAATATGAAGGTGCTTTGAAATCAGTGGGAAATACAAGCACAAGCACATAGGGACAAAATCAGAAAGGACAAAGTGTTACACAAAGGATTTACTGCAATATAAAAGCCTATTGGGTAGGTGCATTAGTAATAATAAGAAAAGGAAGGAAAGAGCATGAAGGAATAACCCAGCAAAACATGTTTATTTTTAACTTGCATCAGTTAATTTGTTCACCATGTGGTCCTGCAAACTGTCGTACTGGCACAAATGAACAAGGGAAGAGGGATGGTAAAGGGAAAGGAGGAGGAGGGGCTGGGAGCTGCCTGCAGCAGTTCTGTCACTAAAAGAAATGTAAGTGCAGGACCATTACTCAATGGACAAAGAAAGAAAATAACTGATGATGGGACTGAAACATATAATGCCTTTTTGATTTAGACTTCCCTAGAAAGATTAACTTTGATTGGATGACTAACAAAATGCCAGGGTTGAAAGAGTGAGAACCAACAGTGGAGTAAGGAAGGTATGGTAGGAAGTTATTTGGACCAAGTAGACATTTTCAAATCAGCAGCCTGATGTAGATCCTTAAAGAAATCAGAAGTAATCTGTTAATAGTTTAATAATTTAATAGTTTCATAGTTATTTTTATCATTACTGGTGTCAAGTATTGTCCCTCAAGGATTCATACTGGGAGCAATATTGTTTAATATTAATGACACAGTGGGTTTCAGTGCACTCTCAGCAATCTTGCAGATGACACCAAGATGAGTGGTGAGGTTGACATGCCTGAGGGTAGCAATGCCATCCTGAGGGACCTAGATAAGGTTGAGAACTGGGCCTCTGTGAACCTCATGAGGTTCAACAAGGTCAAGTGGAAAGTCTTGCACATGGATCACAGTAATTGCCTGTATCAGCAAAGGTTGGAGGATGATGTGATTGAGAGTAGCTCTGCAGAAGGGGGGAACTGTTAGATGAAAAGACAGAAAACAGCTGCTAATGTGTGCTCACAGTCAAGAAAAACAACTAAATCCTGGGCTGCATCGAAGAAATGCAGCCAGTAGGTTGAGGGAGGTGATTATTTTCCCCCTATTCCAGTTTGGTGAGACCCCACCTGGAGTACTATTTCCTCAGCACACAAACACATAAACCTGTTGAAATAGGTTCAGAGAAGGCCACAAAAATGATCCAGGGGATGAAACACCTCTGCTGTGAGGAAAGGGTGAGAGAATTTGGTTTCTTTGGAGTAAAGAAGAGAAGGGTCTTGGGAGACCTTATTGAAGCCTTTCAATACTTAAACAGGAGCTATAAGAAAGATCATACAATCATAGAATGGTAAGGTTGGAAGGGACCTCAAAGACCCTTTAGTTCCAGATGGAGACAGAGTTTTTACCACGGTCTGTAGTGATAGTAGAAAGGATGATGGCTTTAAATTAAAAGAGGGGGATTCAGAATAAACGTAGGAAATATTTGTTTTACAATGAGACTGGTGAAATACTGGCCCAGGTTGCCCAGAGAAGTGGTAGATGCCCTGTCCCTGGAAACAGACATTCTATATTTGCAATGAAGGGGTAATTAATTAATGGGAGATGGTATTTCCCCAAAATTAATATTGTTTATTAATTTTGATATTCAGAGTTCTTGACACCCCGACCACTATTTTTAATAATAATTAGGTTCTTTTGCAATAGTAGTGGAAACACACACAGGAATAACTAGATCTAGAAATAACNAGTGAGGGTGGTGAGGCACTGGAACAGGTTGCCCAGGGAGGTTGTGGATGCTCCCTCCCTGGATGTGTTCAAGGCCAGATTGGATGAGGCCTTGAGTGCCCTGTACTAGTGGGAGGTGTCCCTGCCTATGGCAGGGGGTTGGAACTAGATGATCCTTGAGGTCCCTTCCAACCTTACCATTCTATGATTCTATGATTCTATGATTCTATGAATACACTGCTTACCCACTAGATGGGCTCAGGAAGTTCCTTTCTGCTTATGGCAGAGGGCAATGGTGAATTACAAGAGGCTTGAAGTATTTATTCACAAAATATCTCCCGACTGTCAGGGCTGGCTACAGCTTCAGACAGTATGCAGATGCTTTCAAGGAGTTCTGTTAGTGCCTTGTCAGCCTCTGAGGCTTCTGATTTTTCCAAGGCTTCAGGGTGCTGGAGAAAGGAGGCAGACTACCTCTGACCTGGTCCTGATCTCTCTGGATGATCTGTGTATCTTCAGGACTTCCTGTCTTGGTAGGAGGCTTTCAGGTGCATGTCTTGTGATGTACAGTCTTGGCACATGTCACGCTGGCTGTGCAGACCGATCACCTGGAGGCATTTAGAGCCTGTTCCTGGTAAAGGCAGGCAGTTTCCAGGCAGTGGCAAGCAAGCATGAATACAACAGCAGAGCATACTCATCTCCTTTTATCAATACAGCCCAAGAGTCATGGGTCTTTGGATACAGAATAGCCAATCAGAATGGCACTTAGCTGAGCTTGACCATAACAGGTGGAGCCATAGGCTTGCTTTACCCTTTTTGGGCAGAACACAGGCCTTGCACAAGGCATACACNTCTCTGGATGATCTGTGTATCTTCAGGACTTCCTGTCTTGGTAGGAGGCTTTCAGGTGCATGTCTTGTGATGTACAGTCTTGGCACATGTCACGCTGGCTGTGCAGACCGATCACCTGGAGGCATTTAGAGCCTGTTCCTGGTAAAGGCAGGCAGTTTCCAGGCAGTGGCAAGCAAGCATGAATACAACAGCAGAGCATACTCATCTCCTTTTATCAATACAGCCCAAGAGTCATGGGTCTTTGGATACAGAATAGCCAATCAGAATGGCACTTAGCTGAGCTTGACCATAACAGGTGGAGCCATAGGCTTGCTTTACCCTTTTTGGGCAGAACACAGGCCTTGCACAAGGCATACACAAGCTGAGTGTGTGTACCTTGTTTACCACAAGATGCAAAACAAGTCTGGGCAAACCAGATTCCTTAGACTCAGTGGCCCCAGGTTCTTTGTCCTCTTTCCCACTGTTGCTTCTCCCCAAAATAGAAGGAGGGAGAGCACAAAAACATGTCTGGGCAAGCCAGGATATGTATAAGCCTATTTTGGCCTGCTTAGGCCTACCACAACAATATTACATTTGTCACTTGTTCCTCTCCAGACCCTTTACAAAAAAGACAAGTATTGAAGCAGCACTGAGTGTGGACAGAACAGAAAAGCAGTACCCTCACAAACAAGTAAAACTTGGTTAAAGTCCAGACCAAAATACAAGTCCTTAAATCCTCAGATACTTGAAACCACCATTGCTTCTGCCAGGATAAAATATATCTCAGAATAATTGCTTGTTGGATTTATTTTAGAGAGGGAAAGTTCATCTAATACAGCCTGAGTCTGCAAAACTGACTAGGATGTGGAACGTGTTTTTTGGTAGATGCCGCTTTCAGAAGGATCCCTGAATAACGTCCGAACCATCTTTCATGGGAATCCTGACAAGAAGCCAAACACTCTTGTACATGAAGAATTCTTTCCTTTTTTTTTNCCCTTTTGTCAATGAAAAATTTTTTTTTTTTTTTTTTTTTTTTTTTTCACTCTACTGATTTGCCTCAGATCACTTGATCTGTTTTTTGATGATAAAATTTACCTCTCTCTCTAAGGAGAAGATGGGCCGGGAGGGATTGCAAAGGTGAATATCTGCAGTGCACAGTTGCAAAGCTGAGATGACATCCAGAATCATTTGAGCTAGTCAATAAGGGACTCTCCTAGCAAATACATTATGGCATGGAGTGCTTTTTGTCAGAAAACACATGCAGCCCTTCACAGCATGTTAACAGACAGCAGTCCACCATGTTACCTACCACCAGAGCAATGGTGTGAATTCTACCTTACTCCAGCCAACCTGGCTTACTGCCACCTATGCAAATGACATTGCTGAAAGGGTATTGCCTCTCTGAGTCTCTTCCCAATCCATCTGTTCAGTCTGAAAAAACCAAACCTTTTGGAAAGAGAGTAGTGACACTAGCAAGCATAACCAGTGAAGCTCTTGGTATGGTCAGTGGAAAAGGATAAACTGGTGGAAGTCAAGGGCGATTCATTTAAAGGCAGTTGCAACTGGGAAGGTCTGAATATCTCCTCACATCCATACCTGCCATATCTTTCTTTGTGTGTGCATGTGTGACAGCTTTCATCATGAAGAATGGACAAGAAGCCAGCAGGAGATGTTTATGAAGATAGCTCTCTTGAATAGAAAACCAGAGACAGAGAGACCTGGAAACTGCAAGACAATCCAACCTCAGGGAATTTTCTTGCCTGCTTTACCAAAAGACTTCTACAAAGCAAAAATATCTTGAGTCTGAGTTAATTTGCAGTTATGTGAGACAAGTGTGACCCTCTGAATTATAACCTTATTGGCCTGGTTTGAAGCTCTCGTGTAATGTTTGTCCTGTGAGGCTACTGCAGATCCCAGAAGCTGGCAGCTTTCACAGCACGCTGTAAAACTTCTATTTTGTTTTGTTTTGTTTTTCTGAAGCTTTGGCCTATGATTAATTGGTTTAATTTTGCTTAGCAAAGTTCAATTTATGCTTTACAAGCACCATTAGTATTTGAGTGTCTGCCTCTGTGGTGATAGATGCCATATAGAGTTGGGTGGGTTTGGAAAAGATATTCCTCTCCCTACAAAACTCTTAAGGATTAAAAAAAAAAAATAATATTTAAGTCAGCCCAAGCTCTTTTAAGAAGAGGCAGAAAAAAACATGTACATGTTGTGCCATTAGCAATGATTTGATTTTCAGAAAAAAACACTTTGGACATCAAGATCTTCCTGAGTCTCCCTGAGGCAAGTCTCTCTCACTTAACCTGTGGTGCTCAAGCTCTTTGTGTCAATGCAAGGACTTCAGTATGTGAATTTCTGAAGTCCCAAATTAGTTTTTAACCATGGGACTAAAGAGCTTGTCTCTTTTCTGGCCAAATGAATATTTCATTATTGATACAGCTGCAGGAGGACCTTGCTGGTCATCAAGCAGCCAGGTCTTTTGGGGTGATTTTCTGCTTCACAGCCAGAAAGCTTTTTTTCCTGACAAAAGTTTAGGCTGAAGTTGGTGTGTCTTTTGTGAATTGGTACCAGTTTCAATAAATCTGTATTCTCATATGAAGCACAGAAAAGTTCATCAAAAATTACAGGCCACCAGGTCCTATGCAAATCCACAATGACCACGGTTTTCAATGTCAGAGTGCTGCAATGTGGATTATCTGGAAGTTCAATGAACATACACAAAGCTCCCAATAGCTAAATCTAGCCACCCTGAGGCACTTCAGAACTGCTGGTCTAGAAAAGCCTGAAAAGGATTGGATGTGGCAGGTTCCTGATTCAACCTCAGCCAGTTCTATGAGCTAAATCCTGTTTACAGAGGAGTAGAGTGCTTGCTCTTTAATTGAGAAAAGTAGTTAGGAGATTATCACTCCTCATAAATGGCAAGAATCCTCAAGAGGCAAGATGGTCATACAAAGAGATGTTTTATTTTTGGCATATTATTGCTGTGCTTCAGTAATCAAGTGCAAAGTGCAGGAGGGCATCAATTTCAAAGGGAGCTTTGAGAAAGGAGAACAGTTCTTGTTGCTGTCCAAAACAACGTGGTCTGAAATGGTGTGCAGTGTCTTATTGTTTATCTGTTTATTTACTTACCATGGGGTTCTCAAAGATTTGGTTTGTGCAATTGATTGACTTAGCACAGTTGACTGCAAAGTTTTGATTGCAGAGTCTTTGCATTGCATTAGCACCTAGAGACATCAGTTGAGATCAGGACCGTATGTGCATACATGGCTATAGTGACAGGCAAGGCTTATCTGATAAGTTAATGATTCATTTCAGCCAAAATGCAAAAAATATGTTTTGATGTTACTTTTTAAGATGAGGAAACAGCTAGCCCAAGGTCACACTGAAAGGCATCATGATAGAAACAGAAACCATATTTCTGTAGCTAAATCATGACCATATTTCTGTAGCTAAATCAGGAGATTATTATTTTTTCATCTTTGATTCATCAATGAGTAGAAAAGCAGTTAAACAGAAAGGCAGAGATGAAATAACCCTTTCCCTTCCCTTCCCTTCCCTTCCCTTCCCTCAAAAGCACTCTCGTATATTTTGCTGTTTCTTTTGGAATATTTGTGCCTTATTAAGAGGATCTGCAGTGGTCCCAAGGCTATCTTTTCTCTGGACATGCTAATAGGGAAAACCTAGCAGCCACTTAATTTGATTAAAAATAATTAGACTCAGAAGTGTAAACATGTTTTGTATCATGAAGTGTAAGAAGATCTAAGCACTGTGGTCTAAAACACCAATAGCTGTGCAAATCACAGAGTCTTTCATAGAGTTCATTGAGTTCTTAATCATACAAACTCCCAGGGGTTTAAGAGCCATTCAGTCTGGGAAAACAAAGCTGAGTCTGAAGGACAGAGATTTCCCTGGCAAACTTCTCTAACCTCTCTTTATGAGGTGTGTGAAGAGGTCACCAAACCAAATCAGGAAATAGAGACTGGGGGATAGGGTCACACCGAAGGAGTTTAAGGAATTTTAGCATGGCTGTTGTAAAGAAAATATGCAATAAATCCAGGGAAACTCAGCTGAGACCTGGGCCTATCGGAACAAGTGGTGCAACTCCAGGCAACGAGAATCATGAGACTGTGGAAAGTGTTAAGCAATAAAATTTTTGCTTATGATTTCACTGAGAGGCACAATTTATTCTTGGAGCTGCTGAGGTTTATTCCCTTTTTCATCCAAGCCTTATGTCCCTCGGCAGTGTCCTGCAGCAGGGAGCTGTCGTCTGCTTCAAGGAGAGAAAAGGGCTATATGAAAGAGAAGCTGTATCAAGAGGTTCTGAGATTGAGAGGAAGTGATGCCAAGGTGGTCTTAGCAGCAAAACTAGTCATAGAAAGAAAGTTGGGCATAGCCAGTTATCAATGTACAATTAACAAGCATAAAAGAGGGAAAAAATGGAAATGAATACTCTCCAAATATACTCTTAGAAAGGCTGTGATAGGAATTTTTTTTTTTTTTGCTTGGTCTGACACTGCACAATCAGCCTGTATGTAGTGACCAGACAGTTCTCACATGTATACTTTGGAACCAGCCACAGCATATGGTGCCTTTTGCCAGCTGGTAATTGCTAGACTTAGGAGATAGCCTGGAGGCATGGAGGGTACCGAGGGGAAATGATTATCTACAGGATCTCTGCAGGCTTTGGAAGTGTACACAGAGATCATAAGAAAAACAGGAAGGAAGGGAAAAAAAATGGGGTTGTTGTGATGGAGGGGGTCTCCAGATAGAGTAGAACAGAAACCAGTAAGTTTGCAAGCACTGTTTGGTCCCCTACTTGCAGAAATACTTGTTAATTATTATTAGAACATCTGTTTACTATTTTAAATGGTTTACTTCAGAAGAGTGTACAAAATGACAGGAAATTAAACAGAAATGTGAAACAATTTTTTTTTTGGTGACACCCAGCATTTCTTTCTGAAAACACTCATTAGTAAAGGAAGCTCCAGAAAGATATTTCAGTAATGTATGTTTAACTCAAAAGTTCAAAATACAAGAACAAAATCAGCTTTATCTTTGATACTGACAACTTTGAAACCCTGTTAGGAAATAAATCTGAAAAACACAATAGCTGCAAGCAGTTGTTCCAGGAATGAAACCATTGTAGCCATGGGATCCCTGCTTTGACAGGGAAAGATTTGGAATGTCAAACATTTCTGCATACTGCAATGCCTATCTCATGTTCAAGTGATGTTCATTCAGTAAGGAAAGGTAATTGCCAGCAGTTTTATAACTCTATGCTTTCCTCTGTAAGATGCCAAAAAAAAAAAAAAAAAAGACCAGCATTGATATAGTCTTCAAATAATTGAATGTTCTCACTACTTTATGATGAAGGAATAAAAAGTGTTTGACATGAAATCTGAACAGTAGAAGCAATGAAGCTAGATCATAGAATCATAGAATCATAGAATGGTAAGGTTGGAAGGGACCTCAAGGATCATCTAGTTCCAACCCCCTGCCATAAGCAGGGACACACTTTCAACCACACTTGCATTCTGGAGTCTGTTCCCATCTCCAAAAGCAGCTTAGACCACCTTGCATTCAATGTTTTCACCTTTGTCTACCTTAATTTATTTTGCACTCATATATATAAACACTATATACTATATAATATAATGCTATGAGGGTCAAATATCACAGATTAAACTGAATTTGCATGGTCACAGTATCACATTATCACCAAGGTTGGAAGAGACCTCAAAGATCATCAAGTCCAACTCGATACCACAGACCTCAAGACCAGACCATGGCACCAAGTGCCACGTCCAAATCCGCCTTGAACACCTCCAGGGACAGTGACTCCACCACCTCCCTGGGCAGCCCATTCCAGCAGTCAATGACTCTCTCAGTGAAGAACTTTCTCCTCACCTCCAGCCTAAACTTCCCCTGGCACAGCTTGAGACTGTGTCCTCTTGTTCTGGTGCTGGTTGCCTGAGAGAAGAAAGCAACCTCCCCGTGGCTACAACCACCCTTCAGGTAGTTGTAGACAGCAAGAAGGTCTCCCCTGAGCCTCCTCTTCTCCAGGCTAACCAATCCCAGCTCCCTCAGCCTCTCTCCATAGGCCTTGTGCTCGAGGCCTCTCACCAGCCTCGTTGCCCTTCACTGGATACGCTCAAGCACCTCAATGTCCGTCTTCAATTGAACTGGACACAGGACTCAAGGTGTGGCCTAAGCAGTGCAGAGTCCAGGGGGAGAATGACCTCAATGTCTACAGTAGACTGGGTCTCCTGAGGTTAATTCAGGCACATGTCTATTCTAACTTCAAATTCCAGTGTAAGTCCGAGGTAACTTAATCTGTAGTATGTCTCTAACTAAAGAGCAAGGGCAGGGAGCAACACAGTAGTACAAGCACTATCTGTGTCCTTCTTTGGTTTCACTTTGATGATGTAAGGAAACCGTCCTCCAAAATGTGCACTTTGTTCTTGTTAAGCCTAATGTCATGCCACTGGCTGCTACTTAGTCAGTGCATGGATGTTTATTTCTGGGACAAAGGCTACTCCTAGTATTAGGAACTGGAGTTTGTCCAGAAGACAATTCCTTTTTGGTTTGTGCTTTGGGTGTTTTTTTAGTATTTTTTTTTTTCTTAATGAAGTAAATCAGCCTACTTACTGCCTATGTGAAGAGATGGGTGTAGATGTAGCATATTTCACACTGTCAAACAGACAGACTAGCAGATTCCTAAATGCTGGCAACCTACTTGTTTTCTGTGAAGCAAGGCGCACAGTTCACATAATTTCAAATGACAAGAGTCAAGTAGTAGGAGAGAAGTGGCAGAGAAACAATGACTGTACTACCTATACATGGGGGATAAATGAGAGTTTTGTTATTTAATTCAACAGATTCAGCCTGGAGAAGAGAAGGCTTCCAGGAGACCTTAGAGCAGCCTTCCAGTATCTGAAGGGAGCCTATAGGAAGGCTGAGGAGGGACTATTGACAAGGTCTGGCAATGACAACACAAGGGGCAATGGGATTAAACTGGCAGAGGGGAGATTTAGACTGGATGTTAGGAGGAAGTTGTTTGCAGTGAGGGTGGTGAGGCACTGGCACAGGTTGCCCAGGGAGGTTGTGGATGCTCCCTCCCTGGAGGTGTTCAAGGCCAGGTTGGATGAGGCCTTGAGTGAGCTGTGCTAGTGGGAGGTGTCCTGCCTGTGGCAGAGGGTTGGAACTAGATGATCCTTGAGGTCCCTTCCAACCTTACCATTCTGTGGTTCTGTGAATATTTTTATGTCTTGAATGCTGTGATAGTTTGGAGACCAGGACAACTTGCAAAGTTTTGGTATAATGGAAATAAGGGAAAATTAGAAGTTAGCCAGTGAGAGACATAGCTGTGTTGTGTTCCAAAAGAAGAATTACTACTCCCCAGTTTGTGTCCTAAATCTTGTATAGACTAATAGAAGGGTTGGAAGGGATCCTCAAGGATCATCTAGTTTCTACTCCCCTGCCATGGGCAGGGACATCTTCCACTAGACCAGATTGCTTGAAGCTCTATCCAACTTGACTTTGAACACTTCTGGGGATAGGCCATCCACACCTTCTCTGGGCAGGCTGTTCTACTGCCTCACCACTCTCATTATTAAAAAAAATAAAATTCTTCCCAATGTCCAATCTAAATCTACTTTCTTTTAGCTTAAAATCATTTCCCCATATCCTATCTCTACAGACTGGTAAAAATCTCTCTCCATTGCTCTTGTAAATCCTCTTCAGGTGTTGAAAGACTCCAAATAGGTCTCCCCAGAGCGTTCTATTCCGTTGGTTGAACAACCTCAACTCTCTCAGACTGGCCTCACACCAGAGGTGTTTCAGCTCTCACATATTTTTCTGACCTCCTTCAGACAAGTTCCATTATGTTCATCTCTTTCCTGTGCTGAGAATCCCAGAGCTGGACAGAGTACTCCAGGTGTGTGTGTGGGGTGTCATATGAAAGTGTAGACACTGTCCTTTTTAGTCTTACACTAAATATTTTTTTTTATTATTTTTATTTTCCTTTTGTTTTGATTCATGAGGCACCTTTCCACTGGTGCTCAGGATGCATCTTCCTATGGAGTTCCTATGGAGACCTTCTCTTTAATGTTCTTTATCCTTATCTTTATCCAGTTCTTAGAACTCTTCTAGTATTTCTCAGTTTTTCACTGGTTTATTTCCAGGCTCTTCTTACCAAGGAAATTTAGCTAAGAATGCTGCCAAAAGAACAGAGACCTTCAGAGTGATTCTCTTTCAACAATCTCTCTTCTTCAAAGCTTTCTACATTGTCCATGCATTCATGAAAATATTATCTTTTATAATACCTTTTGTCTTGGTCAAGAAGAGTCTCTGCCTTTCAGATCTTCACACAGTGATGATCTACATAAGCCTCCTATTTGCATGAGTAAGTGCAAGGGCAGCTTTTTGCACAGATTTTTCCATTCAGCCCTGCCAAGCAACTCAGCATTGCTGTGGCCCAGAGGGATCCACATAGGAACATTTGTGTCCTCAGGTCTTTCACATCTATAGGCATTTCCATGCAGAAAAAGACTGAGATTCACTGTTGGAACAGTCTGGAGAAATTTCCTCTCCCAGAGTTCATGTCCCAGATAGGGCAGCTTCCAGGACTATCATTCTAAGTTATTTTCAATAGCTACTTTTATTTTAAATTTTAATTACAGAAGAAAGAGGGAAAATCAGATAAATTGGCAAGAAATACAATCATAGGAGGAAAATTGGAAAATTACACTTTGTATTCTAGGGCAATTTAAAACCAGCCAGTGAGTTTATCATTAAATCCTATGTGCATGGTATGTGTGTATATATGTATGTGTTTGTAGAGATGTGCACTGCTTAGGCCACACCTTGAGTACTGTGTCCAGTTCTGGGCTCCTCAATTTAAGAAGGACATTGAGGTGCTTGAAGGTCTCCAGAAAAGGGCAACGAGGCTGGGGAGAGGCCTCGAGCACAGCCCTATGAAGAGAGGCTGAGGGAGCTGGGATTGGTTAGCCTGCAGAAGAGGAGGCTCAGGGGAGACCTTCTTGCTGTCTACAACTACCTGAAGGGTGGTTGTAGCCAGGAGGAGGTTGCTTTCTTCTCTCAGGCAAGCAGCACCAGAACAAGAGGACACAGTCTGAAGCTGTGCCAGGGGAAGTTTAGACTAGAGGTGAGGAGAAAGTTCTTCACTGAGAGAGTCATTGGCTGCTGGAATGGGCTGCCCAGGGAGGTGGTGGAGTCAGCATCCCTGGAGGTGTTCAAGGTAGGTTTGGACGTGGCACTTGGTGCCATGGTCTGGTCTTGAGGGCTGTGGTGATGGGTTGGACTTGATGATCTTTGAGGTCTCTTCCAACCCTGGTGATACTGTGATACTGTGATATATCACAGAATCACAGAATCAATCAGGTTGGAAAAGACCTTTGAGATCATCCAGTCCAATCTATCACCTGACATCATGTAATCAACTAAATCATGGCACCAAGTGCCACATCCAGTCTCTTTTTAAACACTTCCAGAGATAGGGACTCCACCACCCCTCAGAGCAGCCCATTCCAATGGCCAACCACTCGTATGCACAAATACACAAAAGTCTGTAGAAAATGATATAATATTTTTACATTCTCTATCAAAGATGTTGGTTTTTTTTTCCCCCTTGCCTATATTTAAGCTGAGTTTCTTTAGTTTGTGACAAGGAGTCCTCAGAAGTATCTTCATTTGAACTTGAGTCAAGTCCTAAGGGAGACTTGCATGGCATTTGCACACCCTGTTGACATTTAGAACAAAAGTCAAGCCCTGAAAACATAACAAAATTAAGAGTTAGCTCTCTTTTCAGTGCCTACATAAATTAACAATGCTGTCATCCTTGTCATTTAACACTATGGCTGCAGCAGCATGGATATTCATATTAACAGCACTGGTCATTAATGGGGAAGAGATCTCACAATGGGCTGCAGAGACTTTCCTTTAGAAACCTTAGCAGAGCTGCAGCAGCTACTATGCATTATAGACTTTTCAACCGAAGATCAGTGGCAATGGAGAGAAAGAAAAATCACCAAACTGTTTTTCTGTGTAGGAACATGCATCTCCTCCCTTTATGAGTGGCCCAAAATTCTTGTGGAAGTTCTAGACCTCTCTAGATGAAGAATGAGATATTTCAACAATCATGACCTTGATATAATACTTATTTTTGATCCTGCTGATTTTAATGGCCAAAGAGAGCTTGAGCTTGGCCAAGGCCGCCTGCTTTCTTGACAGTCCTCCCTTCCTTCTTGAATCATAGAATCATAGAACCATAGAATGGTAAGGTTGGAAGGGACCTCAAGGATCAGCTAGTTCCAACCCCCTGCCATAGGCAGGGACACCTCCCACTAGTACAGCTCACTCAAGGCCTCAAACAACCTGGCCTTGAACACCTCCAGGGAGGGAGCAACCACAACCTCCCTGGGCAACCTGTGCCAGTGTCTCACCACCCTCACTGCAAACAACTTCCTCCTAACATCCAGTCTAAATCTTCCCTCTGCCAGTTCAAACCCATTACCCCTTGTCCTGTCATTGCCAGACCTTGTAAATAGTCCCTCTCCAGCCTTTCTGTAGCCCCCTTCAGATACTGGAAGGCTACTGTAAGGTGTCCTTGAAGCCTTCTCTTCTCCAGGCTGCAGAGCCCCAACTCTCTCAGTCTGTCCTCATAGAAGAGCTGCTGCAATCATCTCACTGAATTCAGTGAGGAAGTATCTGGCAAGCTTTGGAAGCAGGGAGCCTGAGATTTTCAACATCCTTTGTTTAAAAAAGTGCTTCTGAAAGAGTTTGGCTCCAGTCCCTTTAGCTGCCCAAGTTATATTTATAGCCACAGTTGGCATCTACCTGACACGGATCTCAAGGCAGTTTTTACAAATCACTCCTCAGTTTACAAAGAAGTTAAGACTTGGGTGCACAGTTGCTCAGTAGCAGTGATCCAGATTCCTAGTCTGAAGAGTTATGTTCTGAACCACAATGTCCCTGCAATGTTAGGAGCTATATAATCTGGCACAAAACTAAACAAAGCTATCTTGATCCAGTCTGAACTAGACTGTGGTAGGGCTAAAGAAAAGAGAAGAAAAAAAAAAAAAAAAAGGAAAGTATGAATATAAATGCAAGCTACTGATTCCATGGTTAGAATGCCAGTAAGGACATTTTAATACTACATATAGGGAAAGTGCACATAGTATCCAGGAGATGATTGCATTTTATCTTCTGTCAATGCATAAAGCTGCCTGAGAGCAATAATTATTCTCAGCTGGGCCTACCTCTGCAGAGACTGCTTACAAATCATTGCAAACATTTGCACAGAGCAAAGCACAAAACGCAAATGAATAGGAAAAAAGCTGCAGGAAAAGCTCAGCCCTACGATGGGACACCTCTGGAGAGGCTTTTATGTGTCTTATTATGTGAAGCCAAAATCCACAAGGATGGTGGAGTCACATGTAGCTCATATTATTTATTGAGGTTTGCAGGTCGCAGAGCTTTACAAAGCTGACAGTCAAATGCCTCAACTCTTCTGAAAACAGTCTTCTCCCGTGGATGGGAAAACATCTGGGATTCAATTTTTAAGCAACATTGGCCTTCTTTCTAGCAGAGGATATCAGTGAAAGGTTCAGGAAGTATATGCATTGCTTAGTTTTTAGGGATGAGGGAAAGTGAGGCTCAAAAGGGCCTTGCCCTAAAGACTGAAATTTTACTGTGGCATCCTCTGTTGAGACCTCTGTGAGCATTGTGACTCATCACGGGAGAGAAAGAGGCCACGGAGGCTACAGCACCGCTCTGACTGTGCTTTAATGTATACAGACCAGAAGAGTTTCCACTTGGCAGCAAATATATGCTATATTAGCTTGCATTTCTACAAAACACTTTCCATCTTTTTGAGCTTTCCATTTGAAATCAATTTAAAGAAGGAATAGAATCTTTGGAAACAAAATTAAGGTCAATGTTTCCTCCCTAAGCAACCTCCCAACCCTGTTCTTTCTCCGCTAGGATGATGGACTGGTTGTAGCCCTGCCAAATCTCTCTGTCCTCAACCAAACATGACAATCCCTGGGAAGCTCCTGGTCCAGCTCTTGCTTTGCCTCAGGTCTCTTCTTCCACCATTGTCCCTGCACAGGCACACACTTTCAGGTAGTCAGTCTAATGAGAGAGAAGAGTATTTCCTTTTTTTTATTCCCATTGCAAAAAAAACATCACCACTGTATTCTCTTTCCAATTTTATTTATATAGCAGTTATTTTTTTTCTGGTCAAGGGAGAGTAGTAATGACAGAGAATGCTTGGAACATAAGATGGGGACACATTAAAAAAGTTAGAGAGATGTAGTGTT
>VWZE01002514.1:246364-262804 GCA_013396675.1 Eubucco bourcierii | reverse complement strand
AGATGTAAGTGTTACTGTGATTTCCAATACTATACCTTAACTGCCCAACTTCATTGTCAGATTAATGTATAAAGTGGGAAATAATCAGGGATATCAGACATGGACCAAATGCTGTTCCAAATAAAGTGTCTCTACTGTGATCACTAGGTTCTGTCATTTAGTTATCTTTCCTTGCTTGATGTATGAAAAACAAAACTTCCTTATCAGGAAGAAGAAAGGAATAAGAAAATCTGTTGTGTTTCCTATTCATTCAGAGAGCAGCTCTTTCAATATGCAACTGAAAGTGTTTTGGCTACCTTTTTTTTTTTTTTCCCTCTTTCTTTTTTTCCTTTTCCTTTTCTCTCCTCTTTTTTTTTTTTTCCCTTCCCCCCCCCCTTTTTTTTTCCCCCTCTCCTTCCTCCTCATTTCTTTTCTATTTTCATAAAAAGAAATGCTAATTGAGGTTGTCACCAATTTGACACCGTAAGTGGAAACCTGATTTTCTGCCCTTCCAATAAGATTTAAATCTATCCCAAAGGCATGAACGGCCCCTGCAGACTAACCCCATTTCTGTAATTTGTTTGGCTTCATGCAGTTGTACATGGGAAAAATTTAATCATTATTTTTCAAATGTGAGCTAATAACCCATATTTCCTGGCTTGCACAGCTGCCATTGTGCGATTTCTTCAAATTCAGGTTCAAAGCATTAAAATGGAGGGACAGTGCTTAGAACATCATCTCCTTACCCTATTTTTTCCACTTCCATTCTATAGCTTTTCTATGATAATGCCTGCCTGTGTCATAGATCACAAGGAGGAATAATGCCTTCATATTTAGGAATATCTTGATATATCATGGGTTTAGTCTCTTTCAACTGTCCTCTTCCAACATCATAACAAGATCTATCCTATTAGATCTTGTTAGAGTTTATCCCTCTAATCTCTGTAGAAATGCTAGTGTGGGCATAGCATAGGGTATCTTGACCTGACCTTGGCTGGATCACCTCTCATATATCCCTCAGGCTGTCAATTTGACTTTTATGGCTTTCTTAATACTTGGGTGAAGAAGAGCACTTTCATTTATAGTCTTCTCTGTACAACACCACAGCATAACATTGCAGGATGTGGGGGCAGGTGTCCCAGGTNTGCTTAGGCCTCTGGAGGATGGCAGTGGCATGGGGGGGGGGAGGACTGGAACACTGGGGATTGTAGATTTAGTTTTGGGGTGGGGAAAATTCAGGGGGTTCTCTAATGGCTTATGGATCTGCTTGGTAATTTCTGTCTGTAACACTCTCTCCAAATACAATTCTGTTTTTTCTCCAATTCATTTGAGAGCTTCACTCTGTCGGCTCTTTAAACCCACTACAGCAGGATATCTGAAGGGGACCTACAGGAAGGCTGAGGAGGAAGTATTGACAAGGTCTTGTAATGACAGGATGAGGGGCAATGGGTTTAAACTGGCAGAGGGAATATTTAGACTGGATATTAGGATGAAGCTGTTTGCAGTGAGGGTGGAGAGGCACTGGCACAGGTTGCCCGTGGAGGTTGTGGCTGCTCCCTCCCTGGAGGTGTTCAAGGCCAGGTTGTTTGAGGCCTTGAGTGAGCTGTACTAGTGGGAGGTGTCCCTGCCTATGGCAGGGGTTTGGAACTAGATGATCCTTGAGGTCCCTTCCAACCTTACCATTCTATGATTCACAGATTGAAAGAGTTTATTCTGAAGACCTGACATCCTCATTATAATGTTTTCAGGGAATGCTTTGAACTAACTCTACTCTAGTCCCATAGAGTAAATGCTCATTAGTGGCTGGGACATGTTAAGTGGACTTCTGAAGCCCTTCTTCCCCGTTACTTCTATCTGAAAATGATACAATTTACTCCAGAGAAACTCTTGAGATGCAAACCAAGTAACTGAGTGGAAATCATCAACAGTTTTACCTCTCAATAACACCCTGCTGATGAAATGCAAAATGCCAATGTAGGTGCCTTCACATGAAGTGCATAAAACTTGTTGCCTTTCTATTTCCAGCTTTATTAGGCTGATTATTTAACAAAGAGTATAACCAGGTTTGTTCCTCCTGTGTGTAAAAAGTATCTCTGCTGATGTAAATCAATTTCGTAATTCAATTTGGATGGCATTTGCCTCCCTGCTCCTTAAGAATAAATAAACAAATAGTAACATGATAGAATCTCTCTACCTGTTTCCTCACTACCCATTCTTCATATGAAAAGGGGTAATCATTGGTATTTCACTGAAGCTGGATTTACAGCTGAAGCACAGAGCAAGCCTTGTTTCACAGGAGTATGGGTTGATGTCACTGAGGAGACAGCATGCTCAGCTACTCTGCTACTCTGCAGCCACTGTGATTGCAAGACAGCTAAGGAGAGGACAGATCCTGTAAAATATTAGGGTGTTTTGAGGAAACTGATGAAATGTCTACATCAATGGACAAGGGAAAAGCTATGCCTATCAACTCTCCTGACTTTTGTCAAGTCTTTGCCATGGTCCCACACAAAACCCTTCTCTCTCAATTGTAGAGATGTGGATTTGATGGGTAGACTCTTTGGTGGATAGTGAATTGGTTGGATGGTTATACCCAGAAGGTAGAGGTCAATGGATTGATATCCAGATAGAAATTGGGGACAAGTGGTGTCCCTGTTGGATTCATACTGGAACCAGTACTGTTTAATATCTTCATCAGTGACAAAGATAGTGGGATTAAGTGAGCCCTCAAAGTGGTGCAGCTGAACATTCCATCTAGAGGGACATGAACAAGCTTGAGAAGTGTGCTTGTGTGAACCTCACTAAGTTTAACGAGGCCAGGTACAAGATCCTGCACCTGGGTCAGGGCAACCTCTGGTATTAATACAGGTTAGAGTATCAACAGATTGAGAGCAGCTCTGCAGAGAAGGACTTGAGAGTACTGGGGAATGAAAAGCTGGACATGAGCTCACAATGTGTGCTCACAGCCCAGAAGGGCAATTATATCCAGGGCTGCATCAAAAGCCGTGTGGCCAGCAGATTGAGAGAGGTGATTCTGCCGCCTTACTCTGCTCTGGTGAGACCTCACCTGGAGTATTCTGCCTAGCTGTGGAATCCTTAAACTGTTAGAGCAGATGCAGAGGAAGACTGCAAAAATGACCTGGAGGATGGAACACCTCTACTATGAGGACAGGTTGAGAGAGTTATTCAGACTGCATCTTTCAACACTAAAAGGAGACCTGTAAGAAATATGGGGACAGTCTCTTTAGTTGGGCTTGTTGTGACAGGACAAGGGCTGATGGTTTTCAACTAAAATAGGTGACATTTAGACTAGATACAAAGCAGAAGTTTTTATAGTCATGGTGGTGAAACAGTGGCACACATTGCCCAGAGAGTTTATAGATGCCCCATCCCTGGAACCATTCCAGGTCAGGTTGGATAGGGCTCTGAGCAACCTGATCTAGTTAACCCTGCTCACTGCAGAAAATGTGGACTAGACAACCTTTAAAGGTCTTTTCCTGCCTAAAGCATTTCTGTGATTCTAAACAAGAAAGTTTTGTGCACAAAATGTAGACTTGATTTTTTTATTTCTACATTTTCCAATGGATAATATCTTTGTAACAAACATAGAACTTTTCTCTCCAACTGTGTATTCTGTTGTGAAATATGTTTCTGTCTCCCTGCAACATCTCTCTGACTCTTAAAAATACCCCAAACCTTTATAAGGTTAGATTACAACTCCTCTTAGAGGAACATTCATGAAAGGGCAAGGACAAAGATGATATTAGCAAAATGGCAGAATATCAGGAGGCCAGAGGAGATACAGAGGCTGCTGGCCAGTCCTGAGTCTCCAGGATTTTCCCATGACTTATGTTCCTAGAACCTGTGGTAGTCATGGACTTGTAAGGGTTGTAGTTCAGTCAGGTTTGGCCCCACAAGGCTAATGGAGAAAGTCATGATTATTTGTTTAAGGGGAAACAATGCATCTTAGACTTTAGAAAATGTTCTGCATGCTTGAGAGAGGAAAAAAAAAAACAACCAAAAAACTCAATTTCCATCTGGGCTATGCATTTCTACAGCCTATAGTCATAAAACCACTGACTTTCACAGTCTGTAAGCAAGGGATAGGTGGGGAAAGCTATCAGTTGTACAGTAGCACAAGCAGGTATATTAGTGCCTGAAGATGATGCAAGAGAGGAGCAGGGAAGACAGCATACAGTCAGATTCCTTCTCTCTCCACCAATTTATTCTGTTCTACCGTTCCCTTAACCTGTGATCCAGCACAAACTCCAAACCAATGCTGATCAGTGCATGGTAATACAGATGCCAGTAGGTTAAAGAAAACCCCAGAGCATTCCCTGACTGGTGCTGCAAAGAGAGTTGGTGGCAGGGGGGATGTGCGTGGCTGCACAAAGCTGTGAGCAATCAGACAGTTCTTTCTTCTTTTAAGAAGTGTTACATGTCCAGGTTGTGATGTTCTGGCTCCTTTTGAAACGTGTCAGCTTCAACAATCTCTGCAACACACTTCCCTTCTCTCTAGTCCTATTTTTTTCCCCTGTGATGTAAGAGCTGTTCCACCCCACAGTCAGCACTGAGATTTTTATAGAAATGAAAAGCTACTGAAATGAATTGCGGCCACTTCATTAACGCTGTTGTGCTGGATGATAGAGGTTGGAGCATCTTTTGGTACCTACAGAAATAGGCTCGGGTGCAGGGAGGAAGGTAACAGTCTGGGCTGCCTCCAGCAGAGGGAAGTGCTACACACGCACTTCCCAGCGTGCTGCGTCCTGCTGCTGTGTAGAGCAGCCGGAAAAATGTCAGCTCTTGTGTTTGCAGAGCTGAAATCTTCCCTTGCCAACACAAACATCTAATTTAATCCCCTTCAGTTCTTCTCTGCAATGTCCTTACCCTCCATTTCCCCCAGACCGAGAGCTGTGGTGTCTCCAAGCTGACTTTCATGAACACACCACCTCTGCAATAAGAATTATGCAGACAGTGATTTTTAAGTCCCAAAGTCAGTGCTGGTAAGCACAGATTCAACCAGGGCTCCAAATGTAAGTTTTAATAGCATATTCCAGAGGTTACTTTAAATGAGAGTTACTTTTTCTCTGAAACACATCAGCAAGGATGAGAGAGGAGCAACCTCAAAAGCTGTGGGGCTCTTCGAGGTGGTCCTAGCACTGCCTACAAGTGAATCCGTGTGTGGACTGTGGGCGCACACTCACATTCCTGCACAAAAACACACGACCGAAAGCTGCCCAAATGCACACTTGTGTTTTACATTTCCCTCTCCTTTTGCTTGTCACAGTTACATCTTTTTGTCAGAGGTCACTTTTGGGTGTGCACAAACACACACAGATGCCTACATTAACTGCACAAAAAATCATGCACATCTCACATGGAATAAATCCTCTGACCACTCCTCCTTGACAGTTATATGCCTTTAAAAGATACTTGACTCCTCTGCTTTTAGAAAGGGTAGAAGCCTATTGGAGATTAATTTATGGGGAAGATAATGCCCTTAACCTACACTTCCCTGAACTACCTTAATACTGTTTGCAAAGCAACCAGATGACTTTGTCTCACCCTCACCCCATGGAGAGCCTCGGGGAGGCAAGTTTTGCCTCGAGATTTCAACCTTTTGACGCACGGATTTTCCACGCTGAGCTGCAGTAGGTGGGTAACAAGAAGATCCTATTAAAGTGAAATCAAGTAGCAAAAGGATTGTCAGCTCAACAAATCACAAATATATAGGACTCGCCCTTCCTTCACTGAATTCCTTCCTACTCCCTGTAAGAAAGGAGAGGGGAAAAAATGTGGTGAAGAGGGGAGAAAAGAACAGCAGAGAGCAATATCGTCACTGGCAATGTCTTGGGTTTGTGTGTGAGAAACTAATCGTTGCTGCTAAAGACACAGGCTCTTTAATGAAGAGGCTGCTGCAATATCATCGCAACAACGAGCAACCCACATGTTTGATTACAACAGGTTGAGCCAGTGCACGCTCCCCTGTGCCACGCTCACAAAAAAATAAATCAAATGTCTATACCTGAGGCTCCTTCATTTCCTACACAGAGATCTAGTTTAATGCAGGCTTTTCACGGTACCTTTCTTTGACAAGAAGGGGCTGGCAATCGCTTATTTACCTACTTACCTGCCCTTGAGCTATGTGGCTTTTATTTGAATAAATTAAAGCAGCTGTTTCAAGTGATGCTTTTAGCCTCTCGAGCCTGGATCTAATTCTCAAAAGAGGTTTTTTGGGTTTTTTGGGTTTGGTTTTTTTTTGGTTTTTTTTTTTTTTACTTAAAACCTGTGTTTCGAGTCTTCCACCAAGTATCGACAGTCTGCAGGATGGAGTTCTTTTAAAGGACCTTAGTGCCTATGGGTAAGGATAAATACAATGCCATCTGGCTACTGTGCCTGCTTTTGGCTTTCCTAAATATTAATGATGGACTGAAAGTGAAATAAGGACTTGCTAAAACAGGGAACCTTGTCTTTTTTCTGTTGAGTTGTTTTGCTTGTTTGCTGTGTGTGACTACGGGACCAGTTTTTCAGCTGCTGGGAGTTGTTTTAAACCCACTGCTAGCAGATATGTTTATTTTTTAATGCTCTAATAGCACTTTTAATATTCCTAAGTGGATACATGCCTTTGCTGTGCTTTGTGAGGCTGATTCTCTCTTTCAGGACACTGGTAGCAAATACTTGAAAAACTCTTATAGTTAGTAAGCTTGATTTTAGTATCTAAAGCAAAGAGAAAATCTCTGCTTCGGTTTTCTCTCTGTGTGTATGTGGTGGTAAATACTTGAAAAATTCTTACAGTTAGTAAGCTTGATTTTAGTATCTAAAGCAGAGGGAAAAGCTCAGCTTCAGTTTTCTCTCTGTGTGTATGTGGTGGCAAATGAAAGATTCTTACAGTTAGTAAACTTGATTTTAGTATCTAAAACAGAGGGAAAAGCTCAGCTTCAGTTTTCTCTCTGTGTGTATGTGGTGGCAAATATTTGAAAAACTCTTACAGTTAGTAAGTTTGATTTTAGTATCTAAAGCAGAGGAGAAATCCCAGCTTCAGTTTTCTCTCTCTGTGTGTATGGTGTTTGTAATTTACTTTCCAGGATCTCAACAGCAACCAAATTTCAGGGGCCACATGCTCATTTATATAACCTGACTTAACTCTGAGGCAAGGAATTTTATGGTTCATCACAAGAAGTGGCTGTTGTTATGGACATGCAGTGATATTTTCTTCCCTTGGGTGCTTGGGAGAAGAAATTAAAAAACCCAAAAACCCACCAAAAAAACCCCAACCCACCAACCAAACCAAACAAATGAAAAATAAAACCAAACCACCCAACAACAACAAACCCAAACAAAAAAACAATGTGAAATAGAGAAACATAACCTAAAAATATATACAGGAAGATGCTTTTTACTTTAAATACACCGTAGAAGGTTTTAATGACATTGATCCAAGCACATAAACCAGAACATGTATTAAATCTGGCATGCTCTGTAGTGAGCTGTGTTTTGATCTGTAGTTCAGCATTGTTTGCTTTTTTCTCCATGCTAGGCATTATCACTGTATTCTAGCACATTGTGTTTTTACATATGTATATGCATTTGAAGCAGGGAGAGAAGAAAGCATAAGGATCACAGAAAGAAAAAAAAACAAGAGGTCCCTTTTATTGCTGGAGCTGTCACACATTCATCAGGACCAGGGTGTTATAGATACCATCAGAAATCTCAGTGATGCTCAGGATAGAATTACAGAGAAGTATCCAAGCTCAGGATACAAGTGTATGGGAAAATATTCAATCTTAGGCCCTGCTTTGGAAATGTTTGCTCACTATTTACTGCTGGGAGTATCTAGAGCTCATCATACATCATGCTGGGCTCTTCAGCAACTGTGAAATGGTCCCTGACTAGAGATCTACTCGCTTCCTCCTGAATTTTTTTTTTTTTTTTGATAGTTCTATTGCAGGCAAGAGGTTTATTCCCAGTCTGGTCTGATGCACTTGAAAGCAGAATTTGGACCTAACTAGAATAGTTATTGTTAATACTACTAGAATTGTTATTGTTAATACTATTGTTATAATCTTTGCTATTATCACTGTGTAAACAAAACACCACATACCATGACCAAACTCCTGCTTTTTTCTGTCTTTGTAATGCCTCAAATCCTGTAATCTAATTGTTACACATCCTTGCTCAAAAGAAAGGCTCAAATATTAGCTTAAGGTTGTAATAGCAATTAGCAGTGCAGAAGCTTAAGCTATCTGTGCAGATCACAAGGTTTGCTTACCACATATTTTATCAGTAGGTTAGCTTGGGTGCTTTATTATCTGACAGTGGAAGTCCTACCTTCAGCTGATTTTTTAGATATTTAACTGTTCTGAATGTTTGTGCTTTATGGGTAAAGACAGGAACAGTTTTTTAAGAGGTCCTGTTATGTTAGGACAAAGGGTCATGGTTTTAAACTAAGAGGAGAAATTTAGACTATATATAAGGAAAAAAAAAATCTGCAGTGGGGATGGTGTAATATTTGCCCATGTTACCAAGAGTGGTGGTAGATACCCCATCCCTGGAACCATTTCAGGTCAGGTTGAAGGGGGTTTTGATTAGCCTGATCTAACTGAAGATGTCCCGGCTCACTACAGGGAGGACGACCTAGATGACCTTTAAATGTCCCTTCCACCCCAAACCATTCTATGATTCTGTTTTCTTCCATGGATGCATGAGTGTTAAACACAGAAAGGAATGTCAAGGTTAAAGTGAGGGGGAGGAATAGAAAAAAGCAAGTGCTTTGGGAATGGGATGGTACTAAATAATGGCAAAAGCTATTTGTGAGAGAAGTGACAGTGGGATCTGCTTATCCAATGGTATGACTGAAGTAGGTTTTCATTCTCTGCTCTTGGACCACAAGTTGTAATTCACTCCTGAACACCACACATGCCAACCAAACACAAAGGTGAGCAGAGCAGTTCTCCTTCCACTTACACCAGGGAAAATCCCACACCAGTGATTTGGAGACTGGATGCTCTGACTTTTGACACTGCAGCAAAATTACTGCATGCCTTTACTAAGAACCTTTTAAATTCAACTTCTGCAATGTAATGCACTTTGTCTTCTGGTGCCTCTGTTTTTTGGCTGTGCAGAAAGGATAATAACGCTCCTTCCATAGGTTGCTTTCTGCTCATGCCTTGTTTTCATGCTCTTTCCTTAACCTCTCCCTTTTGGTAAATTCCTGAAACAATCTATAGGATTACCCAGACTTTTGTTTTTAAACAGAGTAACTACTCTTAGGCTCTGAAGACAAAAAAAAAAAAAAAAAAAAAAAGGAGGGAAGTTCTCACTGGAGAAGCTAAACCCAGACCTGTCCTCCAACACAGGAGAAACAACCAAGTCGTTCCGTTGGCAATTTTAATAACAAATCCCTCCACCACAAATCCTAACTTCCAGCTGTCTTTTGCCCCTCCATTTCAAAAGCACTGTTTTCTCTTTGACCTTAGCCCTCAGCACATCTTCATTTCCATCTGTTGTTCACTCTTGTACACACATTCCTTCTGCAAAGCTCTCCTCTCCATCTCTGCCGGCTGGCCAAAAGCGTTGTGTGTCAGTCCAAGAAGTCCCTAACAGGTATCTGAGCTGGCCAGTTTGCCCAAGCTGACTGGCCAGCTGGCAGCCTGAACCAAGCAATTAGCTAACGAGCTTATACCACCACCTTTCACTCAAACGTGCTGTGCTTTGTCCTGGTCTCCCACATCACTCATTTTCATAAACCATGTGGGATATTTATATCGTTTAAGCTTCTGCCCCCCTAGAGAATGGGGCGAAATTAGCCACCAGGTTCAGAATATATTGCTGGGTGCAGGATCGACAGATGGGGAGCCAGATGGACAGACAACACTCCTATAAAAGCCTATTTCCCTAGGAAAAGAGGCTGTTGGGTCTGAGCGCTACTAGTGTGGGGTTATAGGAAAGGAAGAATATGACCCTCATTGACAGATGTTTTGTGTCAGGCACTTCTGCAGAAAGATGTAGAAGAAAAGTAAGTGAAGTACCTTATTCTGTTTTGAAGGTGTGAGTTTAAGTCCTGTTCTGTCTTCAGTAGATGTGCAGTCTGGGGTAACTTCTCACTCAAAAGGGAAAGGCAAAGAAAGGCAGATTTGTCACTAGCTGCATTACCCCTTTGTGTATTGTCATTTAAAGGCACTCAGGTGGCTTTTCTTAATCTGACCCAATAGGCTCATGAAACCTTTTCTGATGATTTTCTTTACCAGCCCAACAGGATAAATTAAATAGCGTATTAAGACTGTATTTTCTCATCCTGCAGATGACTGAACTCATCCTTTGACCCAGTTGTACTCTGAAAATGGCTGGATCAGGCATGATCAGGGCTAACAGGCTACACAGCCTATATCTGGGGACTGCAGAGAAAGAAAAAAATACCCTTTTAAAATCTACTGTCTACTGAATCTTAAATCCACCACTTAAATATCACTTTCTAAAGCTGCAGTCTCTAAATGTGAAAATGGAACAGCAAAAATTCAGCTCTCTCTGGTGATTAACAGTAGTGCTGCATAGTAGCATTTCAGGTTTTGGACTGCTTCATCTCTGTTAGACTCATGATTGAGTAAAAGTCTATAGGATCAAGCAGCTATTTTATTTAGCCTCCTAGATACAGACAGTAATGTTTGTAGCATCCCTGATTTGCAGCATCTTCTGGCTAGTAGCAAGCTGGTACATGAGATGGAGAGTGTAGAGAAACCAAAAGGTGAAATACCATGTTTGAGAGAAGTAACATGTGCAGAGATGATATGAGAGCAAAACCTAGCTCCAGTGGTTATCAGATCACCTCCAGGAAAAAGAGGAGGAGCACTTTCCTGCTTGAAGAACAGTTGATCATCAAAGATGTTTTGATTTGTCCTTACTGCTGTGTTTGTCTGAAGTCAGGATGCTCATTTGTAAATGCAGTGTGGGGCAGTCCTGAAATGGAGAGAGCAATATATTTCAGAAAGTAATGTCACTTGATGCATTCTTGAAGGGAATGGTGTTAGAATTGTATTTAAATTTGTAGGATAGCTATTAAAACATTTCATGCTCTTGCTGCTGTGCATAAAGGCATCACTGCTAAGGGTATCCAGTACGAAAAAATAAGCACAGATGTTGCTGGAGCAGTTCAGAACAACTTTCACTCCACATTTTCCAGCAATCTGATGCTCCTTCAATATCAAAAGCTTTGTAATCATGCTTCTTTCTTTTCTCTCACTGCAAAAGTTCCTCTTAAAAAAAGAAAAAAAAAAAAAACAAAACATCAGGTCCAATCTCAAAAAATATTCATTGACTTCTGAGGGATGTGCTCATGTCTCCTAGTTCCAAGTAACTGTAGAAAATTTACTTATGTAGGATGGCAAGACAAATAATCTTATTTTATCTAAAAAGTATATAAAGGTCATATCAAAATTTCATTTGAGCTCCACCCTAGGGGAGAAAAAAAAAAAAAAAAAGTTACTTGCTTATGAAATTCTGTTACAAATGAATTTTGCATCTGGTCCTGCAAATGTACATGATTGTTTCTTTGTGACCCCCTCGCAGTGAATAAAGGGAAGTGACATGAGGAGAGATGTGCAGGATTAGATCTATTGCTTTTTTTTTTTTTTTTGGTATTTTTCTTTCCCCCTATGACATTTTAATGATAAAAGACCAATTTCTGCCCTTGCTTAACCCCCAGCAACCCCACTGATTTCCTTGTTCATTCCAAATTGTAATGAATGACTTTACACACCGGAGTCCTTTTATTCTTTCTCTTCCAGATTGAGTGTCTCAGCCCAGACAATGGGCTCCTGCCTACAGGAGCGTCCGACTGGGATAAAGCCACTGACTTAGGCAGACGTGCTCCATTGTGACCCAGAGACAAAGCTGGTCTGTGCCATACAAACTCTAATGGAACGTAAGCCAGGGAAGAGCATGCAAGTAAGCACCGTTTTTAACTCCTTAGCACAGTCTCTGTTTGTGTCAGCCCTGACTCATGGTTTATATACATAGGGTATGTATTAAATATCACTGCACTTGCACCACCTGTATCTGAGATAATTATGGCTATTGGTAGTACTGGTGGGACTTAGAGTCTTTAATACATTTGTCCCCACAACATCTGATAAAGCGAGGAAGTATTTTTATCTGTATATTATACAGAGGAAACTGAAGCCTAGATAATTTTTTGCTATGCCAGGGAACTGCACCTGGATTTTCTGAGTTGAAAGCTAGTGCACAGACTGTTGGTCTATCTTGAGAGAGCAGTAGAAATAGGCACAGAGAACAGTGCTTCTTGTAAATTGGGGGATCTGAACTGCTTGGTCGGGATACAGCAGAGATGATAAATTGCTTACTGTTAAATAGAGTGTTTGGGAATCGTCACGTAGCTACAGAGAGGCTACGCTATTATTAATGATGCACAAGGCATATATTTCAGCTTATTCTTCCATATCCATATTGACTCTGAAGTGCAAACAATAATACAAACTAGATTTTGCCAGTAAACCAACACAATTTATCTGGAGGACAGAGCAGAAAGAGGGAACAGAGCCCAATTGCTCCCTGTTTGTGTGAGGTGGTGTATCTGCTGATGGAGGTGGTCCGGGAAGGGGACAGAGGAAATATTAATGCTATTTATTTGTCTGGTGAGAATTCATTGAGATGGCCTCTTGGCTGAGCCCAGATAGATTAACGAGTGATGAAAATGTGTATCGGAGCCGGTAATCGTACTCAGATCTGCTGTGCTGTTACCACAAGCTCACCTTTTCTCTCTGTAATCACACAATAATGTGCTTACTTTGCTATCTCAAAGGTCAATGATTGGTTCAATGCATGGAAAGGAGATGCCTGGAGTGGAGGTGCTGGGGAAGTGGTGGCTTGATTCTGCTGTCTCAGAGGTCATTCTTGAAAGGGGAAAGGAGGTGTCTCAAGAGCAGATCCATTCTTTTAGCAAGACCAGGGCTGTCTATGAGTGAAATAACTGATTCTTCATTAACCAAGAGCATCTAGCATGTGAATGGGACTATTCACATGAATTTTGCATTGCACAAGCGTAAATCTAGAGCGAGTCATTTAAGTCAGTGAAGATAGGTGGTCTTATTACAGAACAAGGAAATACTGCACAGTTGTCTAAACCAGCAGATTTCATCAGAAAAAGTCTCCTTCCACAATGAGATTATGGCTTGAATCTGAGTGAAGACTGGTCCTCCACATTTTCTTTCATTTTGGGTATTGTTTGATATGCTACAGGATTTCATTGCAATTTAACAGCAGTTTTCATTGACACAGGCATTCTAAACAGCTTCTCCTATGTCCCTGTTACATCGGTAGCCAAGTTTCTAGATCAAAACCTGAACATTTCATTATGATTAAAAAATAGAAAAGTCATATATTCCATCCATTTTGTATGGTGAGGTGAGCAAAACTGGATGTGAAGTCATGGTGTGGTAATAGGGTAATTATTGTTTGGAGGTTATTTTAGTATATTTATGGTCAGTTGCATTGAAGTTATATTACATTGCAGTTGTTTGCGACCGTTCTGTTATGTACGGTGGATCAAGAAATATTCTGTTCTGTAGAATCATAGAATCATAGAATGGTAAGGTTGGAAGGGACCTCAAGGATCATCTAGTTCCAACCCCCTGCCATAGGCAGGGACACCTCTCACTAGTACCAGTTACCCAAGGCCTCGTCCAACCATGGCAATCCCATGGATTTAAAAACAAACAAACAAACAACAAAGAACTAAATGTTGAAAATATGTCTATGAAAAGGCAGAACTTGATCCTCTGAGTAGCTTTAACTCTTCTTGACTTGGCATTGACTCTGGGTTGATGAAAACTCAACATGAGCCTGCAGTGTGCACATGCAGCCCAGACAGCAACCGAGTGCTGGGCTGCATCAAGAGCAGTGTGGTCAGCAGGGCAAGGGAGGGGATTCTACCCCTTTACTCTGCTCTTGTCAGACCCCACCTGGAGTCCTGTGTGCAGTTCTGGAGCCCCCAGCACAGGAAGGACATGGAAGTGTTGGAGCGGGTCCAGAGGAGGGCCACGAGGATGATCAGAGGGCTGGATGGTGAGGCTCTGGCACAGGTTGCCCAGGGAGGTTGTGGCTGCTCCCTCCCTGGAGGTGTTCAAGACCAGGTTGTTTGAGGCCTTGAGAGAGCTGTACTAGTGGGAGGTGTCCCTGCCTATGGCAGGGGTTTGGAACTAGATGATCCTCGAGGTCCTTTCCAACCTTACCATTCTATGATTCTATGACATGTATCTTCCCGATGCACATCTTCATAAGACATCAGTGGAATTTCTAGAGACAAAGGAGTCTTCACTGTATTTCATTAGAACAAATGAACTAATACCTCATTTGAGGTTAGCCACATATGGTATAGGCAGCACGTTTATACAATACCAGAGCACTTACTTGAAGAAAGAGTATCTTCCACAAAAGCAGCCTCCTGAAATGCTTTCCACAGTTTAAAAGAAAAAAAAAAAAAAAAAAAAAAAAAAAAAAAANAAAAAAAAAAAAAAAAAAAAAAAAAAAGAAGAAGACACATTTAGAGAGTTAAAATATAAATAATTCATAAGAAAAAAGAAAATAATAGGCTTAGAGGAGGGAGAATAGAGACCTATACACTTACAGGGCCTTCCATCTAATTGCCTATAAATAATCGTCTTGTACATATTACCCACGACAGAGCACAGTCTCTGACAGTGTTATAAGCCTGAATGTCAGCTGCAGAGCTCAGCTGCTGTTTGTAAATGGTCTTAACTGTGCTCTTGATTCTTCTGTGCTTACTGTATATAGGTTTGTTTTATTGGCACTCTACTGTAAGCATATTCTGCACTATGCAAATATAAGAGCTGAGAAGCATATGGGCCGAATCCTGCAACAGTCACTCAGGCAAATGTCCAATTCGCTTGATGGGAACTTTTCCTGAGTAAGCAGTAGGAGCAGAAATCAACTCCATCCTGTGTCTTTCAGGTGTGACAACAGGCACTGGTGTTTTACAGACAAAGGAAAGGTATAAGATCCACTACTGTGGGTAAATGCTCAGTTCTGTCTTCCTTAAACCAGTGAGATGCTACAAAAGGCACAGTCGAGTCAGTGTGACACTCTTCATCCTTTAACACCCTAATAATAATCAGGTAGAAAATGAAAGACCCTTATGAGTGATAAGACTCCTGTGTTTCTGCTCTGGAGTCCACCTCATGGTACCAGCAGTGAAGATGTCACTCTCAGTCAATGAAGGCTGATTTAAACTGCATGTATATGTGGAGTGAAGAGGAAGGGGAGGGAAATTCTGTTCTTTATAAAAAGCCACTGTAATTTCTGCTTCAGTGCCCTGCTCAAGAGCTTTGGAAGAGAGACATAACGTAATTAAGAGTGGGAACCTCAGGATTCAGCTTTGCATCTGGCTCAGGATCAACTCTGCCATCCATTGAATAGTAATGAGTGTCCAAAAGTTCTGTCCCATACCTGATCTTTGTATATTACATGGTGCCTTCTTCAGTGATAAGGAACACATTGTAGACTTCAGGTCCAAGTCCTACAAAAGCTCAGCTATCTGATTAATTCCTAATTTAACTCAAATTTAGTCTACACTGCCCATGACAGCCTGATAGATATCAGAGAACCTGGACTTCTTTGGTCTAGCTACCATGGGAACCACTGCAGCAGTGATGCCTGAGTACAGACTTCAGCCTCAGCCCAACAGGGACCCTGGTTGTGCACTTGGGGCTGCTAAAGTGAGCTGAAAATTGGGCTGTGTGTTTTCAGTGCTGTTATACCTAATAGCTAGACTAACATTAGCAGTGGTACCCATATCTTCCTTTGTTCTGCAGCCATATCCTTTCAGCAGTGCCTAATTGGAAACCTAAGCTTCAACTCTTACTCGTATGCCTCATCCTCATCCTCATGTGCCCTTAAACCAAACCGACTAATTCAAACCTAGACTTAAAGGTCAAACCCTCCAGAGCTGGTTTTGCAAACCCTTTTGTACATGGTTTTTCCTCTTGTCTGAGGGGAAAAAAAAAAAAAAAAAAAAAAAAAAAAAAAAAAAAAAAAGCTATTCTCTTCAGGAAGTGTTGGCAAAAAGGGTTTAATTACAGAAATCGTTTTGCTCCCTATGGAGAAAGCATGAAGAATGGCATATTTCCACATCTGAATTGCACATTCATCAAGAAAAGAGTGATTTCCCCTTAAGAATGTTCTAGAGGAGTAGAAAAGAGCATTGAACCCTGGGGTGTGTATTATTTTATAGTCTCTGAAAGGCAAATGGTTTCACTTCCATTGATTAAAATATATGAGTTTTTCCCTCTGGATTACTCTCCTGGAAGTAGATTAAAAAAAAAAATAAAAATGTCTTTAGCAGTGGCTGTCAACTAGTGCAGCACCTCTTGGCAAAGGGTTTACCAAAGACACCTCTACTGCTGAACTTCTTCAGTAAAAAAAAAAAAAAAA
>VWZE01002514.1:225885-236959 GCA_013396675.1 Eubucco bourcierii | reverse complement strand
TTGAGTGAGCTGTACTAGTGGGAGGTGTCCCTGCCTATGGCAGGGGGTTGGAACTAGCTGATCCTTGAGGTCCCTTCCAACCTTACTATTCTATGATTCTATGATTCTGTGATCTCCAGAAGCAGAGGTAAAATCTGAATAGGAGAGCATATTTCCTTGGCTACGTGAAGTGACAAACCCTTCTTACAGAAAGTTCTGATTTCTTGGAAAGTTTGAACTTCACCAAAACCTTTCTGTCTTTACACCAAATTGCTAGGGACAGGACTGTTTGTACTATAGGGGAATTAAAACTTCATTGCATATCGCCCCACTGGGTATCAGCAGAGGTGATCTTTCAAATGTGAAGATGTCTGTGAAAGCAGCAAGCACAGAAACCTGTGTTCTGCCAGGGTGTTGGCAGCCAGAGGGCTGAAAACCCACTATGAAACAAAAGAGGGATGGCACTTTATGTGCCTAATCCAAATGAGATTTGCTTTCTAAGATGTGACACATCCTTGCTTGTCTAAAAGAATGAAGGCAAGAAGAGTTGTTAGTGGTCAGTTTAGGTGAAGGAGCTAACTGAACCTCATTTATCAGTGCATTTAAATAGGGTTGATTCAATTTGATTTCACTGATATGTCCTCAGGCTTTAGTGAGATAGTATTTGCTACAGTCTGAGCAAACCCCTGCAATCCAGATTCCTGCTTTACCATCGTAATTGCCGCTAAGGGACCGGCGGCAGATGTGCTACCCAGGCAGCAATAGCAGACGTGAACGCAGGAGCTATCTTGCTGCCCATTGATTTAGGATTTAGGTGATTATTCAGTGCAATTTTCTCTTTAAATGCTGTGCAGAAGCTATATCACTTGCCTGCTCATGTGTCTGCACACACTGAATCTTCAAAGCATTCTGGAAGTCGATCAGTTAAACAATCAAAAGTTAGAAAACAGGAGGATTAAATCTTACTCTACTGTCTTAGTTCAACCCTGTGCCAGGTTGGACGAGGCCTTGAGTAACCTGTACTAGTGGGAGGTGTCCCTGCCTATGGCAGGGGGTTGGAACTAGCTGATCCATGAGGTCCCTTCCAACCTTACCATTCTATGATTCTATGTATGCAATAAGGGGTCACAAACTTTGTCTTCAGCCACACAAACTCTAATAAGTTCACTGAAAAACTAAAGATTTATTAGAATTTTTCAGTCTAGGGCTGTGCCCTCTGGGGAGTATTGGGTCCGTGCATGAAATCAGCCTTACTTTTCTATACCATACTGTGGGGAGGGAAAGAGAAACCAGCATTCATTTCCTGAGCAGCAGTGTGTTCTAGTACTATCTGTCCATGTGAAAGCTAGGTCCAGGAGGCCACCAAGTCATATCTACAGCTGGATCCCCTAGACTTAAATCACTCAGTCTGATAATGAATTGAACTCCTAAATCTGGCGAGGGAAAATCTTCAGTATTCTGCCTATTCCTTTTCAACTGCCTTTATATCCTTGGACGATGAAAACAGTTTTGTCCTTGCCTAGGTAATGTACTGAAGAATAAGAAGGGAGAATTTGGTTTACCAAAAAGCCCTCAGAAATAACTGCCAGAAGTGGTTGAAAGGAAAAAACAAAAAAACAAACCAAAACAGCTAGAACATGAGATGCTGGAATTTGCTTCCTGCTTGTTGACACACAAAGTATTGGCTGGTCAGGCTTGGTGCAGCACAGATCTCATCAGCAGGGATCAAGCAAATGTTGCTATTTCTAGAAAATTGCCCTTTGTGCAGCTGTGTTTGAGGTGTGATCAGGTTTTTGGCATTGGTACAGATTTTTGTGCTAGAAAGCAGAGGGCAATATCAAGAGCAGGTCTCATGATGTGTTCCTGCAGACAGGGCTGTGATCAGGGGTTACTTTAGGATGATAAAGCGAGGTAAAATTCCCATGGCCTTTAATTGCCGTTGTGGGTGTTTGACACGCAGGTAAATCTGACTCTGAGCTATCAAGGTGAGCATTCAAAAGTTGCAACACACTTAGTTCTGACACAATTATGAAAGCTTGGGTTGAAGTAACTTGCCCAACATTGCCCACAATGGGCATCCTTTGGCTGCCTTATTCTAAAACCCATCCCTCTTCCTTCCGCTGTGTTCTTAGTCACTACAAACCTTCCAGCTCTGCCGTGTGTGAAGGATTGTAAACTTCCATCTTCTGCTCCTCGTTCTCATTGCTTCATCTCCAGGCTGGCTTGGATAAAACAATTTTTTTTTTTTGATAAAACAATTGTGAATTATGACTGCATCACAGTGAAGGCAGACAGTGTGCTTGATTTTTTTAAAAGAATTCTGGGGCTACAATATATATTTTTCAACCTTATTATTGGTCTGTTAGTTTTCGTTGGCATTTCATTGCTGCAGCCTTGCTAAAGTTTGCTAAAGTTTGTAGGGAAGGATTATTTACAAGGTCCTGCAACGACAGGACAAGGGGCAATGGGTTTAAACCGGCAGAGGGGAGATTGAAACTGGATGTTAGGAGGAAGTTCTTTACAGTGAGGGTGGTGAGACACTGGCACAGGTTGCCCAGGGAGGTTGTGGCTGCTCCCTCCCTGGAGGTGTTGAAGTCCAGGTTGTTTGAGGTCTTGAGTGAGCTGTGCTAGTGGGAGGTGTCCCTGCCTGTGGCAGGGGGTTGGAACTAGCTGATCCTTGAGGTCCCTTCCAACCTTACCATTCTATGATTCTATGATTCTATGATTTTGGTATTTGTGTATGTAAATTCTGGGGCTACAATATATATTTTTCAACCTTATTATTGGTCTGTTAGTTTTTGTTGGCATTTTTTTGCTGCAGCCTTGCTAAAGTTTGTAGCTTTTGTCGTGTTGCATCATTTTGGTATTTGTATATGTCAACGGCTTGAATTAACAGATAATCATTGCTTGGTTTAACAGAGTACTCTGCTTCTTTAAAACACATCTCTCTTGGTCCATCCTACTCAGTCTGGTTGTCTCATCTCCTGCCTCTTCTACCTCTACTCTGCAGTCTCATTTTCCTCCTTCTAATCCCTGCTCAACTAGTTTCTCACTCCAACCTCCTTCAGCTCTTTCCAGCTACGGACCACGCTGAGCACCAGAGAGCACCTTTGTTTTCAGTTCTGATGCTTGGATACAGACCTGACACATCCCACAGCACAAAGCATCTTGTTTAGTCCAACACAGGTGGAAATTCAAGTGATGGAAGCTGGCAAATGTGTACAAATGCACCCAGGAGCATGTAGCAACAACATTTTTATCAGAGATACCTAAACTTGGACAAATTCACACAGATTCACACAAAATTCATTAATAGCATAACAAATCTCTCCTAGACAAATTTCAAATCTCCCCTCTAAAGTCCTAAACATCCCAGAGGAGATTTTAGAAAGAAGGCTAAAGGCATTTTTTTTTTTAAAACATGAGTAAAACAACATATTTTTCCCTAGCCTTGTTCTCAGAATCTGTTGAACTGTTTTGACTGAAATTTCCCAAAAACCTTCAGCCTGAGGCAGACAGCTGGCATGGAAATTTTCAGCCCAAACAATTTGCTCAGTATAGTTATGAGAAACTGTAAATGCTGTTTTATTATTAAAGCTGCCTTACTCTTCCCATAATTGACAGCACTACCAACTTTGCCTTTCCTTAATAAACAGATAACTTGAGATTTTGTTGCAAACTAATTTTGTGCTTGTGCCTTTTATAGATACTTTTATATAGTGGAAATTTATTTTAAAATTGACACATGCATTTTTCCCTCTCTGGAGGTATTCGAGACCTGCCTGGATGCGTTCATGTGTGATCTGCTACAGGTGATCCTTCTCTGGCAGTGTGGTTGGACTGGATGATCTTTTGAGGTCCTTTCCAGCCCCTAACCTTCTGTGATTCTGTGATATATCAGCAGATGATGAAATCTCAGACTACCTGGAAAACAAAAGTGAATACAATTAAAATGAGAATCCCACAAAGCCGCATCAAAGCGATACGACATTGCAGGATTTGTAGAATGGGATTAAACCCAAAGAAATCTCAGGAGGTGTTACACTGAAAGAGCAATCACAGAAATTCCCCTGTATGCTGCCTTTGGGATGAAGCTCCTTCTGACAGCAGAATTCTGGATTAATTTAACATCAATAGTTGTTACAAATCACAACCAAAAAAAAACCCAAGGGGACACTACTGTGTGCAGTTCTGGAGCCCCCAGCACAGGAAAGACATGGAAGTGTTGGAGTGGGTCCAGAGGAGGCCATGAAGATGCTCAGAGGGCTGCAGCAGCTCTGCTGTGAGGACAGACTCAGAGAGTTGGGGGTCTTCAGCCTGGAGAAGAAAAGACTTTGTGGACACCTTAGAGTAACCTTCCAGTATCTGAAGGGTGCCTACAGGAAGGCTGGGAGGGACTATAGACAAAGTCTTGCAATGCCAGGACAAGGGGCAATGGGTTTGAACTGGCAGAGGGGAGATTTAAACTGGATGTTAGGAGGAAGTTCTTTACAGTGAGNAAAGATACTATGAATAAACAAAAAGGAACACACACACACACACACACACACACACACACACCCCAAAACTGAAAGGGCAGAAAATTGTAATTTTTTGTGTGATCAGTTTTCTTTCTTTCTTTTTTGTCATCATTGCAGGTGACTTCTGAGGATGTAGTTTCACATCAGAGACAACCTCAGGACCCACTGCCATGGAAGGAGAGGGGTCCTACTCTCCCCTTCTTCTCTCCTCCCATTGTCCTCTCTCCCCAGGTCTTGTCCTTCAGTCATTCAGAATGTGTCTCATGGTTTAATTCATCAGCCCAGGAGGAAAAGAGATCCACCATTTGCTAGGGTTTTTGGTTTTGTTTTTGTTTTTTTTCCTACTGAGTTAATTACTCATTTTGAGTCATTGTGATGAGAGCATGTGCTGAGGAGAAGGGAGAAAGAAGTTGTTTAACTTCTTGGATTCATTGGGTTTTTAGGCTGACCATGAGATTTTTCTTGGATTGCCAAATGTTTAGAGCAGTTGTGTTGTGCTGATATGAACTTTACTCATATTAAAATACAGACTCCACTTTTTCATTACACTCTTCTATCTCCAGGACTATCTTTTGGACCATTCTGCACAACAGGCAGAATTGTTGGAGAATTCAGTTGTTAAACTGAAGCAGTCATCCTCTAAACATTTGCTGGATTCTTTCTGAACCCAGCGCAATGCTGCAGTGCCACAGCAAAACATTTCAAAGTATAAACCCATGCAATGCATGAAAAACCTTCTTTTTTTTCCCTGCTTTAAACTCAACATTTGGTAATTCCATTAGGTGACTCTTAATTTATGGGTTATAGTCATCAGGATTTAACAAGATCTGGTCTTCCCACTTTCTGTTGTTCTTTGCCAAGCTGAAAATCCCCACTTCACTTAATCTCTCCTGCAAAAGTCTTTCCATGCTCTTGATAATCTTTGCAGCTCTTTTCTGTCCCTTTCTTCCTGTTACTATATATTTTTTATATGGATTAACCAAAAATCATGGGACATTAAGACAGGAATGCATCCTTAGCTTGTACACCATCATCCTGTTATGTTTTTCTTTTTTTGTTATCTTCCTCCCCCTGACATATCCCAAGATTTTCCAGGTACATTTGACTGGCAGGAGCAGAGAGCCAATATTTGTAGAGGGCATCCCATGGTGATTCACCACCCACCTTCCTGTGTAGTAACAGTCAATTTGGAGTCCACATTGTGTATGTATTGTTAGAATTGGTTTTCCCTTTCTACCTTGTTTTGCTTTTACTGACACTGAATTTCATCAGGTGTTATTATCACTCTGCATTGTGAGAGTAGGTTGTGGTGTAATGATTGGGGGCTTTGGAGAGAATCAGAAAGCCCAGCAATGAGAAAAAAAGGCTCTCATTTTGACTTTCATTCTTATCCTGGGGGTAATCTGAACAAAAATATAACCAACAAAATACACATAATATCAGGCAAGGACAACCAGCCTACCTGTCTTGTTACATCTGACTGTGAAGGTGTCTGCAGCTCAAATGTATTTGCTTCCTATTGACAGCATCTAACTGAGTCTTTTTTCTTAGGCTTCTTTCTAATGAGCATCTGCTCTTTCCTCAGACAGCAAATTATGCCCCTCACTTCATCCAGGCTGGAGCACCTGAGTCCTGAACCAAGGGACAACTTAATGACCATCTTCTCAAAGCCTGACATGTTTCTCCTGCGTCTCAGTACCCTGAAGTTCACTCTTCCCTGTCTTGCAATCCATGATACCCTGCAAAGACACCAAGGATTTGGAAACTTTCTATACTCAACCTGTTTTCTGCTTTTATCTCACAAGAAAATGTAAGCAGACAAAGCCACCTGCCAGTCACCTAAAGCCCTGTTTGATGATGGGCATTTGAGTCTACCTGAACAATGCTTTCTCTGGGGCTTGTTTTTAATAGTTTATTATTGCTGGTGCTGTTCAAATATTACTGGAGATGGAGGGATGCACAAATTACTCATATAGAAGCTACAACCCATTGTTTGCATCCTTGCATCCTCCCCATATGCTTTAAAATATCATCTGTTTGTGGCTGGCTGTGCCAGACGCTGCTGATCATGGGCTCCAGGGAGCAACATTATTGTACACCTGCACCACTTAGTTTTGTATTATTTTATACCTTCTGCATAATTAATGTTTAGTTGAATTTTAAGTATTTCTTTATTTTGGCTTTTTATGTCTTCTCCTGAGATCATCAGACAGCTAGTGTCTAGTTAAGAAGATGGTAACAGGAAAGAAGGGGATATTGGAAGCTGATGCTAAGGAAGACAAGCATCTCTTTTGGGGGAGGCAGTGTGGAGGGTGAGGAAACAGGGGGATAGCAGGAATGAAGGGACCTGTGCCAGCTCTTTCAGTGCTCAAGCTGGATTACTGCATTCAGTGTCCTGTTGTGATATGTGCAGTGAAGGTATTTCAGTTTCTTTTGTTTGTTTGTTTGATTTTTTTTGTTGTTTGGTTTGGTTGTTGGGAATGGGGTTTTTTTTGGTGTTTTGCTTTGGATTTTTTGGTTGCTGTTGTGTTGTTGGTTTATTGTTTTGGTTTTCTTTTTTTTTTCCTTTCAGAGCATAGAAAGCTAAAAATTCTGTCACATCTCTGCTGTGCATGAAACAAATAAATAAATAAAAGATCAGGATACTTGTCAGCTGCTATTCCATTTCCCCACACTCGGTTCTAGCAAAGCTGCTGATCAAATGTATGTGCATGTGGGCACATACTCTTCATCTGTGAATGTTCCTGTTTCTTTCTCTCTCCTTCCCTCTGTTCAAATGAAACTACTTTGAGCTAACTTTACAGAGACTATATGGTAGCTCACCTTGCATCATGTTTCCTTGAATATTTCATGAAGGCCTTTTTTAAAAAATGTGCACTGATCTCACAGGCTGAGTGCTTGGATGTGGACATTTCCAGTGACAAAGATTTTTGGAGATAACAAAAGCCAGTCACATCCAATCTTTCTTGAACTCCCAAAGTAGTGCAACACTTTAACCTAAACCAGAGCCAGATCCAAGGATCATTACTGCTAATTCAAAGGCTCCCGTTGATTTTAATGGGCTCTGGATCAGACTTTTTCACTCCTGCTGTGGAACTGTGCTGGCTTACCCAGTGCAGAAAGAAGGAATGGCCATGAAAATTGAAGGCTGGTTTGGAAATGGATGTCATTTTGACTGCTCGACTAATTAAGTGTACAAGGCTGGGAGGGTGATAGGTTTAGGTTTTCTTGATGTTTCCAAGTAAGTCAAAGTTCTGATAATGAAAACATGTAGAGTGGTGTTTTGTGACTATTTTTATATCTACATCAGACTTGATGTTAGTGGCTTTGAATTATTTAACATTTTTCTTCCTCAGCTGTCCTCTCCAGTGAGTTTCCATTGCAGAGCTGCAGGAGATGTTGTGTAAGGAACAATGTAGGCAGCCTTGGCATTGTCTGCTGGTAGTGGGGGTATGCTACCTGATTTTTGTTTTGTTTCATTTCTTCAATCCTATTTTACTCTTCATCTTGCTGGTGGAAGGGACGTCAGGCCAATGTATTAATGACCAGTGTGGGCCAAAAATGAAGTAAATGCCAGCTAAAGACACAAATGAGGAGATTTCTGCTTCAACCACTGAGCACTGATGTCTGTCACATAGGAGGAGCCAACTATTTAACATTCAGTCCATTCAAAAAAACATTATTATGTCCCAATGGTAATTTAAAACCACATCTGTTAGAACCATATGTAGGGGAAATAGGTTTTTTTCCTCTTTTTTTCCTCCTCTCCATTTTTTTTTTTTAAATTTTTTTTTTCTAAGTCCAGAGTTATCCTGGTTATAGGGTTATCTTCAGTGTGGGCCTCTTGCAAAATTTCAGACTGACAACCATGAAATGCCTGGAACGAAAGAACTAAATGATTTGAACTCTTCTCTTTTCCCCTTTGTGATTAATGTGTGGGCTTTTATTGGATATCTGCAAGCAGACATTCAGCTTTGAAAGGAAATCTTCTATAGATTGGGATCATACCTCATGCCTCTGTTGTCTATAACCTGATATTTGTTTTTCCATATGAAGTGTTGGTTATTTCAGGTTTCTCCTTGCTGTTATTCCAGCTTTCTATTAACAATGCATGTGACCTTTGAAAATAGCTCTTCTGCACAGTCAGAAGACCTAATTTTTCCTTTGTGGAATTGTCTTTTGCTTATTCTGTCTTTAAAAAAAGTCAAAAGGTTTGTTTTCAAAACATGCCATCATTATCTGACCAGTACTAACTGGCATAGTCTTAATAGGTTGGAGTTGATGATCTTGAAGGGGTTTTCCAACCTCATTAATTCTGTGATCTGTGTGCTAATACTATATCTGACATGGCTCATAGAAGATGGTTCCACAGAACCCTCAAGTCAAATTATTCACCATAGGTTGTTCTTTATATGGTGGAGAAAGTGCCCTGTGTCACCTCTACACTGAGCACAACATACTTGCTCTTGTCTTTGCATATTCAAGTCCTGATTCATCCAGCTCAACTTTAACACCTGAGTGAATTGTATTGAAGGAGGGCAGTAGTTGGCAAACAGTTGTACCTGCAGATTTCGGGCACAGAAGTTAAATCAGCTCCTTACTCCTCCACTCATGTCACCTCCTCCCTGTTTGAGAAGACTATTTGATGAAATCAGGACCAAGTTGAATTCCCAAGCAGCCAGCAAGCACTGACTTTTCTCTATGTACTTGTTGAGACTATACACCGTGTAGAGAGTTGGGGCTCTTCAACCTGGAGAAGAGAAGGCTTCGAGGGGACCTGATAGTAGCCTTCCAGTATCTGAAGGGGGCTACAGGAAGGCTGGGGAAGGATTATTTACAAGGTCCTGCAACGACAGGACAAGGGGCAATGGGTTTAAAGTGGTAGAGGGGAGATTTAGACTGGATGTTAGGAGGAAGTTGTTTGCAATGAGGGTGGTGAGACACTGGCACAGGTTGCCCAGGGAGGTTGTGGCTGCTCCCTCCCTGGAGGTGTTCAAGGCCAGATTGGATGAGGTCTTGAGTAACCTGTCCTAGTGGGAGGTGTCCCTGCCAATGGCAGGGGGTTGGAACTAGCTGATCCTTGAGGTCCCTTCCAACCTTACCATTCTATGATTCTATGAAACATTTCCATCCCATTGTCCCTCTTCTCAGAAGTCCAGTTTTGGAGGGTGATAGCTGGGAGAGTTGTGCTTCAGTTATGATGGTCAGACAATAACACCAAATGCTAGTGTTCAAGCCACGGTCCCCTGCCGTTAACTAAAATTGTGCATGTTGGGTGATGAATTCAGAGCACTCTCAGACCTCCAGCTAGCACTCCAAATATCTCTCCATAACAAACAGCAAATAACAACTCTGTGGAGCCTTTTAGGTAAGTGCTAAATGCTTAGTGGTGTGTAGAGTCCCATAGAAACCTTGGGCCTTCCTCGAAATAATGGATTTCCTCATTATGTGCATCCACATCTCTTTGCAGCATCAGGCTTTCTACTATTTGTCCTTCACAAATAGGCTGAGCATCTCAAAGAGAAATAATCAGAAAGCAAACAGAGAAGCATGCAGGTTGCATTCATGAAACCATCGTGCAGGAGCTGCACATCTTTCCAGTGACATTTACGGCACAGCATATTGTGCATCTCCCTCTAACTGTGTTTTAAGCACTGAGCAATGAATTTCTTAGCTAAATAGGATGTTAGGGATCCTGATCTACAGAGCATCTGAGGGCTGAAGAGTTAAATGTGCAGCTATATATAGAATCATAGAATCATAGGATGGTAAGGTTGGAAAGGACCTCAAGGATCATCCAGTTCCAAACCCCTACCATAGGCAGGGACACCTCCCACTAGTACAGCTCACTCAAGGCCTCAAACAACCTGGCCTTGAACACCTCCAGGGAGGGAGCAGCCACAACCTCCCTGGGCAACCTGTGCCAGTGTCTCACCGCCCTCACTGCAAACAACTTCTTCCTAACATCCAGTCTAAATCTCCCCTCTGCCAGTCCAAACCCATTGCCCCTTGTCCTGTCATTGCAAGACCTTGTCAATAGTCCGTCCTCAGCCTTCCTGTAGGCCCTCTTCAGATATTGGAAGGCTACTATATGATGTGCCTACTTTGATGGGATACATTGTTTTGTAATTTTAGCTCTAATTAAAGTTTTGTTGTAGGCATGAAAGATCTCAGTCTATTAGGAACACATGTAAATCTCTGAAATTAAGATGGTTTTCGTTGTCTGAATGTTTTGGCACAGTTGTGCCGTTGCCTATGAAGTTTTATGAGCAGCAATGTCATAAAGATGGGTTTGCATGTCAATGAGCAGCATTCTTTTGATTAATTTCAGGTTAATCAAGTGCTGAAGTTAAATGGGAGTGAGTTCATTTGTTCTTGGTTTCAAATGAAACTCCACCGTGTCCTGAAAAATCTGTGCCTTCCTGTAGTGAGTGTGATGTTGAAAGGATTTAGTGGGGTTGATTGCTTCCAGATAAGTGGGAAAGTAACTGTGCTGGAAAAAAAAAAAAAAACAAACAAAAACAAAAACAAAACCCCAAAACTTATTCTTTAATTTGAATGATGTGCATGGAAAA
>VWZE01002514.1:209716-225844 GCA_013396675.1 Eubucco bourcierii | reverse complement strand
AAAAAAAAAAAAAAAAAAGAGAGAGAAGAGTGAGTTACAACAGAAACAACACATTTTATGTGTTTGGCACAGTCTATGTTGTATTCTTCCTCCCTGTCCTTGTGTGATCCCTGAACACTTGATGGATAAGAAAGACAATTGTTCATTATTTCATGAAGCACTCTGCCAGTGACACATACCAAATATAATTACACTTCCAATTTTATACTTTCAAAACCAATTCTCACCGAATATGGCAATTAACCACTGCCCTGGCAGAGCAGGAGCAGGCAAGGTGTTCTGGCTCCTATCTGCTAGCCCCACTTAGGGTGAGATGGGGTTTTTGTTTTTCAAAACAGTTCCTTGGTTCTGTTAGATCATTTCACTTCTGAGGTTTTGTGGGAGTCATCCTGGAACTTCAGGAAAATTGCCACAAATGATGCTTTTGCTTGTTAGACTTCTTTGCCTGGTGGAGTTGGAGAAACTCCAGTAATTCTTTTCCTATCTCACTGGATAACTTGATGCAACATTTTTACAGCTGGGATGATAAATAAGGGAAATCCTTCTCTGATTTTAACCCTATATCTCTGTCATAGATTCCAGGCTAATTTCTTGGAGGAAGGCTTTCAAAAAAATCTGTTGAACAAGCTGATTCATTCCATCCAAGGTTCACATTCTTCCATCTATAACAGAGGCAAAAAAAAAAAAAAANCTACTAAGCTGGGAACTGGAGGGGAAAAAAAAAAAAGAAAAAAAAAAAAAGTGGTTGTGATAATCTTTGAGGCATCTGTGATCTTACTCTTAGAAATGGGAATACTCCAGAAAGCATTATTTTGGAATGAAAATACTCAACCAGAGGGACCCACCTTTAAGACATGGGGGAAATGACAGATTGTTATTGAAAGTTGACAACTGATGGACACCCAGCACAGCCTGTCCCACAGCTGTCAGTCTCTTGACTGTCCAGAATCCAATTCCAATGGGACATGCAGCACTGTGCACTTTGCTGTCTCCTTGAGCATGAGGGCATGCTCCATTAGCTGGCACTTGTTTTTACAGCATGTGTGCTAGACAGCTTGAGCAGGACCTGAACAAACCCCAGTCTGCAGATCATATCCCACAGGGAAAGTTAGCTGATCCTTTCTCTGTCACTGTTTGCTGGTCACTGTAGAGACATCTCTTCCCTGCTGCTTCGTTGAGGCCATGCATCCAAGCCCTTCTTTTCTAGTTCATAAAATCCAATCACAGAATTGTCAGGGTTGGAAGTGACCTCAAGGGTCATGTAGTTCCAACCCCTCTGCCATGGGCAGGGACAGATTCAACCAGATCTGGTTTACCAGAGCCACATCCAGCCTGACCTTAAGAATATCCAGGGATAGGGCTTCCACCACCTCTCCGGGCACAGAATCACAGAGTCATAGAAGGTTAGAGGCTGGAAGGGACCTCAAAAGATCATCCAGTCCAACACCCCTGCAAGATCACACTGGATCGCATCCAGACAGGTCTTGAATATCTCCAGAGAGGGAGACTACACAACTCACCTGGGCAGCCTATTCCAGTCTTCTGCCAGCCTCACAGTGAAGAAATTTTTCTTCACATTTACATGAAACTTCCTATGCCTCAGCCTGCTCCAGCGTCTCACCACCCTTATGGAAAAGAAATTCTTCCTCACATTTAATCTAAATCTCCCCTCCTCTAGCTTGGATCCATTGCTCCAGTCCTACCACTGCCCAACACTCTAAAATGTCCCTCACCAGATTTCTTGTAGGCCCCTTCAGACACTGGGGGGCCACAATAAGCTCTCCTTGGAGCCTTTGTGCTTTAGCAGTGGCCAGACTTTAAATTTGAAATATAAGATTTAAGCTTGAATGATCAAAGTAGATTTCATACAGTAGTAGTTACACCAAGTAGTAATTAAGGAGAGAGTTTGACCTTAATAAGTAGGTTAAAGGAGGGGCCACAGAGATTTCTGATCTGTTTCGTGACCGCAGGAGAGGTCTCTTATATTTTTGTGCCTTGGTTTATCTGCCCATATAAAATTACTCTAATAACTTATTTCCTCTTTGCCAAATCATTTTGGTGTCCTGGTAAGTCTGTCTCTCATTCTCCCTTTCTTTGATAAATCACCAAAATATCCTGTTAGTACTCATTTTAGGCTACAGGAATTGAGTCTGTCACTATTCATACAAAGTTATTGAATGGGGATCACATTTGCAGTCAAGTTGGGAAGCAGAAAATTAGCTGACCTGTCTTTTGGAGCACTTAGTTTTATTAGGTTCCTACATGTGGTTTAGTCTGATCCCTTCAGTGCTATCCTAGAAGATGATTCCAGGCTGGATTGTAAAAATGTCAGTTTCTTCAAACATGTGCACAAAACCCTTTCTAAATTTGTCAGTTGTTCTCAATTGCAAATCCATTGTTCTGTATGAGACAGGAATGTTCTTTCCACTTGGAAAAGATTAGGCATTTAGCTGTCAGGAGCTCACAGGATCCAGCACTGCCTGTAACGTGATGTGTTCAGTATAGCTGTTTGTGTCCTTTCTGCAGATCTCATTTTCATCAGAGATTGATCATTTCAGAGCGTGCACTTGACCTGTGCCTCAATATATTGTGAGTAGGTCTTTCCTTTGCTGAAGAGTGCTTTGTCCTTATCCCACCTGCAGTGCTCTGCTTAGTTCTGGAGTCCTCAGCACAGGGGAGACATGAGCTTGTTGGAGTGGGTCCAGAGGAGGCTGCAAAAATGATCAGAGGGCTGGAATCCCTCTGCTGTGAGAATAGGCTGAGAGAGTTGGAGTTGTTCAGCCTGGAGAAGAGAAGGCTCCAGAGACCTTCATCTGGCCTTTCAGGGGTCTGTAAGATGAGGACAGTCTTAGCCTTGTGAGAAGGCAACGTGTAATGGTTGTAAACTAAAAGAGGGAGATTTAGACTACATAGATTGACACTTTTCTTTTTTTCTCTTTTTTAATTTTTTTTCCCTTTTAATGTTAAAGGTGGTGAAACATTGGTAGAGGTTGCCCAAAGAGGTGGTAGAAGCCTCATCCCTGGAAACATGCAAGGTTAGGTTGAACAGGCTCTGAGCAAACTGATCTAGTTGAAGATGACCCTGATCATTCCACAGAAGGTTGAACTAGAGGAACTTTAAAGGTCCCTTCCAACCCAGACTATTCTACATTTCTGTGATTCTTGTAGGAAAAAAATCACACTGAGAAGGAAAAAAGGCAAAACAGACCTGGGTACAAAATCACCCTGTTAGTGCCCTTGGATATTCATTTTTCCACCTCCTTACCCCACATACTGTGTTAAACAAGTACTAATGTTTCAAAACTATCTCAGCTCCAACATTAACAGAGCGTTAGTTATCTATGTTGTTAAATCTGTTTAGGATTCTCATAGAGGATGTTGATAGATGAAAACAAAATAGTTAACTTTCCAGCCTGTTTTATCAGCAATGACTCAGTGTTTTCACCAGGTGAGAATTGGGAGGGGGAGACACAAAATAAAGCAAGCTAGTTTGAGTAAAAATTGAGAAAAGAGCTGCATTTCTAACTGAAATCAAGTCCCTTTGTTGCCTTGAGTTATCCTCACTGGCTTTGCAAATCGCCATGTGAAGGTCAAAACACACAATGTTAACCATTTGCTCAAGTACCATTCCTACCCAGGATGCTTTCTGGCTCTCTGAATTAAAGTAGAGGAAGATTCTCCCAGTTTAAAACTTTTCATTAATTCCAGGTTGATTGGAGCAAAATGATACATTAAAGCCACGCAAATAACTTATAAAAGTGCTATGCAGGATAGCTCACATTCATCCATATGAAAAGACCAGCTCTTCAAAATGAAACAGGGGAAGCACAGGGAAGGGAGGATCCCAAAATACATTCAAACCTTGCTCATAAGAATTACTTCTAATTTAGACACCTATGGGGACTTGTCCAGAGAATGGATGTAAGGAGGAAATTCTTTCCAGTGAGGGTGGTGAGACACTGGCACAGGTTGCCCAGGGAGGTTGTGGCTGCTCCCTCCCTGGGGGGGGTCAAGGCCAGTTTGAAGGAGGCCTTGAGTGAGCTGTGCTAGTGAGAGGTGTCCCTGCCTATGGCAGGGGGTTGGAACTAGATGATCCTTGAGGTCCCTTCCAACCTTACCATTCTATGATTCTATGATTGCATGAATAAGAATAAAGTAGGAAAAGATTTTTTTTTTAAAGGTTAAAGTTTTAAAGGGTTTTGTTTGTTTGTTTGTTGTTGTTTTGTGTTTTTGGGTTTTTGGTGGTTTTTTTTTTTATTTGGTTTGTTTTGGTTTGTTTTTTTTTCTTCTTACAAACTGCACTGGGAGATATTATGAAGTCAGATTATGGAAACCCCCTGGGGCAAACAGGCCAAATATTTTTTTCTTTTCAGGATCTATCCAGTTAAAACATCTGTTTAGTAAGCCTATCCAAAACAGGTGCCACTTTTCTCTTTGATAAAGGACAGTGCAGCAGCTCTTGATGTGGACTATTACCTTGTGGTCACCAGGGAGCTATTTACTAATAGAAAATAAAATAACCATCACAGCCTAATGGGCATCAAATCCCTTTTCTTGTCCTCTGTTTTCAACTTAGGGTGAGCATGGTGAGGGAAGGTTCCATGTCAAAATTCATCATGCTAAGAGTCAGAGAATACTGTGGGTTAGGTTCCTTTCTTCTTCAGGTCTCCTTGGCAGGAAGCTCACATTGGCCAAGGCCCAGGGATTTTAGCTAATAAATTATTGTTTTGGAGGGACTGCTTATCCTGTAGTCATGCTAATTAGGTTCTTACTAGCAATTTAGGTTACTTTATATTCTTGACATTCATGTAGGACGGGCAGTTGTGACCACATGTTGTATTTTGTCTTACTTGCCAAGTGAGGCAGAGCCATAGTTTGTAAGGAAATCCCTAGGTTTCCAAAGTCTTTTTGGGATATAACTGGAATACCAGTAGCTCCCTGTCATTTCTTGTTATGGCTTATGTATCTTGATGGTCCTAATTAGAAATACTTTATGACTGGTAAGATAGTTAATGTCTAAGTATGAAAGTATTAGAATGACATGGATGTCCTTGCTAAATATTCTTCACACCCCAACTACTTTGAAAAAGTTGCATATATTAATAACTTTGGCATATTAATATTATTAATACTAATATTGATATTGATATTAATATTAATAACTCGGGCAACATCAGCCTGGAGAAGAGAAGGCTTCTGGGAGACCTTAGAGTAGCCTTCCAGTATCTGAAGGGGGCCTATAGGAAGGCTGGGGAGGGACTATTGACAAGGTCTTGCAATGCCAGGACAAGGGGCAATGGGTTTGAACTGGCAGAGGGGAGATTGAAACTGGATGTTAGGAGGAAGTTCTTTACAGTGAGGATGGTGAGACACTGGCACAGGTTGCCCAGGGAGGTTGTGGCTGCTCCCTCCCTAGAGGTGTTCAAGGTCAGGTTGTTTGAGGTCTTGAGTGAGCTGTACTAGTGGGAGGTGTCCCTGCCTATGGCAGGGGGTTGGAACTAGATGATCCTTGAGGTCCCTTCCAACCTTACCATTCTATGATTCTATGATATGATTTCCCACTCAGGAAACAGTGAGTAAAAGTCAGAGATAAAGACAGAGGCACTGCTGAATAATATTTTGCAGGAGGACATTGAGTATATGTCATCCAAGGAAAGAAAAGTAGAGGGTGTGGCTTTTAGACTTTGCCACGCCATCCTGTATTGCCAAGGGTTTACCATGACAGGAAAACTGCTTTAGTAATCAAACTATTTAAGAAGAAAACTAGGAGGTTAAAGATCCCTCTGTGAGATGAGTAAGTGTGTAATGGTTCCAGTATCCCTGTTACTTGCCTTTAGTTGTCTGCAGGTGTCAGCTGACTCTTAATAACCCCGACACAATCATTCCAAATGCTTTTTATCCTTCATAAAGTACATTCAATACAGTAACACAGATTAACTAATCCCTATCTGCATAAAAAGAGCTATTTCTGAGTAAAGTTTTATTCATAAGTGGAATTGTCCCAGCACGATGTGCAACTCTCTCTCCTTATTACTGATACTTTTACCTTTTTTTATCTGTCTTTCCAACTAACTTTGTACAGGATTATGAGGCATCATTTCCTAGATTTATTTTGCTGCTCATGTTTATCAGTGACCTGGGATAAAAAAGAAACTATGGCTATTGCCAATAGTTTGTAGGTGATCTAAAAACTGAAGGGGTTAGTAATGAAAGAGGAGGTGATACTGCCAGGCGTCTAAGTATCTTGGCAGGCTATGCATAGCCAAGCAATCTCTTTTTTTTAATGCAGTGGAACATAAAAAAGGAAAAGGGAGGCATGCTTGTCATTGAGGATACTCTACCCAGGCACTCCAAGACTGCAAAACACTTCTCTAGCATGCTGGATAATTAGGTGAAAAAAAGAGCTTTCACTTTAGTGTGACACTTTACTCATGTACCTGAAGAGGAAAGTCTTATGTAGGCACAGTGAATCACCTCAATATCTGTGTTGGGTAAACGGCTATTGAAATACTTCTTTTTTAAAAGTTTGGTACCAGTTAGAGAGAAAAAAAATTGTTGATAAATAAGAGAAAATGCAGAGAACAGATATGAGAGTGATTAAATGCTTGGTGAGCACGCAGTGAACAACAGGGGAGTCTGCAATTGTTTAGCTCCTCAAAGTGCAATCTAAGGACTGATGCAATCATTTTGACTACTTACAGAGGCAACAGCAATTCACTGTCAGAGGACTCTTCTGAATATATGTATCAGTAAGAAACGTCAGGAAGCTGAATCTAGGCAAAGAGACTTGAAGCAAGCTACATATTATTTCCCATGAAGGGAAAACCTTGAGGATGAATATAATGATTCTCTAAACCAGGAATAGATTTTGCTTTGTTGAGGCTTTAATATATACTTTTGTTCAAGTTGAAATTAACTCAGCTGCATCCTCCACTCTGTGTTACACAAAGGGTCTGGCTAGTGATCCCTTTTATCTCTTATCACTTTGGAATACACCATACACATATATTTTGATATTCCACACCTCATTCTTACAATCTCCCATGTGGATAGCCATGGTCTTCTTTGCCTCCTGCATCCTTTAGAAATAGTGACAACTACATTTCCTGAGTAAAGTTATAATTCCCAAGACTATTCAGGGGATTTTGTGGGGTTGTTTTTTTTTGGTTTTTCTTTTTTTCTCTTGACAAAGACTTGATCTGAGATATTCACACATCCTAAATCTGAATTTAATGAAACTGAACATGTAAGAATGCAGGTTTTCTTACAATGGTCTGAACTGTTTGCCATTCTGCACGTCTCCACTAATCTGCATCTGTACAAAATGGATGCAAACCACTTGATAGCACTTTGCATCCCCATATACCCCATACAGGACAGGGGACATAGAATGGGAAGCAGCAGAAATTCAAATGTCTGCCACTTGATCTAGATCAAACTGTGATTCATTAATAGACACCAAAAATAAATAAATCTTTAAAAACCAGTCAGTTCTGGAGATTAAAAAAAAATGCCTCTGTTCTGGTTTGGAGGGTTTTGAAGGTGAGAATATGGATATGAACACATAGCATTTACTTAACTTGAGAATTGTTTATGTAGATAATCCAGAGAAAACTCAATACAAGTAGTTGGATCCCACTGTGCAGCAGAGCTCAGTCTTCTGTCAGAGGTGAGGAGAGAGTGCGGCTGTTGCTTTGGCTTTGAGTGGATGGACTTTTTGGGAAACGAGGTGGCAGGGCAAAACTCAGTCTCATAAGGCCATGTTATTTAACCCCTAGGGAATTGGTGAGCAGTGCAAAATTTAGCAGAGCATTAACTCATGAGCATGAACTGTGTGCAGTTCTGGAGCCCTCAGTACAGGAAGGACATGGAAGTGTTGGAGCGGGTCCAGAGGAGGCCACAAANAGAGGGGAGATTTAGACTGGATGTTAAGAGGAAGTTCTTTACAGTGAGGGTGGTGAGGCACTGGCACAGGTTGCCCAGGGAGGTTGTGGCTGCTCCCTCCCTGGAGGTGTTCAAGGCCAGGTTGTTTGAGGCCTTGAGTGAGCTGTACTAGTGGGAGGTGTCCCTGCCTATGGCAGGGGGTTGGAACTAGCTGATCCTTGAGGTCCCTTCCAACCTTACCGTTCTATGATTCTGTGATCATAATCTATGATCATAATGATCATACATTCTATGATTCTATGATTCTATGTTGACAGGTAATGTTAACTTAAAAGTGCAGCTGTGCTCAAGACCTTATTCCTTTTCCCTTTCTATTTTCTTCCAGTGTCTGGGTTGGCAAATCATAACTTTCATTGCAGCTTGAAACCCCTGACGATTGATTATTGAACCAATCATTGTGGTATCGTAACATACCTACTCCTTGCACAAAGCTTTCCTTATCACACTCCAGGCTTTGCTGACATGAGGCCAACTTCATGTACTTACATTCCTTTAGTTTTTCTTCACTACATTCCTACTTTAACAGATCATTCCCAAAGCACTTAAGGAAGTGGAGAATTAATGAAGAATGATACAGAAGTTTTTTGTTGACTTTTTTTTTCCTCTTTCTAAGAGACTCTTACTAATTGGGACCCAAAATACTTGATAGATTGATTTTGGAAACATCCTACTTTTTATAACACACCGCCACTGGTAATTTAAAAAGAGGATACTTAATTTGTAAAGCAATTGTTTCTCTCTGATACTTTCAGCCATATTTGTCATTGCTTTTATCTTTGTCATTTTCTTTTGTCCCAAGAATTGATTCTTCCACATAAAATTTAGCCTCTCCTCCCTGTGTAAAATTTCCCACGAGTAAAACTAATAGTAAAGGCTGTTACCCAACATATTACCCAAGGCTGAGGTGGTTATTCTGACTGTCTATTTTTATTTAATACTGCACATCTTTTTATCTTTACCCATGGGATGTGTTTTCATTCCCATTAGTCCAGCTACAGGCTAGTGTGACTCCACTGACATCACTGGAATTATGTGCTCACCGTTAGGTGTTATTGAGTGGCAAATTCCTATACCCTGCAAATTTAGTTTTTGATCCATGCAGACCTTTCCATGCTAAATAATGCAATATAGTCTCTCATGAACTTCTTTATGAGCCTACTATAGCAAATGAGAAACAGGCTTCAAATTTGTAGGTGCTCTTTTCACTTCTCAAAGATGATATGAAAGATAATTTGTCTGACCACATATTTCCAAGTCACTGGCCATCGATACTCTTTGCAGTCTTTGCCCTGTTTGTGAGAAGCAGAAATGTGCCACAGTTCCTTTGTAGAGTGGTTCTGCCTCATGGAGAGAGGAGACCATTCAGTGGTCCTGATGTTTGCCTAAAGGGAGGCCTTAGATTAGCCCAGTATTTGGACACTAATGATCATAAAGTAAAGGTAACAAAGAAAATTTCTCTTAGGTGTGGTAGGCCTGCAGGAACTTGTCAGGCAGGAAAAATAATTCTGTCTATCATGTTGTTGTGGGTTAACCCCAGCAAGCAGCTAGCCCCCACACAGTTGCTTGCTCATTCCCATTTGTGTGGGATGGGGAGAGAATGAGAAGGTTAAAAGTGAAAAAAAATGTGGTTGAGATAAAACTACTTTAATAGGTAAAACTAAAGCCATATACACAGGCAAACTAAACCAAGGGATTTATTCACCACTTCCCATGGGCTTCAGCCAGACAGGTTTGGGACAAGCCTGTCTGAAACCAGACAGGTTTTCAGCCACCTCCAGGAAAGCAGGGCTCCATCACATGTAGCAGTGTACTTGAGAAGACAAACATCATCACTTTGCATGACTCCCCTTTCTCCTTCTTCCCTAGCTTTATACACTGAGCATGATATCCTATGGTATAGGATAACCCTTTGGCCAGTTGAGGTCAACTATCTCAGCTGTGTGCCCTCCCTAACTCTTGTGCATTTCCAGCCTAGCCACTGATGGCAAGGGATGAGAAACTGTAAAGGTCTTAACTCTGTGTAAGAACTACTCAGCAGTAACTAGAAGTCGATGTGCTATCAACACTCTTCTGATCACAAATCCAAGACATAGCCCCATACAAGCTACTGTGAATAAAATTAACTTTCTCTCAGCCAAAGCCAGTACACAAATCAAGAGATTAAATGAAGGAAGAAGGAAATGGAAGCAAGGATGGGAGCTGTACTAAAACCTGAACCTCAAGTAATTTGGACAGGATCTCTTTCAAGTTTCTATGAATATTCATCGACTTCAGAAGACTTTTTTGAGTTATGTCCAGCTGAAATTTGTTCAGAAATTAATATTGTTGATATCTTTAGTAGTGTGGATTTTGGGACCTGTGTGAACTTCCACTATGTGGTAGTTTGAGGAGTAGAGAAGCAGGGGTCTGTAGCACATGAGGTAAAGTTAACAATCTGCTTGATCACCTTAGAAAGTGAGAACTGAATTCTGCTATTATGGCATCTTAAGGACAGAGGTGACACTGAAGTTAGCACTGCTACATCCAGCTCATGCTGAGCAGAATATATCACAGAATCACAAAACCTTAATGATTGGAAAGGACCTCCAGAGATCATCAAGTCCAACCCCCCTGCCAAAGAGGATCACCTAGGGTAGCTCACACAGGAATGCATCCAGAAAAGGAGGCTCCACAACCTCTCTGGGCAGCCTGTTCCAGTGTTCTGTCACCCTCACTGTAAAGAGGTTTCTGCTCATGTTGAGATGAAACAGTCTCAAGCTGTGTCAGGGGAAGTTTAGGCTGGAGTTGAGGAGAAAGTTCTTGACTGAGAGAGTCATTGGCTGCTGGAATGGGCTGCCCAGGGAGGTGGTGGAGTCACCGTCCCTGGAGGAGTTCAAGGCAGGTTTGGACGTGGCACTTGGTGCCATGATCTAGTCTTGAGGTCTGTGGTGATGGGTTTGGCTTAATGATCTTTGAGGTCTCTTCCAACCCTGGTGATACTGTGATACTGTGAAATATTCTCTGCTCCAGTTTGTAGCCATTACTCCTTGCCTTTTTGCCACCAACCACCAGAAAGAGATTGGCCCCATCCACTTGATACCCACCCTTCAGATATTTGTACTCATGGATGAGATCTCTCAGTCTTCTCTTCTCCAGGCTAAACAGCCCCAGGTTTCTCAGTCTCTCTTGGTAGGGAAGATGCTCAAGTCCCCCAGTCATCCTTGTGGCTCTCCACCGGGCTCTTTCTAGCAGGTCCCTGTCCCTCTTGAACTGAGGAGCCCAAAATTTGACACAGTATTCCAGGTGTGGTCTCACTAGTGCAGAGTAGAGGGGAAGAAGAACCTCCCTAGACCTGCTGGACACACTTTTCTTGATGCACCCTAAAATGTTGATTGTGTTCATCTGACTTTCAAGATGTCTTAAATACAGTGTTGGAAGAGCAAAGAAGGCTTGCATCCTTCCAAAGGAGCATTGCACATCAGAGAGCTGCAAGCATCACCCATTGATCTGGAAGGTTGTGCAGTATGTGTGTGCTTGTGTCACAGCCACAGTGAAAGGGCACGTTCAGCTTTCTGTGAGAAGAGCAGACATGAGGAGATAAAGACACTGCTCATTATAGTGGCTGTGATTTTCCTACCCAAAGAGCTCATGTGGGAAGGAGATCAGACTCCAGTCCCTCATAGAATCATAGAATCATAGAATGGTAAGGTTGGAAGGGACCTCAAGGATCATCTAGTTCCAACCCCCTGCCATAGGCAGGGACACCTCCCACTAGTACAGCTCACTCAAGGCCTCATCCAATCTGACCTTGAACACCTCCAGGGAGGGAGCAGCCACAACCTCCCTGGGCAACCTGTGCCAGTGCCTCACCACCCTCACTGTAAAGAACTTCCTCCTAATGTCCATGTGCAGAACAATATATACAGTAGCCCCTCTTCTTGCTGAGACAGCAGAGCAGTGCCTGTTTACCCAATTTCAGATAAGAGTTAAACATTAATAATAACAATAATAATAATAATAATAATAATAATAATAATAATAATAATAATAATAATAATAATAATAATAATAATACCAAAATGTGATCTGACTATGTCGTAAGGAGGTTTAAATGCTGCATATAATCTTTTGAGGGGAAAGAAAAAAAAACAACCAAAAAACCACCAAACAAACAAACAAAACCCAAAAAGCAAAAAAAAAAGCCCCAAACCTCCAAAATGTGTATTCAGTTGTACTGAAGCATCCAGATTTTAGTCCACTTTACATCTGATTTAAACATGGAAAATGCAAACCAGGGCATTTTGAAAATACGTGGGATGATGTTGACTTTTTCAGCTATATTCAGCATTTCTCAGGGACAGATCCAGGAGTGACAGATCCTGGAGTGGCAGATCCTTGACTAAGACTATTTTCTGAAAGAAATTACACATTTCTCTACCAACTGAGGACCTTGATGTTAGGAAACATCTCCTGTGATTTTCCTAAATCAGTCATGCAGTGGTCTCATGGTTTGCTATGAGAACTTCCCCAGTGTCTTCAGGCCACTTTGTCTGCAGGCTTGGCAATAAATCATTACTGATCAGATTCATAAACATGAGTTCTAGAAGAGTTTGAAAAGGGGATATAGGCAGGAAGAAGAAGGGGCAAATAATTCAAGAATATTTGTGGAAAGAAAGAGAACAGATACAGAAAACATAGGCAACAAGACCAAAGAAAAGATGATAGGAGAGATCCTTCCATAAACAGGGAATTAATTAGACAGTCTCCAGGATGGCAAGATTAATTCCTTAATTAGCTGCAGAAACTGAAGAAAAGGGAAGAAGATGAAGAGTGAGAGATGAGAAGTAGAAGGGGCAAGTTCCTGGAGATGCTGAGGAAAATCCTCAGCGTATAGAGAAGGTGTCAACAAGCTGACAAGAATAATAGGGATCCAAAATCAATGGAGAGGGACTGAAGAGTGCACTTCTAAGAAAGATGGTGGGCAGAGGAGCCTTCAAAGTTTTCATTCCCCACATGCTAGTGCTGGAACATGGCACTAATTCCAGCTTTTACTGAGAGTCTTTATATGGTGTGCCTCAAGGCACAGTGTCAGATCTTGAAGACCAAATGTAGAACTGCTTGAAAAAATGCAGTAATTCCCTGAAATTAGCAGTGAGCTGCTGGGGGAGCCTCTTTGCCTTTGTAAAATAGAATGTATACATGCAAGGAAGACTTCTCAGACCCTACATGGGTAGCTTCTGAAGTGCATAGGAAAAGAGAAACAGACTGGTAGGTGTAGGCTACCATCTGTGTCTGCAATGCCAGGAAAATAAGATCTTTACCTTATTTGGTTTGGCTTGGGGTTTTTTTGAGATTCGCTTCCTCTTGGTCTGTTCCTTGGTCCCTGTTCAGTGAAATTTTAGCTTCCTCAGGCCTGGAGACCTATATAAGAATGAAGAAGCTATAGAGCTCCTCACATAATCTGGATGTTAGGAGGAAGTTCTTTCCAGTGAGGGTAGTAAGACACTGGCACAGGTTGCCCAGGGAGGTTGTGGCTGCTCCCTCCCTGGAGGTGTTCAAGGCCAGGTTGGATGAGGCCTTGAGTGAGCTGTACTAGTGGGAGGTGTCCCTGCCTATGGCAGGAGGTTGGAACTAGATGATCCTTGAGGTCCCTTCCAACCTTACCATTCTCTGATTCTGCAAGTACAGAATCATGGAATGGCAGGGATTGGGAGGGGCCTCTGGAGATCATTTAGCCCACCCCTCCTGCTAAAGCAGGTTCATCTACACCAGAATGCACAGGAATGTGTTCAGGCAAGTTCTGAAAGTCTCCAGAGAAGGAAACTCCGCAACCTCTCTGGGCAGCCTATTCCACCTAGGAGATGATCTGCTAGCATGGAGCCAAAATCTTTGCCCTTTCTCTCCTTAGAAGGGAAAGCAATTTTTAAATGGGAAGGATGCCAGATTGGGTGCATGGTAGCACTGTGTCTGTCACCCTGTGGCAGCCACCTCCTCATCCCCAGGCTCTGAAAGCCTGCATGGCCAGGTGCCATGCCCACCCATTGCTGTGGCTTTGTTAGTTAAGTGCTTCGATACAGATCTGTTTATGCACCCAGCGCCTTGCTCTCGAGAGCAAGGCATGCAGGTGGAAAGCAGAACTGTTGTTTTTTACCTGTAGCCTCTTTTTCATAGCTCTGAAGAAGAGGCTTAGGAAGGAGAATGTGCAAAGGGAAGAGATTTTTTTTTTTCCCCTTTTGCTGCTGTGTGTGTGGGTGATTCCATAAAGCATTGTAAAGCATTATGGATTTAGAGCAATCTGAGAGCAGGTTTCAGTGTAATATCTTTGTTTCCTTAGGTGTATTCTTTCCCCTGTTGCCTTTCAAATTGAAATGGACTATTTTTTGTTTTAAGTGGTTTTTCAAGACACACTTTTATTCGAGTTATATATGTGCTATGCTTACGGTAGCAATCATCTGGTTTGCATTTGCATGTTTGGTATGGACATTTTTGTGTGTACTTTCTTTTTGCTGTTTGCACATATGAAGAATGGTGTTTTAAATGGTAAACTCAATAGATTTTCACTTAGGAGACTTCAGGAAATGAAAATGCTATCATGTAGAAAAATTTGGTTTTAAGCTGTTCTCTGTAGTCTGACATCCCATAGTCTGGAATTGACAATTGTTGTTCAGTGTGTGTGTGTGTGTGTGACTGAAAGCATAAGCAAAAGGGAAAAAAACAAAGGGGAAAACAAAAGAAGAAATATTTATTACTGTTTTCTTTCTAATCCATGAATGTCCACAACAATAGGGAATGGAGGATTTTTATTATTTTTTTTCAAGTCAGAATGTTTCTAAAAGTTTTTCCATGAGATGGCAGCTCTTGAAAACATGATGAGGAAGGAGAACAACATTAGTTAAAGCAGTGAGAAGCAGGGAAACTGAGAACAACCAAATTAAAATCACCTTCAGTCTATGTCTGGGGATCCTGGAGAGAAGAGATACTTATCTAAAGGACAGCAAGGGTATTGCTAAGCAGGGAGAAAAGCCAGCACAAACCTCTCTGTAATCCTTTAGAGATCTTTGTTTTCCAAGATGGAGCAAAGGCACATTGCCTTCCCACTTCCAGAGAGAAAGCGAAAGGTATTGTTTCTATGTTAATAGTTTCTGATAGCAATGCCTCAAATTTCTGAATAGAAAGCATTTAGGCAAAAGAACAAGTACAGCAAGTCCAAGCAGGGGAAGAAGGTGCTTTTTCATTGTGATTAATACCCTGCTGTTGCTTACATATGGTCCATATTGAGTGAATAGGCAAAGGTAGTCAACCTTGAAATCGGAATGCAAGTGTAGCCTTAATTAGATGTTTCAGAGGTGCAATTTGCCTGTCCTGGCACCTGGTTGTGGTTTTTGGTTTGTTGTTTTTTTTTTTTTCTGATTGAACTTTCCTAGAAAGTCAAGGGATAATTCTAGCAGTGTCATATATTTATGCTCTACAGTGATATCAAGTGTTGGGTGTTTTTTAACCACAGAGCAAATAGGAGAACCCAAAGCAAATTAAAAATAAAAAAAAAAAAAAGAAGAGATGTCTATCAATTAGTTTACTCACTAATAGTTACAATGGCTTATTTCTGTGGAACAAAGGAAGGAAGGTAATCCTTAGTGCTGCATGCTGCCTGCAGAATATCTGAAGTCCCTGTCTGTTGCTTCTGATTAGCTCTCTTCAGAGATTTCCCATGGGGAATGTGGCTGAAAGCCAAGGGAGGAGGTACAGGGGCAGGGGGCAAACTGGGCAGCATCACCAGCGTCCTTGTGAAAGAAGGCTGAGTGTTTGTAGGGAGACAGATGGGGTTTAACTGTGATTGTTTTGTGTGCACTTCATGTTTATCACAAGTCCTAATGCTTCTCTCCATCACTGAGCTCTGCTAAACCCACACATCTACTAACCTTTCACTCAAATGCTTACCTATATTTAAGGTTATCACTGCAACTTTTTTCTTACCTTCCTTTCCAAGATCCCTACTTGGGAGGGGGAGGACTTTATTAACTTGTTTTTCTTCTCCTTTTCTTTCCTTTTCTTTCCTTTCCTTTCCTTTTCCTTTTTTTCCCTTTCCTTTCCCTTTCCTTTTTTTTCCCTTTCCTTTCTCCTTTCCTTTCCTTTCCTTTCCTTTCCTTTCCTTTCCTTTCCTTTCCTTTCCTTTCCTTTCCTTTCCTTTCCTTTCCTTTCCTTTCC
>VWZE01002514.1:183863-206071 GCA_013396675.1 Eubucco bourcierii | reverse complement strand
ATTTTCAGTAGATATAAGGAAGATTTTAATTTTATTTTATTTATTTTTTTTTTTTTTAAACAATGAAGGTAGTGGAACATTGGAACTTATTGCCCAGAAATGTTGGACAAGGTTCTGAGCAACCTGATCTAGTTTGGGATGTCCCTGTTCACTGCAACAGGCTTGGACTAGATGACCTTTAAAAGTTCCTTCTAACTGAAACCATTCTGTGATTCCATGATTCTGTGAAATATTACCTGATATCTTCAGTCTCTGATCACTTGTGCCTTAGTACACACTGGCAGCTACTTCTGCTGTTATGGCAGGGGTGTGGGTGCCCCTCCCCAAGTTTTCTCTGGTCTCACTTTCTCATTATTACTACATTATTAGGACCTTGTCAGTGAATGTGTGGGATTTTTTTTTTTTTTTTTTTAGCATGTGTAGGAAGCACCTTAATTTTCTTGGGTAGGATTTTTGATCTCAAGGAAGACTACACAAAATTTAGAAGTATCAGGGAAGATGCTAAGTTCTTCATTATTATAATTAGACTTTTTCATTGTGTATTACTTTGACAAGTAGGACAGTGATTTTCCATCCAACAATATACCTTGAAGTCCTTATCAAGGCATTGTGGATCTGGGGAGAATCAAATCAACTGCATAGAACTCAAGCATCCAAAGTCACAGGTATTTAATTCAAGCCAGTCACTGGGTCTTCTTAAAGTTTCACAAGCTCTCTATGTCAGCACAATCTTTCTAACATGTTCACTGCAACAAATCAGTGGCAACTGATAGAAGGGCTAAGATGAGGCAAGATGCAGAGTGTGGCCTGAGGAGGTGGCAACAAAGAATGGGAAGTATGATATTTTATTCTTGATTGTGCTTCTTAGTTGTGTAGCAAAGCAACTGTAATGAAAAGTCTTGCAAAACACTCTTGGCATCCAATTTAGTGATTGAATTTCTATTCCACGGACTGAAACTCCAGGACATCACTAACCTACTGAACATACACAGCAAACAATACAAAGGAAAGTACCACAGCAATTTTATGCTGTTTTGTGATATGTCTGAGCCATACTTTAGCCCAAAATGTGTAACACACTAGAGTTTGTCAAAATCTTGGTGTCAGCAGAGAGTCAGATTAAGGCTCCCTTTGTCCTCAAAAATGCCAGGGTTTTATTTACCCAGAACCTTGATCTGCAAATACTCCCCATGGAGCAGCAAGACTTGATGATCAGAGGGCTGCAGCAGCTCTACTATGAGGACAGGCTGAGAGAGTTTGGGCTCTGCAGCCTGGAGAAGAGAAGGCTTCCAGAAGACCTGATAGTAGCCTTCCAGTATCTGAAGGGGGTCTATAGGAAGGCTGGGGAGGGACTGTTGACAAGGTCTTGCAACGACAGGACAAGGGGCAATGGGTTTAAACTGGCAGAGGGGAGATTGAAACTGGATGTTAGGAGGAAGTTCTTTACAGTGAGGGTGGTGAGACACTGGCACAGGTTGCCCATGGAGGTTGTGGCTGCTCCTTACCTGGAGGTGTTCAAGGCCAGGCTGGAGGAGGCCTTGAGTGGCCTGTACTAGTGGGAGGTGTCCCTGCCTATGACAGGGGGTTAGAACTAGATAATCCTTCCAACCTTACCATTGTCTGATTCTATGATTATTCTCATTTTAAATCACTTTCCTCTGATTTCTCTTACCACTCTGTTCCTTCCCTTTCAGATTTTTCATCCTCTATCAGACATTGGCTTCTTTTTTTGAAATTATGTTTCCAACACCTTTCTGTATCAACCTTTGTACCTTTGAGACAACAAACTTGGGTAGTTAAAGGCACTGGTAAAGCAGGAGCTATCCTCTGTCTTTCAACAACCTTGTTTATTTCAGAGTATTTACCCTCTGAGTTTAAATATTCTCAGAACCCTCCAACGACCAGCATCCAATTCACAATGTTCTCGATACGTTGAGCATATAAACACTCATTTCTATTTTCCTCTCCAAATCCCTGGGTCTCAATGGTATCCTGTGGAAAGAGTACCATGTGGAGTTGGCTATGGAAAATGTTAAGTTTCTTGATGAAAGCAGGAGGCTGTCCAGTTGAGAAGAGAGAACTCCAGCTTTCTGCTCAGCAGAAGCCTTGAGGATTACAGCTAAGCAGACATGGGGGTCTGAAGTACTATGATTTCTCGCCCCCAAAACACTGCTGAAGCAGGCAGGAAAGTAATTAGACCTAGCAGGTTTTAATTACTTTTTCCATATTTTAATTTTTCTGAACTTCAGGGGTGCTGGCAACCAGTGTCATAAAAGAAAGTAACTTATTCAGGAAGAGAGCTTCTTCCATACATCCCCTTATGGTATACAGATGAAGGAGTAACCAAATACTTGCTAGGATAGCGTTCATTATTTTGCACTTAGCTGAATTAAATGCAGCATACATTTCCAAAACTTAGATTAAACTGACTCTGATAATGGCCTTGGGGTCAGAAGAGTATCTCAGTAAACAAGGAGATTCTTGTTTTTGTTATCTTTATAGATACATTTTCAGACTTGCAACATCTTAATGAAAGAAAACATCTGCAGATAAGAAATGTATTTTGGTGAGGAAACTGAGTTTTGACCTGTATTTTCCATGGTTTGTCTGTTCTCCAGAGGCTTAACACAACAGAAGTCAGTAGGAACACACCAGGCAACAAAATGGTAGAACTCAATGCTGAGTTTTCATTTATGATTTTTTTAAGTGAGCTTTACTATTAGAAATTTTTGACAGAAGAAGGCTGAAGATGCTTTCAGTGACTATCTTCTGGCTACCTGAAATCATGTCCTACATCTATGATTATCGTATCGAATCTATTACTGTTTATTACTTTTTGAGTTCAATGAAGGACACAGGCTGGATGGAGACTGTTTAAGAATTTATTATCCTGTCCTCATATGTTCTCAAATTCCCTGTCCCTTTCCTTTTCCATTTGGAAAACAATGATGAAGAAGCTTGCCAAAACTTAAGATCTGCAGTTGAAAAATCTCTGAATATTGGTTTGATTTTGCCTATCCTGGGCTGCTGGTGAGAGAATGATCTAAGTAGAGGGGCAGCACCTCTGCATATGCTTAGAGCACATTTTTCTTTAAAAGATCATAGAATTATAGAATGGTAAGGTTGGAAGGGACCTCAAGGATCATCTAGTTCCAACCCCCTGCCATAGGCAGGGACACCTCCTGCTAGTACAGCTCACTCAAGGCCTCAAACAACCTGACCTTGAACACCTCCAGGGAGGGAGCAGCCACAACCTCCCTGGGCAACCTGTGCCAGTGTCTCACCACCCTCACTGCAAACAACTTCCTCCTAACATCCAGTTTCAGTCTTCGCTCTGCCAGTTTAAACCCATTACCCCTTGTCCTGTCGTAGCAAGACCTTGTCAATAGTCCCTCCCCAGCCTTCCTGTAGGCCCCCTTCAGATATTGGAAGGCTACTCTAAAGTCTCCTGGAAGCCTTCTCTTCGCCAGGCTGAAGAGCCCCAACTCTCTCAGCCTGTTACTGATGCCTCATTACTGGTAGTTTATTGTCTTGTCTTCCATCATTTTGTCTCACAAAAGCCAAAATGGGAAAGAGAGTACTGAAGGGAAGTGTAGTCAGGGAAATTAAAAAAAAAAAAAAAAAAAAAAAAAGAAAAAGTTAATTAAGGAGTTGGAGAAGTGAGTGGATATTTTTATTCTTTTTTCTCTTTCAAAGTAGGACATTTGTTGAGCTGTGAAGCTTAACAAGGAGCAAGTTGGGGGGGAATAAAAGGAAGCCTCTGTTCTTTCGGACTGTTTCTTTCTGTATTCTGCTTAAGGTTCGAGTGGTGCTGGAGAGAAGCACTTCACTCTGTTCTTCCCGGTTTCTTTGTGCCCCCATTTGTCATCACCAGGGAAAGGGAGGATAAAGACTGAAAGAAAGGATGAAAAGCAATTGGCAATCACAGGGATGGAACTTTCAGACTGCACCTGCAAGGCCAGATTGTAAACACTGGTTTCATCTTCCTCTCCAATTTGGGATAACAAAACACATATACAAAGATGGAGCAAGCTTATGTGCCTGCAGACCCTTTGATTAAGTTTCTAGTGTTTCCTAGCCTGAAAACCAATTCTTCTCTTTCCCTCCTTATGTTTCAGCACCTTTGGTTCTCAGTGACCAAAACTGCTGCCAACATGTCTGTGTTTTACTTCTTTCAAAAACAAAAAATTAAAAATCCTTGCCTATGAGTAACTTCCATCTTGTACCCTTAGGAGCCAATCTTGGCAGAGGTTGCAAAAAGTGAGAAAGAAGTGAAAATTTTTGGTGAAGACATGTTCTGGAAAAAGGTTTTGACAAGTCTTTTTGTGATTGTAAGGGCAGTAAACACCTTGAGGCTTAGGCACATGTGGGAACAGAGGCTGTGCATTCATTTCTTCCAACCCCTCTTCTTCTCCACCTGTTCAGCCTCCTACATACACATATTCAATTTTCCCATATTGCTGCAGGAGGATAAGAGAGAGATGAGTTTCCAGGATCTGAATGTAGTGTAGCAGCAATAGAAATTCTTTTCCAACTCCATTATACCTTATTAGGGGAAAAGATTCAATCATTACCAATATTAATGCCACACAAAAGCATCTGGGAACCTGCAAAGCTAAGAAATACAATTTCCCCCCCCCCCCCCCCCCAAAGACAGCTCAATGTCATCACAAATTGTTGCTTTTGCAAAGGCTTCAGAGGGCAAGAGGGATCCTCACGACAGGCAAACTGTATTAATTTCATCCCTCTTCTATAATCTCACTCTCTTTTTATAGCCTGTCCCAAGACTTTTGACCAAACAGATTAGATAACAGTTTGGATTGTTAAAAGAAAAATTGTCTGTTTTCTTCACAAATTGCTTCACCCAGCTGTTTTTCCATAGCTTTAGACTATTGACTCACTGCCAGAAAATCCATCCCAACACACATTCTTCAGTGAACTTGGATGGTATGTGTAGCAAAGTCTTGGACACACTTATCTGTTTGGTCTCTGTTTAATAGATGTGGAAGAATGTGTTATGTGCTGCATTTATTAGTATTTCTATCTGCTCCATGAAAAAGCTCCAGTTTACTCCCAGTTCTTTATAAAGGATCCATGTCAGACTCCTGCTGGAATGAAGTCTTTGGTAAAGTTGAGGGTTTGGGTTGAAGGCCCCCAAGTTGAGCATATTAAAGACAGAGATGTGAAATGCAAGGGCCTTCTTATCTTTTACTATCAGTTTTGTGCCACTGAAATTTCACTGGTCATGGTGAAAGCATTTGTGATTTATGCTAATTGAGAGAAGAATGAGGCTGGTGATTTCTAGTTCTGCACAAAAGGCAGAGGTTCCAATGAAGTGTGCTGATTAGTAAAAGAACTTATAGATAGGTACTTGTGGGTAGATAATTTACAGGCAGATACCATTATGCCATTTCAAAGTCTAATCCTACTGGTAAAATATGTAAAATTCAGTTTCCCTCTGAGAAAATCTTAGTTAGGAGAAATGATTCCTCTTAGCTCATTGGCCAGATCGTCTGGTGGCCCCTGAAGCTCTTGTAGTAAGGACATGATTCAGCCAGACACACCACCATGTGTTTTTCAGCAGTAATCTCAGCTGAATTGCTAAGTAGCTCAGCTACTTTACAGGCTCGAGCAAGATAAATCAAACCATCAGGTGAGGGATTCTGCTAAATCTAAATGTTCAGGGTTGCATAAGACTTTGAGGAGATAAAAAAGAAGAAAAAAAAAAGAGATATTGGAGCAACCTGCATCTCTGCAGCTCAGTTTGAAACTGGCTGTAGCCTTGCTTTCAGTGGAGTTAATTTCTAGTTTTCTTTAGTGCTAGGGAGAGGACAGAAAGTCCTGCTGACTGTCCCCCACGTGGCCCAGTCTTAAACCACAGACATAAGTGGCAGCCAAGACACCAATAAAAGATGCCTAGTGGGATGGTGTGAGCAAAGGAACTATAATAGTCTCAAGCTTGTTGATATCTGTACGTGGCCCAGATAGTAAGTTGTACGGAATCCAAAAATAGCAGAGCCTCCACAAAGCCTTAAAACTTCCATGTGATTAAGGGACTATTTCTGCTTTACAGGTGTAGCATAAAGACTAATTGATTTGTCCAGCAGGCAGGAACACAACCCAAGTGACCATCTCCATATTCCCAGCCTGTAATTATAAGGACACTACATATGTTGCTATTAGATTAGATGATATGCAAAACAGATCCTTTTGCAATGTTCTTCAGCTGTGTTAGTTTTCTGATGCTGCACTGCCAATACTGGAGGGATTGCTTATTCCACAGTCACCAAAACATCCCCAACACCCTCAAAAAAAAAAAAAAAAAAAAAAAGCTCCACTGACAGATTTTAAATATTCAAAATAAATCATGAGTTTCTGTCATGTGGAAACAAAAAACTAATGATACAGTGAAAGGCTACATTTCCATAACTCTGACTCGCATCTACATATTTTCCATTTGAAAGTCAATGGGAACCGTGTGGTTGAGTGCTATGTGACTCTGAATAACACAAAAGCAGGCTGCCTCCTCCTTGGCAGCCACAGCACTGTCCTCCCGCAGAGGAATCACCTATGTGATTTGCATTTGATTTCCTTGCTAACCTGCAAGAGAACTGGAGCCAGACCGTAGGAGATGCACCAACGGGATCTGAATATTTAGCAGCATGGGAACCGGAGGTAATTGATTCCCGGCTTGGACACGCTGATGTAGCTCCTCTTTGCATAGTCAGGAGGGAAATGAAGTTGAGTTGAGCTAATATATTCATCAGCTGAGAATGAGGCTTTTAACCCCACAAATATCTTTTTTAGACCTGTAAATGGTGAAATACTGGCCCAGGTTGTCCAGAGAGGTGGTTGATGCCCCATCCCTGGAAACATTCAAGATCCAGTTGGTTGGTTTAGTTGAAAATGTTCCTGCTCACTGCAGAAGGGTTGGATTAGATAATCTTTAAAGGTTCCTTCCAACCCAGGATTGGAGGTGTTCAAGGCCAGCTTGGACGAGGCCTTGAGTAACCTGTACTAGTGGGAGGTGTCCTTGCATACGGCAGGGGGTTGGAACTAGATGATCCTTGAGGTCCCTTCCAACCTTACCATTCTATGATTCTATGATTAGATAATCTTTAAAGGTTCTTTCCAACCCAGGATTGGAGGTGTTCAAGGCCAGGTTGTTTGAGACCTTGAGTAACCTGTATTAGTGGGAGGTGTCCCTGCATATGGCAGGGGGTTGGAATTAGATGATCCTTGAGGTCCTTTCCAACCTTACCATTCTAGGATTCTATGATTAGATAATCTTTAAAGGTTCCTTCCAACCCAAACTATTCCGTGATTCTAAATATCTTTTGCTGAGGTGCTTCGGGTCAGGCATTCAGATACTGAAATTCATTTTTCCATTGATAACAGGTTGGCTGAAAGCACACACAGAGAGTGGGGAAAAGTTCTTCAAAAAAGGGAAGATAAACATGACTGCTTGATTTCTAGTGAATATAGTTGATTTTGACCCATAGGAGATCCTTCACCTTTTAAAGACTTGAAGAAGGTAATCAAATGGTCAATATGTAGATAGGCAAAATAAAGCCAGAATTTGGTTCAGCCCTCTACATTACCATATAGGCAATATCAAACTGGTTCCTTGAACTTCTAACTTGATTTTTTTTTTTTGTTTGACTCATTAAAGGAATATCAATTTTGGACTCCACACACTTTCCCTGATATCTTTAGTGCCATTTGTTTAAAAAAAACAAACCACAAAACAACAACCCAAACCTAAAAGTGTATAGAGCTTCTTTCAGTTATTTTGAAATCTCTGTTCAGCAAGGGAAAAATGTATTAAATCCCTGTTGCTACTGTGAAGTCTAACCAGCTATAGACTTTCCTGATCACGAGAGTCCATTGGTAAGGACCACACTCTATCTTGCAGTCTGTCTGGATGCATCAGGAGAAAACTGAAATTTTTTTTAAAATGTCAAGATTTGTGAAATACACAAATAGAAAGCAAAAAAAAATCTATTTTAAAAGTTCATTTATCAAAACAAACAAACAAACAAAAAACCAAAAAAAACAGCCCCCAAAAAACCAACCAACCAAAAAAAAAAAAAGTTTAAGTTAAGCACAACTCCAGGTTGGGTGGTGAATGGCTGAGAGCAGCCCTGAGGAAAAGGACCTTGGAGTCTGGGGTGATGAAAAGCTCAACATGAGCCTGCAGTGTGCATGCAGCCCAGACAGCAACTGAGTGCTGGGCTGCAGCAAGAGCAGTGTGGGCAGCAGGGCAAGGGAGGGGATTCTGCCCCTTTACTCTGCTCTCCTCAGACCCCACCTGGAGTCCTGTGTGCAGTTCTGGAACCCTCAGCACAGGAAGGACATGGAAGTGTTGGAGCAGGTCCAGAGGAGGGCCACAAAGATGCTCAGAGGGCTGCAGCAGCTCTGCTTTGAGGACAGGCTGAGAGAGTTGGGGCTCTGCAGCCTGGAGAAGAGAAGGCTTCCAGGAGACCTTAGAGCAGCCTTGCAGTATCTGAAGGGGGCTACAGGAAGGCTGGGGAGGGACTACTGACAAGGTCTTACAATGATAGGACAAGGGGCAATGGGTTTAAAGTGGCAGAGGGGAGATCTAGACAATGTTAGGAGGAAGTTCTTTATAGTGAGGGTGGTGAGACACTGGCACAGGTTGCCCAGGGAGATTGTGGCTGCTCCCTTCCCGGAGGGGTTGAAGGCCAGGTTGTTTGAGGCCTTGAGTGAGCTGTACTAGTGGGAGGTGTCCCTGTCTATGGCAGGGGATTTGAACTAGATGATCCTTGAGGTCCCTTCCAACCTCACCATTCTATGATTCTATGATCTTGCTGCTCTTCTCCTGTGGGTTCTATTTCTGCTTGTGCCCCTACCACCATTTCTCAGTGAAATAACAGCCCCAAAGTCTATCCAGGTCCTGCAGTGAAGGTGAATCTCTGGACAGTAAGTCATAGGAAGAGCTTGCCACAAGACAGCGGAGTGTAATCTCAAAAGAGAGCTGAAACCCTGCTCCAGTTGGAGTCTGCATCTTTGAGACACACTACTATTTCAGTATGAGGCAGCTCCACAGAAAACCAGGGTTCTATCCGTTTTTGTTCGAATCAGATTTTCTGGGCTCAGTCCTGCCTCGTGCTGCAGCGGCCTTGGTGTCAGGATACAAGCCCTCAGGTTTGTCTTAATGCTGTGGGTTTGACTTCTGTCAGACACAAATGTCTGATTACTTCTCAGGGTGTTCCGAGTGGTAGTGAATTAATTTTTGTTTTAATGCTTTGAGATCGCAGGAGCTACATAGATGTGGAAACCTTTTGATTCATAAGGCCCCTAATAGGGAAAACCATTCTGCCCCATCCATTGATGAATTCAGCATCATCATTACAGTTTCAAAATCAGCATGGTTTTATAAAGTCATCTGAGTGACAACTGGCAGACAGGACCCTCATGGACTTGCAGGTTAGCAGTTGGGGAATTATTAGCAATGTGGATTTAGTCATTTAAGTTGTTTGTGGTTAATGTTGTAGGTCAGTTTGTTGGGTTTGGTTGGTTTTTTTTAATACAGTTAATTCAGCAGATGTAAAAACAAGTGTTTAGGTGTCAAAAAGGGAATTTGAGGTTCCTACTGAAAATTCTGTATATGGTTTCAGCTCTTAGTGACTGATGAAATGCAGCTGCTGGAGGACAGCTGGATTAGCATGTCACAGGGCCTTCTCTTCTAAGGCCCTTTGTAGGACCACAAAAGATTAAAAGAAAGCTGAGGAGAGGGCAATTTCATTGCATTTAATCAGGCTACTTTATTCAGTATTCACGTGCCTGTTTTGACCATGAAATTTTCAAGCACTGATTTTCTGGAGGGAAAAAAAAAAAACACAAAAACAACCTAATTAAAAAAAAAATCATTCCTTTTATCCTTACTAATTTATTTCTCTTATTTGTCTTGATTTTAAAGCATAAACACATGCTTCCTTGCTTCTTGGGGAGTGAAGTGCACCTAAACCACTCTTTTAGTGCATTTACAGATGATCGAAGTTGCCATTAAAGCTTCCATTATTAATTTTACTGTAGCACTGAAGCCCTTTCCTGGTGAACAAGGGATGTTAAACAAGCAAAGAACCTTGTCTTGAGGAGCATGGGATCTGGCATCTAAGCCAAGGACAGAGTCTCCAGAGAAGCAAGGGCTATATTAATTACAACCCTGGGGTCTGGGTGGGCATAGATTGGTGGCCTCTATGGCAAGTACTTCATTATTATTAAACCTGCAGCTGGTGGCATTGTCCATGAAGGTGTTGTACTGCACCCACTGTCCCACTATGGGACACAGAATCACACAATTGTCAAGGTTGGAAGGGACCACAACAATCATCTAGTTCCAAGCACCCTGGCATGGGCAGGGACACTTTCCACTAGATCAGGTTACCCAGAGCTCCATCCAGTCTGGCGTTAAAAACATCCAGGGATGGGGCTTCCACCACCTTCTGGGTAAGATGTTCCAGTATCTCACCACCCTTATGGTGAAGAACTTCTTCCTAACATCTCATCTAAATCTGCTCTCCTCTAGCTTGCATCCATCCTCCATAGTCCTATCACTACCTGACACCCTAAAAAGTCTCTCCCCAGCTTTCTTGTAGGTTCCCTTCAGATACTATAAGGCTACAATAAGGTCATCTCAGGGTCTTCTTTTCTCCAGAATGAACAACCCCAACTCTCTCAGCCTATCCTCATAAGAGATATGCTCCAACCCTCTGACCATCCTCATGACCCTTCTCTGGACATGGTCCAGTATGTCCATATCTTTCTTCTAATATGAACTGCAGAACTGGATGCAGTACTCCAGGTGGGGTCTCCCCAGAGCAGTATAGGGGGAAGAATCACCTCTCTTGACCTGCTGGCCACACTTCTCTTGATGCAGCCCAGGATCTGGTTGGCTTTCTGGGCTGCAGGTGCACACCGACAGCTCATATTGAGCTTCTCATCCGCTAGCACCCCCATGTCCTTTTCTTCAAGGCTGCTCTCAAGCTGATAACTACCCAGCCTATATTGGAGCCTGGGATTGCCCCAGCCCAGATGCAGTACCCTACACTTGGTCTTGTTGAACTTCATGAAGATGGCATGGGCCCACCTCTCCAGTCTGTCAAGGTCCCTCTGGGTGGCATCCCTTCCTTCCACTGTGTCAGCCACAGCAGGTTACCCAGCATCAGTGAGAAAGATCTGGGACTGTTTAGGGGGTGGTGGTGATTCCCTGCTGAGATTTTATAAGAGTTGTCGTAACATGAATGATGGTCACATACATTTTTTTGGCAGTGAGAGGAAGTCTTTGCCTTTTGTTGGTGCGTTCAAAGCATCAGTGAGTTCATCTTTCTGACTAGTGCTACACCATCAAAACACCCTCCTGAAGCTCAGGCTGTACCAGGGAAGGTTTAGGCTGGATGTTAGGAAGAAGTTCTTAGCAGAAAGTGTGATTGCCAATTGGAATGGGCTGCCCAGGGAGGTGGTGGAGTCACTGTCCCTAGAAGTGTTTAAAAGAGACTGGATGTGGCACTTGGTGGATGTAGGGAGGCCTGTGGATGTGGTCTACCTGGACTTCAGCAGGGCCTTTGACACTGTCCCCCACAGCAAACTGCTGCCTAAGCTGTCAGTTCGTGGCTTGGATACCGACACTCTGTGCTGGGTCAGGAACTGGCTGGAGGGCAGAGCCCAGAGAGTGGTGGTGAATGGTGCCACATGCAGCTGGAGGCCGGGCACTAGCAGTGTGCCCCAGGGATCAGTGCTGGGCCCCATCCTCTGTAACATCTTCAGTGATGATCTGGACGAGGGCATCGAGTCAGGCACCAGCAAATTTGCAGCTGACACCAAGCTGGGGGCTGATGTTGCTGGGTTGGAGGGCAGAAGGGCTCTGCAGCAGGACCTCGACCGCCTGCACAGATGGGCAGAGTCCAAGGGGATGGAGCTCAACAAATCCAAGTGCCAGGTGCTGCACTTTGGCCACAACAACCCCATGCAGAGCTACAGGCTGGGGTGGGAGTGGCTGGAGAGCAGCCAAACAGAAAGGGATCTGGGGGTGCTGATTGACACCCGCCTGAACATGAGCCAGCAGTGTGCCCAGGTGGCCAAGAAGGCCAATGGCATCCTGGCCTGCATCAGCAATAGTGTGGCCAGCAGGAGCAGGGAGCTCATTCTCCCCCTGGACTCTGCACTGCTTAGGCCACACCTTGAGTCCTGTGTCCAGTTCTGGGCCCCTCAATTTAAGAAGGACATTGAGGTGCTTGAGCGTGACCAGAGAAGGGCAATGAGGCTGGGGAGAGGCCTCGAGCACAGCCCTATGGAGAGAGGCTGAGGGAGCTGGGATTGGTTAGCCTGCAGAAGAGGAGGCTCAGGGGAGACCTTCTTGCTGTCTACAGCTACCTGAAGGGTGGTTGTAGCCAGGAGGAGGTTGCTTTCTTCTCTCAGGCAAGCAGCACCAGAACAAGAAGACACAGTCTCAAGCTGTGCCAGGGGAAGTTTAGGCTGGAGGTGAGGAGAAAGTTCTTGCCTGAGAGAGTCATTGGCTGCTGGAATGGGCTGCCCAGGGAGGTGGTGGAGTCAGCGTCCCTGGAGGTGTTCAAGGCGGGTTTGGACGTGGCACTTGGTGCCATGGTCTGGTCTTGAGGTCTGTGGTAATGGGTTGGACTTGATGATCTTTGAGGTCTCTTCCAACCCTGGTGATACTGTGATACTGTGATTTAGTTGATTAGATAGTGTTGGGTGATAGGTTGGGCTTGATTATCTCAAAAGTCTTTTCCAACCTGATTAATTTTGTGATTTTGTGTCAAGGGAGAATGTGCACTTGAAACGATAGGCATGGAGCTGTGTGTTCCCTCCTTGCACTCCCTTTGAGTTCAGCTTGTTTTACCTCTTGCTGGGCTGGTGGCAAGTAACGGAAAGAGGCTGATTTCCTCCATCACCTTTTCCTGTGAATGAAGAGTTTCTGTCAGCCTTGAAAAACTTCATCTTGAGGAGCAAATGACCAGTAAAAGTGTGGAGAGATATGTCCATGCTCAGAACTTATTAGAATCCAGCAAGCTGATTTTAGCACTCCATTATATTGAATTTCAACTTAAAATGTATAGAAAAAAAAATAAATAGAGGAAAATCTACGGGATCTCCATTGAATCAGGAATCCTTGTTGTTGTATTGACTTTTTAATAAAGAAAAGGCAATGTTTGTTGTTGGCTGCTGCTTGGATTTTGAGATCCATACAAGACAAGATACCCATGGAGGGCTTCAGTGTGGTGGTTTCCTGTGAGTCTTGATGCTTCCATGACCTCTGTATAGATGAACAGCTGGGAGAGCAGATTCCCCCCAACTCCCAAAACAGCTGGGCACCACAAGCTCATAGGACTTCCTAAGTGGGAGATCTTTCATCCTGCTCTAATTCAGCAGAAAGACACATAGAATCATAGAATCATAGAATGGTAAAGTTGGAAGGGACCTCAAGGATCATCTAGTTCCAATCCCCTGCCATAGGCACAGACATCTCCCACTAGTACAGCTCACTCAAGGCCTCATCCAACCTGACCTTGAACACCTCCAGGGAGGGAGCAGCCACAACCTCTCTGGGCAACCCGTTCCAGTGCCTCACCACCTTCACTGCAAGCAACTTCCTCCTAACATCCAGTCTAAATCTCCCCTCTGCCAGTTCAAACCCATTGCCCCTTGTCCTGGTATTGCGAGACCTTGTCAATAGTCCCTCCCCAGCCTTCCTGTAGGCCCCCTTCAGATACTGGAAGGCTACTCTAAAGTCTTCTTGAAGCCTTCTCTTCTCCAGGCTGCAGACCTCCAACTCTTGCAGCTTGACATAACTGCCTAAATAGCAAGGAAAGCTGGAGAGGAAAGGATAAAATGGGAAAGCACATCCTGAGGTCTGTAAGGTTTGAAGACTTCTTGAAAGACTCCATTGGGCTGTTGAGTCCACTTTAGAAAGGATGCAAAAGCACATGATTAACTTCAAATGTGTGCTGAAATCCCACTGCTATCCGTAAGGCCTTAAAGATGCCCTAACATTCAGAGATTTCCTCTGAAATTGGTATGACTTCTTATATCTTCCTGATTCAGGACTCAGATGCTTTCTTCTATGCATGTTTAAAGCTGCAAGGTCAAATGTGGAGATTAAAGGGAGAATATTTGCTAAGGAAAGCCAAAATATTGAGTAGACTCAGAAGTGCTTAGTGAACTCCTTAGTGATTTAAGTCCTGCGTGCATCCTTTGGTTTTGAACCGAGAGAATCAGGTGGGAGTGCTTACACCATTCCTGTATTTAGGTTGGAGGTCTAATAAGGGTAATTTTACTCTCCTCCTCCTTTATGTATACAATTTCCCATAGTAAAAAAAACATTCTTTTAGAAATGGCAATTGCCTTATTTAACACTTGAATATGGGAAGCGTTTTGTTCCACTTAGAATATTTCTACCTTTCCAGGGCCAACCTCGGGGTGTTATCATCTATCTTCTTAGTTCAGGAAACACATATCTTAAGAGTGCAATATTGTAGTGGAGGGGCATTAATTGATGTGAGATGGTGTATTTTCAAAATTAATATTGTTTATTAATTTCCAATATTCAGAACTCTCCCCCCCACACACACACACATGCTAATTTTAATACTAATTGGTTCTTCACATGGTCATGGAAACATTATACAAATGATAACATAGGATCTAGAACGTTCAAGAAATAACTAGCAAAAATATAAACATTAAACCTGATGGAACTGGAAATTTTTTGTGGTCAGTTACACCTCCTGTCCACTAGATGGACTCGGGAAGCTCTTTTCTGCTTGTGGCAGAAGTCAATTGGTGAATTACAAGAGGCTTGAAGTATTTACTCATAAAATTTAGCTCCCAACTCGCTGGGCTAGATACAGCTTCAGACAATACCCAAAACATGCGGGGAGTTCTGTCAATGTCTTGTCAGCTGCTTATGCTTGTAATTCTTCCCAGTCTTCACAGGATGATGGAGAAGGGAGGCAGATGATCTCTCACCTTATCATAGCCCCTTTGGATTATCTGTATGTCCCTTTCTGGGCTCCTCATCTTGGCAGGGTGTCTCACGATGTGCAGTCTCAGCACAGTGTCATGCTGACTGTGCAGGCCTCACGCATGGAGGTATTTATGTCTATCCCTGGTAAACTCCAATCAGTTTCTAGGTGTATAAAGCCAAAGTATTAGGGTTTGTTATTCAGCAGAGCTAACTCACAGCTCAGCATGACATGACAGAATCACTTCCAGAAGCAGGGAGCAATGGCAGCAGCAGGCAGCAGACAGCAGCAGGCAAGCGAGCACGAACACAACAGCAGAGCACATTGTGTTACCTGCTTTTATCCATACAGCCTGAGACTAATGGGCCTTTGGACACAGAATAGCCAATCAGAATGGCAGTTAGCTGAGCCTGACCATATTAGGTGAAGCCATAGGCTTGCTTTACCCACGTTTGAGAGCACACAGGCCTTGCACGGAGCAGGCACAAGCCAAGTTTAGTAGCCTTCCGGTATCTGAAGAGGGCCTACAGGAAGGCTGGGGAAGGATTATTTACAAGGTCCTGCAATGACAGGACAAGGGGCAATGGGTTTAAACTGGCAGAGGGGAGATTTAGACTGGATGTTAGGAGGAAGTTCTTTACAGTGAGGGTGGTGAGGCACTGGAACAGGTTGCCCAGGGAGGTTGTGGCTGCTCCCTCCCTGGAGGTGTTCAAGGCCAGGTTGGAGGAGGCCTTGAGTAACCTGTCCTAGTGGGAGGTGTCCCTGCCTATGGCAGGGGGTTGGAACTAGCTGATCTTTGAGGTCCCTTCCAACCTTACCATTCTATGATTCTATGAAGTGTATGTACCTTGTTTACCACAGGATGTAAACAGGTGCAAACAAGTCTGAGCAAGCCAGGGGCCTTAGACTCAGTGGCTCCGGGTTCTTTGTCCTCTTTCCTGCAGTTGCTTCCCCCCGTAGCAGAAGGAGGTAGAGCAGAAAAATATGTCTGAACAAGCCAGGACATATTTAAGCCCATTTTGGCCTATTCAGGCCTACCACAACAAGTATATACCTCAAACATAAATGTCTACCTTTAAACCATGATCTCTACAGAGGTTCTCACAAGTTTATGGAGTGCCTTTCATGTAAACACGAGGAGGAATTTTTTTTCCCTGTGAGGGTGACGGAACACTGGGACAGGCTGCCCAGGGAGGTTGTGGAGTCTCCCTCTGGAGACATTCAAAAGCTGCCTGGATGCCTTCCTGTGCGATCTGCTATAGGTGATCCTGCTCTGGCAGGAGTGTTGGATTGGATGAGCTTTCGAGGTCCCTTCCAGCCCTTGACATTCTGTGATTCTGTGAAATAAAGGGGAAAAAAATATCCCAGCAGGTTTGCAGAGGGGTGTTTTCTGACCACGAATGCAGGCAGGCCATTATTCCAGTTGATTTTCAACTTTAAAAAAATGCCAGTTTAAGTGTTTGCTTACTTTGATTTCAACTGAACTTGGAAATGAAAGATATAATAAAGAAATAAAAAACAACCAAACAGTCTTTTCTTTCTGCTTCATAGTCAGATTATTTTTATTTTGCAGCTTTTTAGAATTGACAAGTCTGGCTTTCTTATATTGCAGAGGAAGGCTGTTTAAATAATATTCAGAGTCTTTCAGTGGAAACTTCTTTTTACATTTGAGAAAATACATTAAAATTATTTTAAAATGTTAGTAATGGTTCATTGAAACTGCAAATTTTCATTTAGCAGACCTTTACAGCAGTGAACAACTCTGCAGCACTGGCTGTGTCTAACAATGTCTCCTATTCTCTTTTCCCACTTTTAAAGGGTGTCCTGTTACAGGAAATTGAAATGGAATTCTGTTATGTATATTTTTTTTTTTCCTTCAGTGTAGGCATGTTATAAGATGCAAGCAGAGATATGTTCTTTGTGATCTTATTCTTCCAGATCTTGTTTACAGTGTAGAAATAATTAGGTGATGAGTCTATTCGTAACTTTCTAAGGGGGGAAATAGAAAAGGTATAAAACACTTCAGCAATTTTGTGGCTTGGAAAAAAAAGAAGTAAATGCCACACAGACAAGGCTAAAGCTAAATTCCTTTTAAATCTTTAAAGACATCCTGAGCAGCAGTTCAGAGTACAGCCAGAAATGCTGCAGACTGAAGCTTCATTGGGCTCGTCTTCATAAAACTCAAGATTGAATAGAATTCCCTGGGAAGCTCAGGAGACAAGGGCAAAGCAATTCAACAGCAGCACATACATTTTTAGAAGCTTTTTACAGCCCTGGCTATTCTGACCTCTGCAGTGGTCTTGTTGTTGTTTAGGAAAGAGGAAGTTTCTCTGGTTTCTCTGGCCATTTCAGAAAGTTGTTTATGTGACATGCTGGTTTCCTCTCTTCTGGATCATCTTGTTCAAAAGCTTCTACTCTGCCCTGCAGAAACTACGGGGCTGTAGAGGAAACAAATTTGCCAAAATCAAAGCCAACCACTTTCTCAGGTCAGTTAAGTAGGTACCATCAGCTTACAGAACACAGATGAGTCTTCACACTTCTCCTGAGAGCACAGAAATACTTTGCTGCTGTTAATTCTAGAAGACTTACTATAGTTCAGATTCCAGTTAATGGCAGAACCTTTGAGATAAGTTCCTTTGCACATGGTAATGGAAGACATTTTCTGTCTCCAACACATTGTGAGCTAAGAGGAACAAATGGCACACAGATTAAATGATGTGACAGAGGCTCTACTGACCATCAGTGGCAGATCATGAAATGAAATCCTGCATCTCAAAGCACAGGCTGCTCAGCACCTTTCATGCTTCGCCTGGTGATGGTCACTGCAAGGGGCATGATAGAGTTTGTGGGTCTAGCCCAGCTCTTCTAAAGCATATAGCCACATGTGGCCTGAGACTTGCCGTAACCACTCTGCCTTGCTTGGCATCTTTGCCACACTTAAGGATAAACATCTAACAGTAGATGCAAGTGCCTAGAGGCAGGGAGCCTGTTGTTTTGTGTGGTTAGACTGTAAAGTAGCCTGCATACTTCGGGGTACTGTAGCTGAGGCATTGAAAGATGCCTATGGCAGTTAATTGTCCAGATGCCATTGAAAGTCAATGAGAACTGGGTGAAATCCTGAGAATGAGTAAGCAGACAAATGCTACCATATGCTCATAAGCTTTTCTTTCCTCTAGCACAGTGATCAGCACAAAATGGCAGCCCAAGTAGGGCTTAAGACGCTGAATAGCAATTGAGATAAATACAAAAGCAAGTGCCCTGCTCAAGTTCATGTCCAACAGGCTAATGACATGATCTTTGGTTCAGAAAGTTATGTTAACTGGAGCACAGGAATTAGCAGCATTACTTTTTTTTCCATTCCCTGATTTGCTGGCAATAAAGGGAGAAAGAAAATATCAAGACAACTATATAAGAATTTGGTTTGTGCTGTATCTTCTCCCTCTTTGGGATGAAGAAGCAAATCAAAGCAGAAGTGGGCAATTAATTTCTTTCACTGTCTCCTATTTCCTTCTTAGGTGCAAAACTTAGCTTCTCTTTAAATGATCCTAGCATTTTTTCCATGAAACATGGAAAAGCATAGAAAATGAAAACAGATGAAGACAAAAAAACTCAAAAGGTTAATTGTGCATTTTCCTTTAAGATAGAACCTAGTCCTTCCCATCCTGTTTATTCAGGGAGCACTTTGGGAAAACAAAACAAAACAAGAAACAAAAAACAGATGAATTTGAGATGAAGAAGGACCCCAGGAGATCTTTTTCCTTCTTTCTCCCAGCACATCTGTCCCACAGCAGGAGACAGATGCTTCGCTGCTCCTTAAACACCTTGCTTTTGTCTTGCGCTGTTCCTGTGAGGGCTTGCATCATGCCTTGTAATAGTGACACTGCTGGAATTGTGCTGTGCAAGTACAAGGCAAAACAAAAACACAGCCCTGAGTTTTAACTGCAAGGCTCTGACAGCAGCTTATTAAACTCAGAGCAGTCATCAGAAAAGTGAGAGCAAGCATGTGGATTAAAAAAAAGAAAAAAAAAGGCAAAACCCAAAAGCTTGTTTCTCACAATGTGAAGGAAAAATGTTTTCTACTAGGTGAAATAAAAGAAGGTGGGTGAAAGAATTCCTGGGCTGAAGGGAGGTTTGGGTTTGTTTTTTTTTTTTTTCTCACAGAACTCAAGTTTGGGATGTCACTTGCTAATATGGTCTCTACAATTTAAATTTCCATCAAGCTCATCAGCCCAAATATTTGCACATGCTAATTTGTTCAGCTGAGGCCCCTTGATCTGTCATATTCCTGTGAATCGTGTTTTCTGTTGGCTCATTCTTTGGGACAGCTTGCCTCCTTTCGGATTTGTTATTAAAAGATAATATTGACTTAGTTTCCTTTACACTGAGCAACAGCCTTGTCTCCTAAAGCCTGCCTTGGCCGGTGCGTGAGCGCAGGCGTGCATGTGTGTGAGAGACAAGCTGCTCTCAGACTCATTTCCTACTGCTCTGAATGGCAAGATTAATTAATGTCATCTTCCCAGGACTACTGGATGTCCTGTGTCCCACTGACATGTCTTGGCTACCAGGGTTTCAGCTAAAATTTGAGCATCTGTGTGAAGTTTGGGACCTGACGGAGGAGTTTGGTTGAACTTAAGTACCCAGATACCAGCTTCTGCTAGATGCCACTGGGAGTATCAGGACCCCCAGTGCTATCTCGTTGCAGCATAGAATCATAGAATGGTAAAGTTGGAAGGGACCTCAAGGATCATCTAGTTCCAACCCCCTACCATAGGCAGGGACATCTCCCACTAGTACAGGGCACTCAAGGCCTCCTCCAACCGGCCCTTGAACACCTCCAGGGAGGGAGCAGCCACAACCTCCCTGGGCAGCCTGTGCCAGTGTCTCACCACCCTCACTGTAAAGAACTTCCTGCTGACATCCAGTTTCAATTTCCCCTCTGCCAGTTTAAACCCATTGCACCTCATCCTATCATTGCAAGACCTTGTCAATAATCCCACCCCAGCCTTCCTGTAGCCCAACTATTGTGGCCTGTCATCATAGCAGAGCTGCTGCAGCCCTCTGATCATCCTTGTGGCCTCCTCTGGACCCACGCCAACAGTTCCATGTCCTTCCTGTGCTGGGGGCTCCAGAACTGCACAGAGTACTCCAGGTGTGGTCTTACAACAGCAGAGTAAAGGGGCAGAATCCTCTCCCTTGCCCTGCTGGCCACCACTGACTCCATGAACTGCTACCCTGCAACAATCTGCATGCAAGACTCTGCTTGTATACCCATCTCCTTTTCCTCCTATAAACTAGAGTTTTGGGAAGCATGTCAGCTACCTCTTCTTGATTGCACTGAGCCCTCTGATCCTGAAAATCTCTCACTGACTACTAAAATTGATGGTGACTGCTCTCTGCCCTACCCAGCCTCAGGGCTGAGTGACGCTGCTTTAACTTTCTTGCACATGGGTATGTGCAAGTGCAGCATCCCAAGAAGTAGCAGGAGCTTTCCCTGCCCTTCTCACCATTATCTGCCTGTCCAGGGCTGGAGAAGGAGCTTTCCCTGCCCTTCTCCCCATTATCTACCTTCCCAGGGCTGGACATGTTATAGAATCATAGAATCTTTATGCCTTAGCTGAGAAGCATCAGCGTCTTGTACTGTTGGTGCTCAGCTCCTTTTCTTCCTGCAGATTTTGAAAGCTGCAAATAATAGGGACTGACAAGTAATGACTTTTTTTCCCCCTTCATTTCTATGCTTGTGCCAGTGCACTTAGCACTTGTTCTCTTTCTCACTCTGAGATTTCTTTTCATTGTGGTGGAAAGCATTAGAGAGGAAAGATTTAGGATTGCCTCTCCCCCTGGAGCTGTGGTGGTGGATGGTGAGCCTTCCCTCTGTATAAAACATGTGCATGCATGCATGTCTTTCAATATTCCCTACTGTGGCTGCCATGTGCTCGGCAATGGGACCAGCAGAACCCAAACGGGGCACAGTTAGCAGTGATAGCAGTTTTGAGGGAGGATAAGAAGATTCCTACTTTCCTTTAAGTTTCTCCACTTCTTTTACCAACAGCTTCTAATAATGTAAGATAAGTTTTGAATTTCTGTGATATGTTGTCATGTTTTTTTGGTTTTGATTTTTTTTTTTTTTTTAATCTCATTTCGTCCAGTTTTGGCTATAGCTTTGAGCCCAGTTTATTTCATCTGTCTTTATTACTACCTCCTGCTTATATACGTGAAAATGAACTGAAATTCTCATCTAGACAATAACACACAGAATCATAGAATCATAGAATGGTAAGTTTGGAAGGATCATCTAGTTCCAACCGCCTGCCATATGCAGGGACACCTCCCACTAGTACAGGTTACTCAAGGCCTCAAACAACCTGGCCTTGAACACCTCCAGGGAGGGAGCAGCCACAACCTCCCTGGGCAACCTGTGCCAGTGTCTCACCACCCTCACTGTAAAGAACTTCCTCCTAACACCCAGTCTAAATCTCCCCTCTGCCAGTTTCAACCCATTGCCCCTTGTCCTGTCGTTGCAAAACCATCTGTTGGCCACACTTCTCTTGATTCAGCCCAGGATTTGGTTGCTGTCTGGGCTGCACTCACACTGCAAGCTCATGTTGAGCTTTTCATCAACCCAGACTCCAAGGTCCCTTTCCTCAGGGCTGCTTTCAGCCATTCACCACCCAGCCTGGAGTTGTGCTTGGGATTGTGCCTGCCTGGGTGCAGTACCTTACGCTTGGCCTTGTTGAATCTCATGAGATTGGCCTGGGCCCACCTCTCCAGCCTGTCCAGGTCCCTCTGGATGGATCCCTGCCCTCTAGCAAGTCGACTGTGCCACACAGCTTGGTGTCATCTGCAAACTTGCTGAGGGTGCACTGATTCCTCTGTCCATGTGACTGACAAAGTAGCATCTGCTGTCTTAAAAGTCAATTCAAAGGAATTGCACAACTTTATTCACTTACCAAAGAAACATGATGAAGTTCACACTCCCCTCTCCTCTAACACAGGAATTCTGCAACTGAGTTGTTTGGTGTGAAGGTTTGGGAGTTCCCTGCCCCCCGCACTTTGTAAAATGACCCAGGCTAGAACTCAGCCTGCTGGAAGTTAAGAGATGAAGCTCTATTTACAGCTCAGCACAATGTACAAGCAGATACATACACTATATAACTGTGTGCAGTTCTGGAACCCTCAGCACAGGAAGGACATGGAAGTGTTGGA
>VWZE01002514.1:152089-183504 GCA_013396675.1 Eubucco bourcierii | reverse complement strand
GGCCAGGGGGGTTAGAAGAAGAGTGGCTAGTGAAAATTAATTGGTAGAAGAGCCAGAGCCAGAAAACTGCTAGATCCAGCAAGAAGCTGTTCTCCCAGCAAGCTACAGACAGAGATTCACTTATCTAATGTTTTGGTTATTGTTCCCAAACAATTTTTCAGCAAGTGTATGACTGAAGCAGACATTCCCATGTTTTCTTTTCACAGCCTTTAGTGTAATGTTCTCTATTAAAATATTCTAATTAGCCTCAAACCAGCACACTTGGGCTATGTAGGAGTGAATTTTGTGAAGAAAGACAGCACAGAAATACTTCAATAACGTAGGATCTATCCACTTCCTTCAGATAAAAAACACTAATTCAGACAGAGAGCTCAGAGAGGTCATATTTGCATCTTATCTAGCAACTTGCNGGCCAGGGGGGTTAGAAGAAGAGTGGCTAGTGAAAATTAATTGGTAGAAGAGCCAGAGCCAGAAAACTGCTAGATCCAGCAAGAAGCTGTTCTCCCAGCAAGCTACAGACAGAGATTCACTTATCTAATGTTTTGGTTATTGTTCCCAAACAATTTTTCAGCAAGTGTATGACTGAAGCAGACATTCCCATGTTTTCTTTTCACAGCCTTTAGTGTAATGTTCTCTATTAAAATATTCTAATTAGCCTCAAACCAGCACACTTGGGCTATGTAGGAGTGAATTTTGTGAAGAAAGACAGCACAGAAATACTTCAATAACGTAGGATCTATCCACTTCCTTCAGATAAAAAACACTAATTCAGACAGAGAGCTCAGAGAGGTCATATTTGCATCTTATCTAGCAACTTGCTTTCCCTGGGATACTGCAATATGCTTCTCACTTTATAGAAATCATCCTCATTTTTCAGCTTCTTTTCCCTTACTCCCAGACTCGGATGGAAAACCAGCCTATAGAATGAGAGCACAATTGCTCTGCCTCACTGGATGCAGAAAATAAATAACTTGTCTCCAGCACCCATTACTTATCCTTGCTGTGTGTTTTTAGCCTACCTCCTATAAAAAGAAGCAGCTAATTGATAATCATGTTGTTTGTCGGGAGTGTTTGTTCACATCTGTCTGTCGGCAAGTTGTATAAATCAATTAGGCCCAGACAGACACACTCTGTAGCTTTCTGTGTTCCCACAGATGTCACTTACTCATCAGCAGAAAAAAAAAAAAAACACTAGCCTTCCCTGTCTCCTAATTTGGGTGCACGTGAAAAACAATTAAGCATGTCTTCTGCCCATGTGTATCAGGATTCTTCCAGTTACCTGGCAACACAATGAAAAACTATGCTGGAAAGCCAAACACCTGAGTACAAAGCTCTGCACTTTTGCATGTAAGTGCATATATATAACCTTGGCACTCTATAACTACCTGAAGGGAGGAGGTTGTCGTGAGGGATCAGTTTGTTCCCCCAAGTAACAAGTGATAGGACAAGAGAAAGCAGCTTCAGGTTGCACCAGAAAGATTTGGGCTGGATATTAGGAAAATTTTCTTCTTCACCAAAAGGATTGTCAAGGCCACCTAGGGAAATGATCTAGTCACCATTCCTGGAGAGACTCTAGGAGTTGTAGAGGTGGTGTTGAAGGACATGCTTTAGTGATCACCTAACACTGTTAACTGTTGGACTCGATGATCTTAAAGATTCAGAATCACAGAATTAATCAGGTTGGAAAAGACTTTCAAGATCACGGAGTCCAACCTATCATCTAACACCTTCTAATTAGCTAAACCATGGCACTAAGTGTCTTGTCTAGCCTCTTTTAAAACACCTCCAGGGACAGTGATTCCACCACCTCCAAGGGCAGCCCATTCCGACGTCAATCACTCTTTCTGTGAAGAACTTCTTCCTAACATCCAACCTAAACCTGCCCTGGTGCAGCTTGAGGCTGTGTCCTCATGGATCTGAATCTAGGATACTCTATGTCTGAGGAAATACATACGGAGTTATTTTAGTATTGAAGAATAAGGATTTGGGTAATTTCTTAAAATAACTGAGTTTCTTTCTTAGTATTTCTACAAATGTGAACTTAGTAGTAATGTGGGTGAAAATAAAGCTGTGTTTGAGATGGAAAGGGATGTTGGGAATCCAGAGAGTGTGCAATGAAACTGGAGTGGTGTGCTGCAGTCAGAGGGATTTACAGGGAGCGTGTAGATGCCACAGGTAAAATTTACAATCACTGTGCAGGAAATAATTGCACTCAGATGGTGTTTTGCAGTCTTACTAATTTTTCTAGTTTGCTTGAAGACTTGTAGCAGTGTATTCTGTTATTGTGTGATGGAATCACCGAATAGAATCATAGAATGGTTTGGGTTGGAAGGGACCTTTAAAGGTTGTCTAGTCCCTGCAGTGAACAAGGTCATCTTCAACTAGATCAGGTTATTCAGAGTCTCATCCAACCTCACTTTCAGTGTTTCCAGAGATTGGGTGTCTACCACCTCCCTGGGCCAGTGTGAAAAATATTTTCCTTCTATCTAGTCTAAATTTCCCTCTTTTTAATTTAAATCCATTAGTTCTTGCGCAGTCACAATAAGCCCCACTGAAAATACTGTCCTCATCTTTCTTATAAGCCCTCCTTAAGTACTGCAAGACCTCTTATTGCATTCATGTCTCTTTGGTTGCAAAGTATCTGCTGTGAAAATTTTAATCTAGTCAGTCCTTCAGTTCCATCTTTTCCCACAAACAAGAGATCACTGGAGAGGGCAAGGTATAGAGGAAGTTCTCCATTCATTGTAAGCACAGAAGGAAGAAGAGTAGACTGAAACACTGGTTTTCTTGAATGCAGGTAAATGCCTGGTTAGAAAGAATGACAAAGTGATGAAGAAGAGGACAGAGAGCAGGTATGGAGAGGTGTTGAGTGGAGGGTGAGAAAGGGAGACACAATAGGACATGAAGTTGTCCACCAGCAGTTGTGCCTCTTCAGCTTTTGCAGCTTTTGACCACAGACAGGGTTTAAAAGCAGAAGATGGATGCAGTGTGGGATGAGCACAGATAGACAACTCCACCCTGAGAAATACAACCAGCCTGTTAATCTTGGGCAGTTACAGCAGGTTGTGTGACCAAAAGGAACAGATGTCATGGTTATTCCTGTCTGCTCTTTGGTTTTGTAAGCTCTGCGTTTCCTCACCTTGACTTTACTACCCTCTTTCCTATAGACCATTGGAGGGGTTAATCTTTAATACCTTGCAGTAATAAAACTGTTTTAATTAGCATTAGCTTGGAATGACAAGACTACAAGTAATTAAGTTACACTGGGATCTAGTTGGAATGAAATTGATACCAGGGGATAGCATAAACATAAATCAGCATTTAAATAAACTGAAATCAGATTGCTGTAATTAAAAGGAAAATCCATTGGCATTAAGACATAAAAATAACAGATACAGATTTAATAAACGTAGTGAAGGAGAAGGGGAGAGAGCCTGGAATAATGTAAATTGTTCCTTCCCACATACCCTATGTCAAAAACAAGAAAGGAAGATAGGAGACCATTGTTTGGTTAGTATGATGGAAATACAATTGTGTTGAGATGGGAGAGAAGTTAGAAAACAGAAACGAGATTGTGCCCGGCTCTATATAACGCCATTAACATTAACCTGATGCATCGCAAGTGAGTTCTAGTTATAAAAGTAATTACTGGCTACCAAACCCATCTGGAATCTGCAAGCAAAGGACAAAGAGTGAAGCACGAGGAGGGGAGAATGTGATTACTTCTCCAAAGTTGAGAAAGACATGTTCAGTCAGGAGTCAGCTGCAGGCTGATGCGTTTTTTTCTCATGGTATGGAAAAAGCGAGCCAGCATATGTCTACCAACTCCTACTGTTTTCTTTATGCTGCTCACCACTATAGGACATGGCATTTTTGTATGATTAAAAGTGATTCATTAGCCTTTTGCATTAAAGGAATCATGTATCTTCTTTAAATGTTATGGTAATTAAGATACACTAAATGGAGTGTCCTCTCTTCTTTTTTTTTTTGTAAGACAATGATCTCCTTTCAGAGAATGGAAAGGGTTTAGAGGAACTGATGTAGGAAGGAAAATTTAAGAGAACTCTGCATGAAATGATGCCAGATCTGTTGTGACCTCTCAGGTTAGAAAACCCCATCTGAGCTCTTAATAACTCACAGAAGGTGCCCAGGTGGGTCACAGTGACAGTCACAACGTAGTAAACCTTTCTTTATGCTCTTGGTCCTTAGACCTTCTTCAGACAGGTCTTATCTTCCACTGCAGGGTCATCCAATACGAAGTTGTAAAGCCCAGTGTGGATCAATGTGAACTGGGAATAGAAGCACAGCATTATTTATACACTATGCAATAGAAGGTGCCAGGCAAGCTTTATAGACAGCAAAGATGTGGCTGTGTTTAGCACTCTGCTGGTTAATGTGAAAGTTTGCTCAAGGCTAAACTTTCTCTCTGGGGTATTTTTAGTCTGTACAGATGGTCTGTAAACAATGTGGAAACTCAACTCATCCCACTCCTTTCATACTTACTGGTCATACCTGCTGGATATGGGAAGTCCATGTGTCAGGTGTATTTGGGAGCCTTAAGATCTGTCCCACCTGCACTGTACCACTGATGTGTATATATGTCCAGTAATGACATATCTATGGTATGCATTAGACTTACTGTTAACATATGAGTGGGTTATCTAAGGCACACAGAGAATGATAGGAGCATCCCAGCTGATTTACTTTCCTTGTGCATCTACCAGAGATGACCTAAACTATTGCAGAAGACACTTCCCCCCTCCTCCAGTTTTAATTTTATTTTATTATTTTATAGTCATAGAATGGGTAGAGTAGAAAAGGACCTGTGGAGGTGATTTTATGCAAACTTTTTTTTTTTTTTTCCCTAGTTAGACCTTCTTTTGTTCCCAGGCACAATAATGACTATTTTGAACCCCAAATAAAGAAGTGTTTGAATGATAGCTATTAAAAAAAAAAAAAAAAAAGAAAGAAAAAAAGAAAATAAAAAGAAAAAAAAGAGATAAAATAAAGAGAAATAAAACTAGAAAAAGAAGGCATGTGCCTCTAAATTTTTGAAGTGAAAATGAACAGATTTATTTAATTTGATATAAAAGGATGTGTGCATGCTTCTATTCTGGGTCAGTATCATCTTAATTTATTTATGATATTTAAGAAGAGTATAAAGTCAAAGAATCTAAAATGATTTCTTACTTGGTAAGAACCTGAAGCATGATTTATGTTACTTAAGTAGTGTGGTACCTGCATGTTGTGGACAGAACTGTGGCTTGTTGATATGAAGAAGAGGGGAAAAAAAAGACAGAGACTTGATTTTTAAAATTGAGGCCAGAGGAGACAGGAATTGTAGATAAAAAGGAAATAAAGTCTTTGGCAGTGGCACAACCTCATTTCCTTTTGCTTATTCAAATGTAAAAAATGGCAAAATTAGTGGATTTTTATAAAAGTGAACAATAGTCATCCCATTCTAGTTACTGGGAGGTTTGCCATTAACTTAATGGGACTGAGGTTGCAGTTCCTGTATTTAATCATCATAAATATAATTTTATTGAGTAGTAACAGAGCAATTTTGCACCACATAAGAGATGTCACTTGCATACATCAAAGCTGTTCCTTGCATGAGGATCATATTACTTAGCCTAGAATAATTGCCATTAATAATAGTGTTGTCATTTTCAGGGAAAGAGTCAGGATCAGATAGAGAAATTAACAGAGTGACTTTTTGACATAAATCAGCAGGCATTAGTCAACCTTACTTGACCATGCATTCACCTCCTCAAACGAAATGACTGTTTGGGATACAGATCTGCTAGTGTAGTATCAGGGCATTAGGCCTGAATTGTTCTCTGCAGATCAGAGGATTTTTCTACATATGTTTGTGCCTCTGGATAGAAGAGATCAGAGAAGGGGTTTGATGAGGGTCCTTCACTCGTTTTTAAACTGTCAACCACGGAGGCATCAGTGTGCAAATGTTAAGTGGGATGGGAAACTGAACGATCGTACTCTGGTTATGACGACTGCAACTGCACGTCGGTGTCTGGAACCCTTTGTGTTTTACAGATGTTGCCAGCTATGAATGTATAATGTGCCAAGGGTTGTAGTGCAGTCACCTTATTTGTAGAACTCAGCAACTGGCTTGACATCATCCTGCCTCTTTACATGGGAAATTTGGAGTTAAAATGAGAAATTCAATATAGAGAGAATGTACCTAGGTCAGCTCTTACCACCCAGTATGACATGGGAGCAGGACAGCTGAGTGAATGTCATTACATACAATGAGAGAATGAAGGAGCCAACTCTTTTGCTTCCCACTCTTCTTTCTTTTAAATTGAGCTTGTTTACAGTATGAAATTGTCTCCATCATAAGGAACAAGGAACGTCTGAGGAGGACATATCTGCAGTCTCCTCCTCACCTTCTGTTCTTGACCATGCAGTGTGAACCAAGGGACTGACTCTTGCATATCCCTCGCAGTATCCCTGTTCTTCTGATACAAATTCTTTCTTAAATCAACCATTGCTTTATTGGGGAATTTCACAGAGTCCCAGATTGCAATGATAAAGTTGCAAAATGGATAGAGCTATCTTTGCCGTGTTTTTCTACCAGATGAAATCAAATGAATCAGATGAAAGCTTTCTTCCAGGCTCCTGCTGCACAAGAGCATCAGACACTCATTTACTGCAGCACTACCATTTCATCTCAACAGAGTTGCTGTCCATCTCCTCGTGTCAGGATGTAGTAGCACAAGCTTATTATCACTGTCTAGATGAAAAAGTTCAAGGGAAGAAGCAAGAAATCAGATTTCACAACAGAAGACATGGTCCCTAGAATGCTAGGCACCCAGTTCTTTCCTGATGCTGCTCTTTTCACAGTGTAAACTCCCTGTTCACCAGATGTCCCTTCCTGTTGATTAAAAAAAAAATAATAAAAAATATATATATAAAAAAAAAAAATCCAAAACCCTAGAACAAAACCACCTACTAAAATCAGTTACATTGACAAAGTGTCAACAGTCCTGAAATAGTGTTTTCATTCCCCATAGTGCCAAACAGAGCATGTCTAAATATACTGGCAGATCCTGAAGCACACCCTGATGGATAATAAGGACCTGTTGCATAGAAAAGAGAATTTCTGTGCTGAAGTCTAGACTTGCTGATCTGAAAGTCCTCTGCCTTATAATACATACATCTCAAAGTCATCAGCAGAATATAACTTTTGAGCAACAGTAAAATGAGGCAAGTGATGTTGTATGTCACCAGAGAACAAAACATAACTCTCAGCAGAAAGAGAAATTGCATCTAATCCTGTCTACAAAGCAATAGTTTTTCTTGATAGATACATAAAATGTTACTAAGTGACCATTACAGTTCCAGATGAGATGACATTTCGGAACAAACTTTGTGTTTACACCTAAATGAAGTGCAATGCAGGAACCTTCTCAGAAGGCTATATATAGGATATATATATATAGAGAGAGAATATATATAGGATAACAGTCTTCTTCACGGAAGGAATAGCACCATCAACACACATATAAAAGAGCCAACTGACAGTTTGCTGAAATCAGAGAACAGAGTTTGTTTCTGGGGTGTATTAGGAGGGATGTGGCTAGTAGGTTGAGAGAGATTCTCCTACCTTTTGTGCTGCTCTGGTGAGGCCACTTCTGGAGTACTGTGTCCAGGTCTGGGACCCCAGTTCAAGAAGGTTGTAGAGCTGCTTGAGAGAGTCCAGCACAGAGCCACGAAGATGATTAAGGGAACAGAACATGTCTCTTAGGAGGAGAGACTGAGGGAACTGGGGCTTTTTAGCTTGGAGAAGAGGAGAATGGAAGGTGACCTAATTCGTGTTGATAAATATGTAAAAGGTGAGTGCCAAGAGGATGGAGCCAGGCTCTGCTGGGTGATGCCCAATGATAGGACAAGGGGCAATGGGTGGAAGTTGAGGCATAGGAAATTCCATGGAAACAGGAGGAAGAATTTTTTTTTCACTCTGAGGATGACAGAACATTGAAACAGGCTGCCCAGGGGGGTTGTGAAGTGACCCTCTCTGGAGATATTCAAGACCTGCCTGGATGCCTTTCTGTGTGATCTGGTCTAGGTGATCTTGCTCTGCAAGAGGTTTGGACTGGATGAGCTTTTGAGATCCCCTCCGGCCCCTGACATTCTGTGATTCTGTGATTTTGTGATTCTGTAACAGTAGATGAGCTTTCCTATGTTAGCTAGAAGCAACATTCCAGTGTTTTTGCTGATCCTTCCATTTCCTTTCTTATTTTATAGAATCATAAAATCATAGAATGGTAAGGTTGGAAGGGACCTCAAGGATCAGCTAGTTCCAACCCCCTGCCATAGGCAGGGACACCTCCCACTAGTACAGCTCACTCAAGGCCTCCTCCAACTTGGCTTTGAACACCTCCAGGGAGGGAGCAGCCACAACCTCCCTGGGCAACCTGTTCCAGTGCCTCACCACCCTTACTGTAAAGAACTGCCTCCTAACATCCACTTTCAATCTCCCCTCTGCCAGTTCAAACCCGTTGTGCCTTGTCCTGTCATTGCAAGACCTTGTCAATAGTCCCTCCCCAGCCTTCCTGTAGGCCCCCTTCAGATACTGGAAGGCTACTATCAGGTCTCCTGGAAGCCTTCTCTTCTCCAGACTGCAGAACCCCAACTCTCTCAGCCTGTCCTCATAGCAGAGCTACTGTAGCCCTCTGATCATCTTTGTGGCCTTCTCTGGACTCGCTCCAACACTTCCATGTCCTCCTGTCCTTTTACTTGAGCTTCTTCACCCAGATGGACATCTTGTTCCCTCTCCCCATTCTCCATTCTCACTCTGATTAGTGATTGCCTCACCCAGGTTTAATGAAGTAGTCATAGAATGGTTTAGATTGGAAGGGACCTCCAAGATCATGTTATTTTAACCTCCCTTCCATGAGCAGGGACACTTCCAATAAACCAGGTTGCTCAAAGCCACATCCAACCCAGAACTGAACACCTCCAAAGACAAGGTATCTACAGCTTCCCTGGATAACCTATTCCAGTGTCTAACCATTCTCACTGTAAAGAAGTTCTTCTCAGTTTCTTATCTAATTCTACCCTTGTTCAATTTGAAACTATAACTCCTCATTCTGTCATTACACTCTCTGATAAAGGCTTCCTCCCATATTTCCCATAGGCCTTTTTAGGTACTAGAAGGCTATTAAAAGATCTCTCCAGAGCTTTCACTGCTCCAGGCTAAACAATCCCAACTCTTTCAGTCTGCCTTCACAGGGTAGGTTCTTCAGCCCCCTGAACAATAATCAATGGTCTCTTTTTGAGACAGTAGAGTGGTTAGTTAGGTTACTCAGCAGAGAGAAGACCAGAGAGACAGAGACAAGACTCTCTGTCTGTCATATCTATATTTGTGTTCTTGTTCTTATACATCTCAGCAAGCCTATGAGTGAAGTTGACATCACCATTGCTTGCTTTTCACAGCCTATAATACATTTTTTCCATTAAAATATTCTAATTAGCCTCAAACCAGCACAATCACCTCCCATATATTTAAATCATAGAATCATAGAATGATAAGGTTGGAAGGGACCTCAAGGATCAGTTAGTTCCAAGCCTATGGCAGGGACACCTCCCACTAGTACAGTTCACTCAAGGCCTCCTCCAACCTGGCCTTGAACACCTCCAGGGTGGGAGCATCCACGACCTCCCTGGGCAACCTGTTCCAGTGCCTCACCACCCTCACTGCAAACAACTTCCTCCTAACATCCAGTCTAAATCTCCCCCCTGCCAGTTTAAACCCATTGTCCCTTGTCCTGTCGTTGTAGGACCTTGTAAATAATCCTTCCCCAGTATTCCTGTAGGCCTCCTTCAGATACTGGAAGGCTACTATCAGGTCCCCTCAAAGCCTTCTCTTCTCCAGGCTACAGAGCCCCAACTCTCTCAGCCTGTCCTCATAGTAGAGCTGCTCCAGCCCTCTGATCATCTTTGTGGCCCTCCTCTGGACCCGCTCCAACACTTCCATGTCCTAACTCTCCATACATGTTGCAAAGAGTTAAGAGGGTGTCCCAGGTTGGGAACTATAAGGTTAAAAAGAGTCCTCTGGGGACTGGAAGACTGTTATTCAATCCCATAATTCTGTTGTCTCTTCATAAGCTCACAGCCAGGCCAGCTTGTTCTCCTTTCCTCCCCCTCCAGCCTTGTGCCAGGCAGGAGCTGCCTTATCAGGATAAACATGTAAGGATAGGTCTGGTTTGGGGCATCCAGAGGTTGTGCTTAGGCCTCTGGAGGATGGCAGTGGCATGGTGGGGGAGGATTGGAGCAATGGGGGTGATAGATTTAGTTTTGGGTTGGAGGAAAATTCAGGGGGTTTGCTTATGGATTCTGAATCTGCTTTGTAATTTCTATCTGTAACACTCTCTCCAAATCCAATTCTGTTTTTCTCCAATTCGTTTGAGAGCTTCACTCTGTTGGCTCTTTAAACCCACAACAGAGGGCCTTAAAGTATTGTTTGTTTCACAACTATGTTGTGAACAACACCACCACAAAAATGTTTGGCTGTTGGTGCCAGCAAGGCAGTGTGATGGTTGCTGAGTGGGAGGCATTTCTTCCAAATCTTGACTATTTTCATCTTTCTCATTTCTGGATGACCCTGGTGAGCTTGCTTCACTTCAGTGTGCACTGCCTGGTCCATGAGAACTATGGGGATAGTCATACTTCAAAGCCTCTTTAAAGTTTCTTGGTATTCATAGAGGAGAATTGCCATAGACAAGCCAGATATGAACTCAGCTATGCTCTTATGGTTGCTTATTTTGGGACACTGCATGGATGAAGCATGCTTTAGCTTCAGTTTTCCTCCATTCCCTTTTGTGAACAAGGCTGGCACTGTAGTCTGGCCTCTGGCATCTTCCTGGAGATGACAGAGATGTCTCTGTTGTCATAGGGTTTTACTGAAGGATTATTGGAGCTTTTTGAGAAACCTGTGACAAGAACACATCTTTCTCCTGCCTGCTGCCTTGCCCATTGCTCGAGTTCAACCACAGTGCACTGCGCGTCTCAAGGATGTGCGAGAGGTCAGTGCCTCATTCAGAAATGGCTGAGCAGGCACCAATAGACTGCAGAGAGGAGAACAGATTCCACACCACTGCTGCTGCAGAGCTTGCACATGCCAGAGGGAGAGAGAGAAAAAGGAGACTCCACACCTTTTGGGAAATCAAATTAAGATTGCATGGGAATGTGTAAGCTATTCGTTGAAACAGTCTGATTTGGGAGTTGGGAGAAGAGATTGTGAGAGGGACTGAGAGCTAGCAAAAGCAGGAATTAAGAAATGACATGTCAAAAAAAAAAAAAAAAAACAAACAAAAACTCATTTAAACCACAGAATTCCTTTACCAGGATGGAAAAATATAAAACTTGGCCTTGCTCTTTTCTTGTAAATCTCTGGTTTGTGGAAGCCGTGATGAAGGATGAAGTGTTGTGTGGTGCCAGCTCAGAGTGGAATCAATTTCTCCATGTGGACTTTTATGTCCCACTGTGTGAAATTGAAAGATGATTTCTTTCAGATTTCAGTTTTCTGACCTCTTGGAGTTACTTACAAAAACCCATCACTGCCTACACCTCCCTTAGCAACTCCCACCATCAGGTGGATCTGGCTCTGCTCCCAACTCTTGAGAAGTAAATCTCCCCAGCCATACCTGCTAGGCTACCTCTTGATTTCCTTTCTGCATGTTGTTGTTTGCTTGTTGATCCATGCCTTGGGACAGAGCACAATTAAATGAAGAAAAATGAAAATGTGGTGCTATGCCAGACAGATTTGCTGCTGTCTTGCTGATTATGAAAGATGAATGTGATTCTGAGCAAACAGACAAGAGTTGATAATGCTGTGTCCTTGATGTATTCCACTTCAGGCAGCTTTTTTTGGAGCTCTGGTTCCTCTTCAGGACCCAGGAGTGGTAGAACTAACGGAGACAGGAGCCTCCCCTTGTCCCTGTGCTTGTTTGTTACAGAGTTTGTCACAACCTGAAGCAGATGATGGTTTGGCATTCTTGGCTAGGTATTATTTTGAGATTTATCGTTGTATATGATGTAAATCTAACCTGTGCTGAAGCAGTCTGCTGTTATTTTACACAAGGATTTGAGTAAAATATTTGATAAACCTTCTTCTTTGATAAGATTTGATAAATCTTTTTCTGCTGAGCCCAAAGTTTCTTGTTCCTTCAGCAAAAACACAAACTCTTATGTAAGGTCTCAGTACTATTATTATTCATCACCATTTGCATGTTGGCTTAAAATTTATTCCCACGTCTTTTCTTCTTCAAGGTATTTGTTTTCTTGCTCTCTCCTCCTCACTCCTATTTCTACCCCTACACCTGTCTCTTGTTTTCCCAGTACACCAGTTCAGAGGAATCTACTATCACTATTTATCCCCTAAACACTGCTGTTAGTCCATCCTCTACAATCATTTAATTCAGCATCTCTCCTCCTATGGAAGTTTCCCCTTCTAAGTCTCTGATCTTCCACAACCACATTGCATCTTTAATTCTTCAGACTGAGCCCATCACTCATGCCTCCAGAAAGCCCCAAACTCATATCCCAACATTTTCTTTGCCTGAATTTCGGGTCCCTGCTGCCCTGCAACCAATATAACTTAGCTCTCATGCTGTCTCTAACACTCCTCTTCATCTGGATGGTTCTTTACAGAAGTTGACCATAACATAATAAAAGTTTAGTGAAGTTATCCCTGGCTGACTCATCACAGTGTCTTCCTAACATCACTAAAAGTAGAGGACTCTCACATCATGAAGTCAGATTCTGTCAGCTGTACCCTCCCAGGAATGAGTTTAAATGGGAGGAGAGGAGATTTAGACTGGATGTTAGGAGGAAGTTGTTTGCAGCGAGGGTAGTGAGACACTGGCACAGGTTGCCCAGGGAGGTTGTGGCTGCTCCCTCCCTGGAGGTGTTCAAGGCCAGGTTGGAGGAGGCCTTGAGTGACCTGAACTAGTGGGAGGTGTCCCTGGCTATGGCAGGGGGTTGGAACTAGATGATCTTTGAGGTCCCTTCCAACCTTACCATTCTATGATTCTATGATTAGTACTGGATGCAATGCTCAGCACCTTAATTTTAAAGGGGAGGCTTTGTATAGACCAGACTGGAAGGACTATTTCACCATTACGTGACCTCATCAGGATTAGATTTGGACTCTGGGCTGCCCATTAAACTTTGAGCCATACAGCACCTATGTGAACTGGGTGCAATACATAAAGATCTTGAGTGTAAAGTAGTAACAGATTTGGAACTAAATGTGATGGATATCATGGCAGGATCTGAAGTTTGTTATCTGGGAGATTAAGTCCTTTCCAGCCTTTCTGTGACTGCCTTTGCTACAGTGGTTCAAAACCATAAAGTATCTGAATAGGATTATTGCTTCTGCCATTTCTTCAATACCTACCCCATTTTATTAATTTTAAAATAATACTTGGAAGCTGAGCCTTCCTTCTAGAAACCTAAACTATTTAACCTAGAGTATTTTTTAGGCCCTGGCTCATTTCCTGAAAGGCAGTCAATAGTTCCTTCAGAGATGAAAAACTGCAGATGTTCAAATGATAGCAAAGAGAACAAGTATTAAACTGGTAGCAAATTGAGAATATGATCTTGGATGCTCGTCTGAGAGCATTGTCTCGATCCAAAACCCATCCTTTCCTTGCAACACAGAAAAACCCACCTCCAACTACAACTACATCCTGCATGTAATTGTCAGCCCAGATATTTATTTCAACCTGATTTCACATTAAAGTTTGAAAACAATTCTTAAGATCCAACACCACCATGTTCCCTAAACCATGTCTGAAGTGTCATGTCTACACATTTTTGTAATACACCCAGGTATGATGACTCCAGTGCCTCCCTGGACAGTCTGTTCCAATACTTGACCGCTCTTTTAGCAAATAATTTTTTTCTGATATCCAATGTAAACCTTCCCTGGCACAACTTAAGACCATTTCCTCTTGTCCTATCACTAGTTACTTGGGAGGAAGCCAATGCTCCACCTCACAACAACCTCCTTTCAGGTAGTTGTGGAGAGCAATAAGGTCTCCCCTCAGCCTCCTCTTCTTCATTCCAAACATTCACTTATCTTTTTGCTGTTGATCTCTGTGTTATTCTGGGTTCTGACCAGGATAAAAGCACATCTTTTTCATCTTCCCTGAATCTTCTAGAGAAATTGGTGTGCTAGCATTGTGTTTAATGAAACTTGGAACAGAATGACCATTTATCTTCTTTCTACAAACTAGAATTTTTGATTTTTTTTTTTTTTTTTTTTTTTTTTTTTTTTTTTTTTTTTATCTAGGCCTTGGTGCTTCATTATGTGTTATGCCATGAAAGGCTTTTTGTAGAATCATAGAATCATTGAATCATAGAATGGTAAGGTTGGAAGGGACCTCAAGGATCATTAGTTCCAACCCCCTGCCATAGGCAGAGACACCTCCCACTAGTACAGCTCACTCAAGGCCTCAAACAACCTGGCCTTGAACACCTCCAGGGAGGGAGCAGCCACAACCTCCCTGGACAACCTGTGCCAGTGCCTCACCACCCTTGTAGTTGAAGGATCTATAGAAATGAGTGTGTCCTAAAATATGATAGGTAGGAACTTAAAAAAAACATTTTCTAGCTAGAGACTGAGTTTGAAATGAAGGAATCATAGAATCCTAGAATCATAGAATGTCGGGGGCTGGCAAAAGATCGTCCAGTCCAACCCCCCTGCCAGAGTAGGATCACTTAGAGCAGGTCACATTGGAATGCATCTAGACAGTTTTTTAATATCTCCAGAGAGGAAGACTCCACAACCTCCCTGGGCAGCCTATTCACAGTGAAAAAAATTCTTCCTCAGGTTCACATGGAACCTCCTATGCCTCAACTTCCACCCATTGTGCCTTGTCCTGTCACTGGGCATCACCAAGAAGAGGCTGGCTCCGTCCTCCTGGCACTCACCCCTTACATATTTATAAACATTAATCAGGTCACCCCTTAGCCTCCTCCTCTCCAAGATTAAAAGCCCTGGCTTCACCAGTCTCTCCTCATAAGGAAGATATTCAACTTCTTTCATCATTTTTGTGGCTCTGCACTGGACTGTCTCCAGCAGGTGTATGTCCTTCTTGAACTGGAGAGTTCAGAACTAGACACAATACTCCAGATGTGGTCTCACCAAGGGGAGAGTAGAGGGGAAGGAGAACCTTCCTTGACCTACCCGAACCACAGCCCTTCTAATACACCCCAGAATGGCATTGGCCTTCCTTGCCACAGGAGCTCACTGCAGGCTCATGGCCATCCTGCCACCCACCAGGACTCCCAAGTCCTTCTCCTCATCACTGCTCTCCAGCAGGTCAGTCCCCAACCTATAGTGATCCCTGGGGTTGTTCTTTCCCAGGTGCACAAATCTACACTTGCCTGTACTGAGCTTCATTAGATTTCTTCCTGCCCTACTCTCCAGCCTGTCTAAGGCTCTCTGAATGGCAGCACAACTCTCTGGTTTCTCAGCCACTCCACCCAGCTTGGTGTCATCAGCAAACTTGCTGACTGTGCACTCTATGGCCTCATCTAGGTCATTAATGAATACATGGAATAATACTGGTCCTAGTACTGACCCCTGAGTGACTCCAGTAGTTACAGGCCTCCAGCTAGACTCTGTCCCATTGACCACAACTCTCTGACTTCTTTCCTTTAACCAGTTCCAAATCCATCTCACTACTCCATCATCCAGACCACACCTCCTCAGTTTAGCTGTGGGAGACAGCATCAAATACTGGAAATACCTGGTGGAGGGCCATGTATGAAACAGCTTCCTTATGCAGGATGACAGCAAGGCTTGCAAGATACACCTAGGCATCAGTGGGACTCTTCATGAATCCAGCACCATCCAGGGCTAAATCTACTGAAAATACTCTCACAGAAGTGAATTTCCCTTTTGTTTTTTTTTTCACGAGGCAGAAGAGTGACAAATTTCCCTAGCTCTAGGGGGATTAAATTCCCAGTTGGGTTAACTCCATAATGTGGAGTGAAGAGGGTCAAACAAAACCAACTTCCACCTTTCAAGTGATGGGTTTGTCTGCATTGACTTGAACAAGTTCTCCATTGTATTCACCACAAACAGGCTTTTCTTCCCATATCAGCCTGCAAGGGATTTTTGTTCCAAGGGTTTTCGGGTTTTTTTCCTCCACTATAGAACAAACATATTTATTGTCAACACTGCAAAAAACCCTCTGCTTTCCTCATGTCTGAGTTCCCATGTGTCTCTCTTACACTATCCCAGGGCATTGATAGACTGTAGGATCTTGTTCCAGAGCCTTATCTGGTTTTCATTTCAGTAGTCCTTTTTGAGTCTACTCCTATACAGCAACTTACCCGTGTATCTGTCTGACCTTCTGCACCAAAAGCTACTCTGTCCTTTAAGCACTGAAATAGATTTCCCTTCTTTCATCAGCCTGACATGCGAAGCCCCAGAATTTGCCCCTAGCCCCAGCCCTGTGGAGCTTGTATCAACACTGCGAGCAAAGGATGTTGAGGCAATGGTTTTCCAGGTCTCAGCAGTGATATTATCAGTCCATTAACCTGAGTAAGCTGTATCGCTGTACCTGCGTATTTTGACACCTCCGAGTTACTTTGCACTTTCTCTTGCAGCAAACAGCTTCCTCTTTATAGCTTAGTAGCCACTCCACGTACTGATTTCACATCTGCCTTTTCGGATGTGTAAAGCTTATCTGCTTCTCCTGTATTTTTTTTTTTTTTAATATTTCCTTTTCTTTTACCCTTTTTTTTTTTTTTTTAAGAGATTTTCAGTCAGTGTAGATGCAGTCAGCGGAACTGCAGTGATTTTCAGGAGGTAGCTTCACAGCCCCTGTTTGGAAAGCTGTTAACCATTTGCTATTCTAAGGAAACAATTAAGTATTCTAGGTAAAATGCAAGAGTGTAACACTTAGAGCAAACCATGCATTTAACAGTGCATTCCTAGGAAGGGCTGAATTTTGGTAGGATTAAGAAAAAGCATTGCTTCACGTGTCTAAGCATCCTAATTGCTGTCTGTAGGTAGCTGGGAAGGTTGTTCCTGTGTCTTAAGATACTGCTTTACAACTTAATTCCTATATGTCACTAGGTCTGTTACATATTAGAGCTTAATATATGTTGAATCTTAATATATATTTTCACATAGACTCAATAACTGTAGTTAAAGATGACTCAAATGAAACAAATTTTAACAGGGCTATATGGTTAGATCTTCAGTTGTTTTTTTTTTTCTTGTATCTTAAGAAGAGACCTTATAGTAGCCTTAGAGTAGCCTTCCAGTATCTGAAGGAGGCCTGCAGGAAGGCTGGGGAGGGACTATTTACAAGGTATTGCAATGACAGGACAAGGGGGAATGGGTTTAAACTGGCAGAGGGAAGGTTTAGACTGGATGTTAGGAAGAAGTTCTTTACAGTGAGGATGGTGAGACACTGGTACAGGTTGCTCAGGGAGGTTGTGGCTGCTCCCTCCCTGGAGGTGTTGAAGGCCAAGTTGCTTGAGGCCTTGAGTGAGCTGTACTAGTGGGAGGTGTCCCTGCCTGTGGCAGGGGGTTGGAACTAGATGATACTTGAGGTCCCTTCCAACCTTACCATTCTCTGATTCTATGATTAAACAAGAGTACGATAATTCTTGCACACAGAAGTTAGCTTTAAACTTTGTAAACCTTGCTCATTTGTATGACCTAAGACAGCTTACTGTCCATGTTTAATTTGGGTGTCATGGTTTCTTCTTTCAGTGGGTTGAGTGGGTTAGGATCTGAGCGCTATGTGTATCAGTCATCCAAATTGCTTATTGCTGAAACGTTGTATTGGTTGCAGCATGGAGGAGTGGGATTTAAAGCAGTTGTTCTCCATATGGACTTTGGCCTCAGTTTTACACATTGGGAAGGAAGTGAAACTCGTTTTCTGTCTGATGTGGGATCATCAATGTGCAACTCGTGTCTTGATGAGGATTTGTTCAGTGTGGAATAAGGCTAGGTTGCGCATTGGCCGTGTCTCAGAAATATTTGTGTGAAGGTGTCTTCTTTCACCTCCTCCTAGATGAATCAAATCCCTCATCACAGGAGACAAGAGTCATTTTTGTCATACCAGGAGTGAACTTGGATACACGACGTTAGATCTGAAAGGCGACTCTGCCGTTTGATCTCAGCACATACATGGTCGATCTGTAAGGCATGGTCTCCCTGATTAGGCAGGCAGCACTCATCGTTTGATGATCAAAAACAGAAGAGCAGCACAGTCACCAAGTGAAGATGCAGAGAGCTACAGAATTAGTACAGAGCTGCCTTGCTGCAATCCAACATAGAATCATAGAATCATAGAATCATAGAATGGTAAGGTTGGAAGGGACCTCAAGGATCAGCCAGTTCCAACCCCCTGCCATAGGCAGGGACACCTCCAGGCTGAGGTTACTCAAGGCCTCATCCAATCTGGCCTTGAACACCTCCAGGGAGGGAGCAGCCACAACCTCCCTGGGCAACCTGTGCCAGTGTCTCACCACCCTCACTAAAAAGAACTTCCTCCTAACATCCAGTCTAAATCTCCCCTCTGCCAGTTCAAACCCATTGCCCCTTGTCCTGTCATTACAAGACCTTGTCAATAGTCCCTCCCCAGCCTTCCTGTAGGCCCCCTTCAGATACTGGAAGGCTACTATCAGGTCCCCTCGAAGCCTCCTCTTCTCCAGGCTGAAGAACCCCAACTCTCTCAGTCTGTCCTCATAGGAGAGCTGCTCCAGCCCTCTGAACATCTTTCTTCTTTGATGCAATGCTCTGATGGAAATGTTGCAGCACGTATTGGGATAACAGTTCTGATTACTTTGTGATTCCAGCACCTGACATAGGCCATCTCTTCTTCCAACTGCAAAGGTACAGGGAAGGATCACATCCATCATTACTAGCTCATGAACACAAATGAGCCAGCTGCTGATAACTTCACTTTAGTCATTATTCTTTGCTGCTTGTGCTTAAAATTCAGGGGGTTGCAGTGCTTCCTATATTGTAAAGCCAATTGTTTTCATTTTAATATCATTAAGTATTTAAAAACATTTACAAAGCTGGTGTTTCACATCCATGGAGGCACTGTGTTCTTTTAAATGAGACAGAATATGCTTATAGGAAATCAGTTACAACTACTGTAATTCTGAGATACACCTTATAGTACACAAGTAGTTCCTTAAAAGGAAAGAGGCATTTGCTTTCCCTGGATCCAGTTGCAAGTACAGGTTAGAACAGTCTGTGATCTTCTTTAACATATATCCATTCACCATGACATTCAGTTCTGCCAGCAGAAGACAGAATTTTCCAGCCACCTCCCACTCTGAATTTATGATCTAGCTCAACTAGACTGCTGAAAAACACCTGGGAGGGAGAACTCACAGCTCTCTGTAGTATTTTAATGTGCCCCAAGTGGGACACTGAATCCAAAGCCTTGGACACTGAGAAAGTGTGAGGCTCTTGTGTACTCTCTGAAAGTTGTCTCTGGCAGAACTCCCTAAAATGGCATCTCTTATGGAGTGCTCTTAAGAAGTACTCTTAACTTTCTAGTACAGTTATACTGGGCTGCCAAAAAAACATCTCCCTGTGAAAAAGCACATTTTTGTCAGGGAAAATCTTTTAGGTAAATTCTGGTTCTTACTGAGTGCTGCAGCAGCCCAGGTGTTTTGAGTTTGTTTTTTTTTTTTCTCCAACAGGTGTTGCTTTGCCCAACGACAGGCATCGCTACTCCTGAGCTGCTATTTTGTGTATATGCAGCATCTGTTCCCAGAGCTGCAAAAGCTGCAACTCAATGTTGTTGTTTTTTGGGTTTTTTTCTCTCCCTTTCTGTCACAGCATCACAGAATGTCAGGGACTGGAAGGGACTTCAAAAGATCATCGAGTCTAACCCTCCTGCCAGAGCAGGATCACCTCTTTCTCTTTTTTCTTTCTACAGTGCATTTTTTTAAATCCCACTTTCCCCCTATCTTCCTCCTTTCTTCTCCATCTCCTTCCTTTCCCTTCATCTTCTTTTTATCTCCATCCCTTTCCTTTCCATCTCACTCCTTTGAGCACCCCTACTCCTTTCAGCACCTGTTTTCCACCCCACACTATTTTTTTTCCCCACCCTTTATCCCCTAAACTCACAGCACCTGGGTGCTGTTGCAGTCTCCTCCCACCCCAGGTGTTACCACTTTGCCTTCCCTGCCCACTCTACTTTTTAATGGGCCCAGGAAAGACAGCAACTCCATGTTTGCCCAACTGGACAGAGATTCCTCCTTGTCTTCATCACTGGTGAGTGCCCCTGGAGTGCACTGGGTGAATGGTGGAGGGGATTGAAGGCTGAGGGGACTGGTGGTCACCCACACCCTGGTTAGGCAGGAATAGGCTTCATGGTCAGTGTCACATCACCCATGGGTGCTGGCTGGGCCTCCTTACTTGGGCTGACCTCTCTGTTTAGCTGTTTCTTTCTGCTCACTTGTGATAAGCTGAAGTGCTTAGCTGAACTGGAACTCATGAGGGAGTAATGTATGTGTGTGTATATATATATTCATTTATACTTCCTGCACAATTCAAATGGTTTCCTATTTGGGAAGTACTGCAGTTAAATGATGAGTTTTGTTTAAAAACTTCTGGAGGACTGAAGTCTTAGATAATAAATGGTCTTTAATTCATTTTAATAGACTTCTGAGTTCCAGGGCACAGCTACATGCTGTGCAGCACAGCTATGTGCTCACAAATCTCTTCCCTTTGGTTTCAACCTGACACCTGACTTCATTTGCTGTTTACTAACTCTCATAGTGAAAGAGACCATGAAAAGATTTAGAAGGTGTCACAATCATGGTGTCTCAATCATAGTTTCTCTCAGCTGTCTCTGGCAACATGAAAAACCTCAGTATAGTTGGTTATTTCTAATGTGCAGGTTTAGCTGTACCTTTGATTCTCTCTGTTCCCCTTCTAATTTCTAGTTTCCATCTCTTTGGCATAGGAAGTTCTGCTGTTTGTCAATCTTTGTTTTATACGGAAGCACTGGGCACATTGTGTATTTGTTCTATGACATAGCAATATTTATTATATATATTAAATAATTCTGTTGTTCCCTATTTATTTCTTAATTTCGCTGATCTTCTTTTTCATTTGCCATACAAGTAGCCAGAGTCATTAAAACTCCATGGCAATTTTTGTAACTTCAAGGCCAGGATTAGGAGGAGTCCTAAAGAGAACAGCTCATATTCTGTCCTGATTCACCCCTTGTGAGGGGTTGTTTCTTTTTATAGACTCTAGCCCATGAAGGGTCAAAGATGGCCATTTCATTTGGTGCTTTGTGTGATGTGGGATGAATCTGGATCTGCACAGTTCAGCTGAACAGATTTTTTTGAGATAAATACAGAATCTTAGAATGGTAAGGTTGGAAGGGACCTCAAGGATCATCTATCACAGTATCACCAGGGTTGGAAGAGACCTCAAAGATCATCAAGTCCAACCCATTACCACAGACCTCAAGACCAGACCATGGCACCAAGTGCCATGTCCAAACCTGCCTTGAACACCTCCAGGGACGCTGACTCCACCACCTCCCTGGGCAGCCCATTCCAGCAGTCAATGACTCTCTCAGTTAAGAACTTTCTCCTCACCTCCAGCATAAACTTCCCCTGGCACAGCTTGAGACTGTGTCCTCTTGTTCTGGTGCTGGTTGCCTGAGAGAAGAAGGTAACCTCCCCCTGGCTACAACCACCCTTCAGGTAGTTGTAGACAGTAAGGAGGTCCCCCCTGAGCCTCCTCTTCTCTAGGCTAAACAATCTCAGCTCCCTCAACCTCTCTTCATAGGCCTTGTGCTTGAGGCCTCTCACTAGCCTCAGCTTCTCTATAAAGAAGTTCCTCCTAACATCTAGTCTATGGTGTAATGCTTGAATGCAACGGCCTGTGACATACTTGTAGTCTGACAAAATGATTTAACAATCCTTTCTGGTATAGATTATTTGTATATATGATCACAACCGCAATCGTTAACCTGCGTTTTCAGACCCTCCTTCTGCAAGGAGTGGGCAGGTATCTAAATCAGCTAGATCACTGAAAAGAAGAGCAGAGTCTGAGTCAGTGCCAGCCAAAACATAGACTGAACAGCCACTCTTGGGTAACAAAGAGTGTTTCTCAGAGGATAAAACTAAAGCGACTGAAAATACTATCAAGAAGCTAACAGCCTCCCTTGTCATGACTTGTGGGTGTCCTTGAAGTATAAAATTTTAATCCAGGAAAGGTTTACAAATCTGTGATACCTGCTGTTAGGTGGAAATACATTCAAACCAAATTCAAAACAGAGGGAACTTATCAACATAAAAGCACATGCCAAAAAATTGTCTCTCTACCTGTCTCATGCTTCTCAGATTAAAGATGTGGAGCTGTGTTGAGTTGTTGTCATGAAGGGGATCAAACCTCAAGAGCAGAAATCTTTCTAGATCTCTAAGAAATTTTTAAAGGCATATTTTGTCCCTGTTCTGTTAATGTTGTTTCATGACAGAAAGAGCAGTGCTGCTTGGAAAATAGAAGAAATGTTAATACTTCATTTTCTCTTTATTAGACATAGGCTTATCTACAGCTTTAATGATTACATCTAACCACAAAAGAATATTTGCTGTGGACTTCTAATTAAAAAAAAAAATTGAATGTTCCTGAAGGATATATATGTGTATATATATGTGTGTGTATGAGTGTACATGTATAGATACAGATGCATATTTATATACACACACACATACATATACACATATATAACACAAAATTCAGCAAGGCCTAGTGCAAGGTCCTGCATCTGGGTTGGTGCAATCCCAAGCACAACTCCAGGCTGGGTGGAGAATGGCTGATAGCAGCCCTGAGGAAAAGGCTCTGGGGAGTCTGGGTTGATGAAAAGCTCAACATGAGCCTGCAGTGTGAGTGCAGCCCAGACAGCAACTGTGTGCTGGGCTGCAGCAAGAGCAGTGTGGGCAGCAGGGCAAGGGAGGGGATTCTGCCCCTTTGCTCTGCTCTCCTCAGTCCTGTGTGCAGTTCTGGAGCCCCCAGCACAGGAAGGACATGGAACTGTTGGAGTGAGTCCAGAGAAGGCCCCAAAGATGCCCAGGGGGCTGCAGCAGCTCTGAGGACAGGTTGAGAGAGTTGAGGCTCTGCAGCCTGGAGAAGACAAGGTTTTGAGGAGACCTTAGAGTAGCCTTCCAGTATATGAAAGGGACCTACAGGAAGGCTGGGGAGGGGGACTATTGACAAGGCCTTGTAATGATAGGGAAGGAGTAATGAGTTTGAACTGGAAGAGGGGAGATTAAAACTGGATGTTAGGAGGAAGTTGTTTGCAGTGAGGGTGGTGAGACACTGGCACAGGTTGCCCAGGGAGGTTGTGGATACTCCCTCCCTGGAGGTATTCAAGGCCAGGCTGGACAAGGCCTTGAGTGAGCTGTACTAGTGGGAGGTGTCCCTGCCTATGGGAACTAGATGATCCTTGAGGTCCCTTCCAACCTTACCATTCTGTTATTCTATGATTCTATCCATGTATATCCTTGAAGAACATTTTTTAACCAATGTCATGTATTTATCTCTTCAGTCTCTACTTGAGTCATTCCCCATTTTTCCAATCTTCAGAGCAAAAAAGAAAAAAAAATCTTTATTCCTAGGGTGCCTTTATTCCTCTTAAATGTGGATTAGAAACACTTCCTCCAATATTATGCATACATAATAATTATGTAAATTATATTCTGTAGAAAAGGTATCTGTGGCTACACAGAAACCATAAGAACAAAATAGTAAGAGTCTTTCCTATTTCATTCCAAACTGCTTGAATCCCCTTTCATAATATGCACCTTTTATCTGTGACTCAAAGACTTTCAGTGCTTGTGTTCATGAATGGTTGCTTTCTTTAGATCATGACATGCAGATATGTTCCCAATAAGCAGGAATCCAAGTGTAGGGTCAACTGTCAAACCAAAAAAAAAAAAGAGGATTAGCTCTGTTGTAGATTATATCCAGCACTGTTTTGGAATTCAGATTATCAGCTTGATAAGAAACTTAACTATATTAGAAGGATGTAAATGGTTGTTATGTAGTGATACTTTAGACAGGCACTTGGAGTGGCTGGTTCTGTACATAACTGATGGAAAGAGAAAATGACAGCTCAACTTCAGACATCCATATAACAGAATCAGAAGTGAAAGACTTTTTAAAAATAAATAGATTTTTAAAATCAATTGCATGTTTCTGTTTCAAAAACTTCAAACTTCCAGAAATTCCAGAAGAATGGAAGCACATTATGAGCAATAATGTGCATTTAACCTCCAGGAAACCTTCTCATAACAAATTTCCAAGACTGGACAGCTTGTACATTGACACAAATCTTCATAGTAGCCTCTGGTGCCTCAAGTGTTTCAAATCTTCTAACACTCCATTGAGCAGGGAAGGCTGCCTGATTCCCTCTTGGAAGCCCATAGATTATTATTCTCTTAACCATTATCATTAATTAATCCAGGCAATAAAACACTGCAAGCATCCTAGCAAACCAACTCTTGGCATGTGTCTGCTAATTTACACTGAACCAGAACGGTTTGATTCTAGATTTGAGCCACAAATTCTTGTTTTGTAAACATTAAGTGTCATTCACCATTTAGAGTGAAGCAGCCTTTTCCTAACTGTTTATTTCTGTATATACACATAACTAAACCTATATGTGCATTTGTACATAAATATGTACAAACTGGAAAAACATGGGCTTGATGGGTGGACCACTCACTGGATAAGGAATTGGCTGGATGGTGGCACACAGAGTGGTGATCAAGGGCACAGTGTCCACCTGGAGACCAGTGCCAAGTGGTGTCTCTCAGGGGTCAGTGCTGGCACCAGCGCTGTTTATCATCTTTGTCAGTGACATGGACAGAGGAATCAGTGCAGCCTCAGCAAGTTTGCAGATGGCACCAAGTTGTGTGACACAGTCGACTTGCTAGAGGGCAGGGATCCATCCAGAGGGACCTGGACAGGCTGCAGAGGTGGACCCAGGCCAATCTCATGAGATTCAACAAGGCCAAGTGTAAGGTCCTGTACCTGGGTAGGCACAATCCCAAGCACAAATACAGGCTGGGTGATGAATGGCTGGAGAGCAGCCCTGAGGAAAACGACCTTGGAGTCTGGGTTGATGAAAAGCTCAACATGAGCCTGCAGTGTGCACATGCAGCCCAGACAGCAACTGAGTCCTAGGCTGCATCAAGAGAAGCGTGGCCAGCAGGGCAAGGGGGGGAATTCTGCCCCTTTACTTTGCTCTTGTCAGACCCCACCTGGAGTCCTGTGTGCAGTTCTGGAGCCCTCAGCACAGGAAGGACATGGAAGTGTTGGAGTGGGTCCAGAGGAGGCCACAAAGATGATCAGAGGGCTGCAGCAGCTCTGCTGTGAGGACAGGCTGAGAGAGTTTGTGCTCTGCAGCCTGGAGAAGAGAAGGCTTCGAGGGGACCTGATAGTAGCCTTCCAGTATCTGAAGGGGGCCTACAGGAAGGCTGGGGAGGGATTACTGACAAGGTCTTGCAATGACAGGACAAGGGGCAATGGGTTTAAACTTGTAGAGGGGAGATTTAGACTGGATGTTAGGAGGAAGTTGTTTGCAGTGAGGGTGGTGAGACACTGGCACAGGTTGCCCAGGGAGGTTGTGGCTGCTCCCTCCCTGGATGTGTTCAAGGCCAGGTTGTTTGAGGCCTTGAGTGAGCTGTACTAGTGGGAGGTGTCCCTGCCTATGGCAGGGGGTTGGAACTAGATGATACTTGAGGTCCCTTCCAACCTTACCATTCTATGTATTTAACACAAACACATACATCCAAACATGAGTTTTCTAATTCTGGTTTGAAGATACAGAGTTTGGACTTTGATCCCTGACAAACTGTTAAACAGTTTCTAGAAGTGTATTTCTTTAAACAGGTCCTGATCAAATATTTTCTTCCTAAGAATTGATAAAAAACAAGTTTTGTCATTCCCTTCGCTTTTCAGTCTGGTTTCAGATCCACAACATCTTGTACCTTTTCTAGAACTAGAGCTTATGAGATCACAGTTCACATCTGAAAATAAAATATTGCATCAACTGCTGACAGAATGTGCAGAAATAGTATTCACTTAAGAAAGACATGGGCCTGTTGGAGCAGGTCCAGAGAAGGCCACAGAAATGATCACAGGGACAGAACACCTCTGCTATGACAAAAGGCTGAAAGAGTTGGAGTTGTTCAGCCTGGAGAAGAGAAGACTCTGGGGAGACCTTTTAAGAGCAACTTCTGACAAAGGTAGAAACAGCCCTTTTAGCAGGGTCTGTAGCAATAGGACAAAGGATAATGGTTTTAAACTAAAAGATGGGAGATTGAGACTAGGTAAAAGGAAGAAATACCTTACTGTGAGGATGGTGGAACACTGGACCAGGTTTCCCAGAGAGAGGGCAAATGACCTGTTCCTGGAAAGATTCAAGATTGGTCAGCAACCTGCTCACTACATGGGAGTTGGAAGTAGGTGATCTTTAAAGACCTCTACCGACCCAAACCGTTCCATAGCTGTACACTCCTACAATTATGATGCATTTGTCACAATTCTGTGCAGTTTTTACTGTAGCCCTTGCTGTAGTATACGACTGGATTGCCTTTATGTGAGGGCAGAAGCAGTGTCTTGTCCTTCTTGCCTTCTGACTTCTAAGAAGCAACATCATGCTGGTGACATGCACAGGTTGTCTTGCCAGCATGGACTTCATAGACTTACAGGCAGCTTTTTGCAGTTCTGCCAGAAAGGTTTGTCACTTGCAGACCTTCACCTCTGGGACTTTCTGTGTTTATTTGTCTGTATGAGTTGCTTGCTGAATGTTAAGAGATGCTAAAGGCTGATGTCAAGCATTGGCTTCTTTCTTCATACAAGTAACAATTGATGTGGGTTTCATTTCCTCTGATGTTGGACATTTCAGAAGTTCAGCTTTGCAAATTACTGTTGATTATGCCATCTTTTACTCTTCTGTTAATCATATAATTTATGAATTTGGCCACAATCCAGTCAATGTATCTTTCTTTCATAGAATCATAGAATGGTAAGGTTGGAAGGGATCTCAAGGATCATCTAGTTCCAACCCCCTGCCATAGGCAGGGACACCTCCCACTAGTACAGCTCACTCAAGGCCTCAAACAACCTGGCCTTGAACACCTCCAGGGAGGGAGCAGCCACAACCTCCCTGGGCAACCTGTGCCAGTGTCTTACCACCCTCACTGCAAACAACTTCCTCCTAACATCCAGTCTAAATCTCCCCTCTACCAATTCAAACTCATTGTCCCTTGTCCTGTCATTACAAGACCTTGTCAATAGTCCCTCCCCAACCTTCCTGTAGACCCCCTTCAGATACTGGAAGGCTACTATCAGGTCCCCTCAAAGCCTTCTCTTCTCCAGGCTGAAGATGCCTTTACCTCTCAGGCATTAATAATGACCAAGACACTGCCTCTTGAACTCTCATTTGCCTTTTTATTTTTTATTTTTCCTCATGTTGGTGAAATCAAAAGTGCAAAAGTTTTACTTCAGATAATTTGTAGTGTCGGGGAATTGATTTATACACTCCCCCCTCCTTCAGACAGAGTTGAACATTGGACACATCCTCTTACGGATGGTCCTTTGCCCATACAGCTCTGTTATAGCCTCTCAAATTAGTTGAGTGCTGAATCAAAACTGCCAGGGGCTGTATCAGTAATTTCACAGTAGGGACAATCACAGGTTAATGCTCTTGCTTTTGGCACTCTACTTATACAGGGTAGTTTTAGTTTCTGATGAGCAAATCTATGGATCTGCTAACTAAATAGAGTTTTACTAACTTAGATATATTCTGGATTCAGTGGATAGATGCTCTTTGAGTTAGAACTGTGTTCACTGTCTGTATGCCATGTTTGGAATTGGGCAGGGAAGAATATACCACCAGCCCTTTAAAAGGGATTTGCTTGGATTAGTAAAAGCATGTGGGCAGCACATGTACTGTCACGATAGAAAATCTCCTCAAGTGCAATTGTAACCTGCTTTAGTGTTTGTTATGGGTCCTGTGCTGGTTTGAGGTTAATTAGAATATTTTAATGGAGAAAATTACACTCTAGGCTGTGAAAGGAAAACATCATGATGTCTACTTCACTCATACGCTTGCTGGAGAATTGTTTGGGAACACTAACCAAAACAATAGATAAGTCAGTCTCTCTCTGTCGCTTGCTGGAACAGGAGCTGCTGGTGGGATCTAGCAGCTTCTGGGCTCTGGCTCCTCTGCTGATTAATCCTCACTAACCACTTTTCTTCTAACCCTCCTGGCCGATCCTCCTAATTTACCTTTCACGTAAGGCAAACCTTGGGGTAAGGTACAGGGGTGGGGAGAAGGTGGAAGGGTGGTTGGGAGCCCCTCCTGGGGTCTCTCATTTCTGGGAGGGGAGTTGTGTTGCTGTATTTCCNAAACCTTCACAGGTCCTTATGATTTATTTTTTTTTAAGAAAAGTATGATGATTATTCTTTTTGCAGAGAATAAGACCTTAAAACCTACATTCATGGATACCAAAGCTTTAAAAAAAAAAAAGTAGTTAACTAAGCTTTCATCACCACATGAGCTGCGTTTCACTCCAGAGCTATCTGGACCTCTGCACTTCTCGTTCAGATGCTTCGTGTAAGTGCTTCCCAATCAAGGTGAATCCATAACTACCTGTCTTGTCCAGGCATGTGGGAAATAAGCAGATCAGAGGATCACTACTGGGCTGCTGGAGTGCTTAAAAGAGCAGCAAACTGTACCCTGGACCATCTTCACAGCGTGACTTCAACCTTAGCAGTTCATTAGCAGCATAGAGCTCCTCAATCACAGTCACAGCTCATGCTGATCTTCAGTGGCTGAGGCTCTTGCTCTGAGCAGGGCATTATCTGTTGGTCACCCAGAGAGAAAGGGCTACAGATGCAACTTGTGTTTTGGTAACCTGTGTAGTGAGGATAGTCCTGATTAATGGCTTTTTGAAACAGCAGAATTACAGAATGGTAGGGGTTGGAAGGAATCTCTGGAGATCTAGTCCAAACCTCTCTTAAAGCAAGGTCATCCAGAGCAGGTTGCACAGGATCATACCCAGGTGGATTTTGAAAGTGTCCGTAGAAGGAGACTCCAGAATATGGAGAGTCTGTTCCAGTGGTCTTTCAACCTCAAAGGAAGGAAGTTTTTCCTTACTTTTAGGCATTTTCCTTACATTTCATAGTTCTAACTTGTGCCTGCTGTCCCTTGTCCTGTCATTTGGCACCAGCGAAAAGAGACTGGACTCATTCTCTTGACATCCATCTTTAGGCATGGACAATCATTGAGAAGATCCCCTCTCAGTCTTCTCTTTTCCAGGTTATAGAGACCAAGGTCTCCCAGGCTTTCCTTCCCAGAGAGATGCTTCAGTCTCCTCATGATCTTTGTAGCAATTTTCAATACCTTCTCCAGCAAATCCCTATCCTTCTTGAACCAGGGAGCCCAGAACTGGATACAGTGTTCCAGATATGGTCTCAGTAGGGCAGAGTTGAGGGTGATGAGAACTTCCCTTGACCATACTCTTCTTGATGCACCTTAGAATACTCTTGGCCTTCTTGGCCACACAGGCACATTGGTGGTTGTGTGGTCCTGATGCCATTTAAAAAAAAAAAAAAGGGTTGTTGGGTGATACACTGCAGCTAAGCTTCATTTTTTATTTGCCATTCTGTTCCTGGCATTTCAAGACCCAGTGTACAGCCTGTTGGGTGGTTCGTTTCTTTTTTTGGGTGGGGGTGAATGGTTTTTGGGGCTTTTTTGCTTTTCTTTGGTTGCTTTTTTTGTTGGTTGTTTTTTGATTGGTTGGTTTTGGGGGTTTGGAGGGGGGTGTGTGTATTTCTTCAATGTTTTTTTTTTTTAATTCCAGTTTAAGCAGTAAAACTCTGGGAGGGAAACCTGCTTTGTAGACAGCCCATTCTGTAGGTTATTAAATGACTTTACTGTGTGCTGCACCTTTCCCACTCCTCTTTCTACTTGTCACAAGTCATGGATTTATCACCATAACCTGCAAATAAGGAGAGTCATCAAAGGCAAGCAACTTGCAAACTTTTCCACACCAGACAGGTTTCAAGTTTTCTGAGGGTTCTGAGTGTTTGTTTATTTCCCAGAAAGATTTACATAGTTAATTCCTCAGCATTTCTTGTCATTCTTTTACATCAACTTCTTTGATAAATCATTTGGGACATCACATAATCAAGTGTTGCCATAAAACCTTTAATACAGATCTATAAAGTAGATCACGTTGTGCAGGGAAATCATTAACCTCCTCTACTTGAGTTGTGGTGTTTGTACTGAAAAAGTACAGGTAAGCAGGGGTACAGGACAGTGACTTTCACATTTATTCTCTGGCTCAAGAGTTAAATCCACTTAAGAGCATCATCAGAAACAACACCTGGTGACTTTAAACTCCCTGTTGGTTTTGGTGATGGTGCTAGGTTTTCATTTCAGTTTTCTCTGCCAAGCCCTTGTCTTTTATCTGTGACAATGGCAGAACTGTGCTGAATAATTAAAAAATGGTGCATTATTGGTTGGCAACCACTTTAATATTCCCTAGCCATCCTGTGCTGGCATAATCAGGGCATGTATTGAATAATGTTTTGCTCTACAGTAGATGTTAAAGCTCATCTCACCGATGGGAACATTAAGACTATCTCCAACAAGTAAATTAAATAGTGTCTGGGAACAGTCCCAGGCACTACAATGCAATCATCTCTTCTGTTGCACTGTTAGAAGCTTCTGTGACACAGTGCTTGTGTCAACTAGTGCTCTCCCAAATAATTTCTCAGTATGGATCAGGAATTGGTGGGGGGAGGGGGGCACCAAACAAAAAAAAAATAATTCCTACCAGGCTCTCTTTATGAATCTGTATTGTTTTGGAGGCTAAAAAAGGCTACTGGCTTAGATACTTGGTGCACCATGCCAGCTGGCCTCAGTGCTCATGAATGGCTTTTGTGCATTCAAATGACTTGTGTAGGTGTAGCCTAATCTCTCAGCCTCTGTGAGAACAGCATCCTTGGGACCAGTCCTCACCATGTGATAAGCAGAGTTGAGACATTGTCCTTATTCACTTCAACACAGGCAGGGCAAAACTATGGACATCGTTTCCCTGCCTCATAGCACAGATTAGTACAGAGCAAGTGAACAAACAGGGGTTAGATTTAGTACTATTTTAAACCTGGTTGATAGCATTGTTTCTGGTGGAATTGTTTGTAACCTCTGCCATCTAGTTTGTTTGATAAATAATATCTCCATCTTTGGGTTTTGAAATGCTATTGATAACTAGAACAATTTCCCACCATACCAAGGCACAGTCTTGACTGATGGAGAGCTACAGTCACATGGGTGTTATAAATGTCTAGTGCTCAT
>VWZE01002514.1:108691-152058 GCA_013396675.1 Eubucco bourcierii | reverse complement strand
GGGGGGGGGGGGGGGAAATCCTTCCAACATAACATGATGTTTGTTCAAAACATGGACATGCCCTCTACCCCCCACAACTGTGACTTGAGTAAATCAAATGATGGCAAAATAAAATCAGTTACACAGTAAAATCAATCAGCCATCAAAACCACAAATCAAAGCAAGAACAAAGATGGAAAATTCTCCTTTCTAAAACCTAAGAATTATTGCCCAGGAGAGAAACCATAGCAGCACCGTGAAGTCCTAGAACTTTTCTATCACTCTTGGTTTTTCATGAAGTATTATCTGGTGGCTGGCTTTGTGTGGTTTTTTTCAGGTGCCCTGGAGGTGTTCAAGGCCAGGTTTGGATGAGGCCTTGAATGAACTGTACTAGTGGCAAGTGTCCCTGCCCATGGCAGGGGGTTGGAACTAGATGATCCTTGAGGTCCCTTCCAACCTTAACATTCTATGATGATGGAGGATGGTCTAATGTCTTACAGAAAGACAGGTTATTGCTGTGTTGAATTGAGCTGTTAATATTTATGCTCTTCATTAATAATTTCATGTGTTCTGTTGAAAACTTTACAAACATTCACCACCCTGTGGAAGAAACATCTGCTTTCTTCACTGAATATCAGGGAAATGGGGAGAGAGAATATATGCTTGGCTCTTTGTCTCCAGATTAGGATGGAACTGCTGCTTCTCACTTCTACAGGCTGATAGCCACTGGTTGAGCTTCTTGATAGACGACATAACAGCACAGCGCAGCACCGCTTTTGATGTCAGATCTACATAGAAATACTGGCCCATATAAAGTGAAACATGGTTTTGTTTATATAATAAAATATTTCACAAGTATGACATATTGGTAAGTGCAGAGCAAGGCTGGCAATTTATATCCACATGTGGAATATAAAGATAGGATTGTACATTCATAACAGCAAACAACTGCTGCTGGAATTGTGTTTCCAAAGCAGATTGGTTGTTTATCCGCATTCCTGTGCAGCTTGTGTTGGGAAAAGAAACATCATTCTTCTTCCTGAAGGTTTTCTTGTAGTTCATCCTTATGCAGCACCTAACACACATACACACACACACACAAAAACCCCAAGTCTATTAAACTGCTAAATCTCATTTTTCGTATTCTTTTAATAGAGATATGAAATTTAAATTAAAAAGTGCCAATTCTTCACTTGATTTATCATTTCTTAATGAAAAAGGAATAGAGGAAAGTCAGCTGCCCCCTTCCCAAATAATTCTTGGGCCTCTGTTGAGAAAATTTTGTTGGCACTGCTATCTGCTTTGCTAGATCATGAGGCTTCTGCTGTACTGTGGAATGATTCATCTCAACATTCAGTTCAGTTTTACTCCTGAATATTTAAAATTTTTGGAAATAGGATGCTTTGTGTCTGGTTTTCTGATTTCATGATTATGGCATGAATTAGACTAGGTGAAGGTAGTAAACATTTATAGGATGAGATTTCAGAAGTAGAGTGGCTGATACCATACAGGAGATCTTGTCTCTCAAGAGAAGAATCAGGATTTGTTCTGTCTAATTTTTGGCTTCTAACTGTGCTAGATTATGTTAAAAGTTCACTTGTTCTAGACTACCTTTTTGGCTAGTGGACAGAAGCACCTCTACTTGGCAATGGGTTATTTCTGTTCTCTGAAAAGCTTATGCTTTTAATTTAGCAGTTCAGTTGAGTGTTTAAGGTCAGGGTAAAAGGAATCTGTCCCCCCCAAATCCTCAAATGCCAAGCTTTAGCTGGATGTTGAGCTATTCATTTTGGTAAATCATGTGCAACCACCTGGAAAGGTTTTCAAATGCACAGAAGACCTCCAGAGTACGTTAACCTCATCCCCAGGCTGGAAGAGCTCCACAGCTTTTGAGTGTATTATGATTTTTTTTTTTTCCTGCTCAGCTAAGGCAGACTGTGTGGACTAGAATATTTGCAGAGAATGGAAGAGGACGGTTGGATACCAACATATATGTGCATCTTTTTTTGTCTAGTGGGTCATAAAGCACTAGGAACCCATTTCCCCCAGGGAGCTGCTTTGTTGTTTCCACTAGAAAGCCAGCACCACTCTGTTGCTGAGATTTCTCAGTGCCATGTTGTTCCCTCCCTCTTACTTGAGGAGAATAGGCTATTCCTTATTCTGCCCAAAGCACCAGTGTTGCCAGTAATGGTGTTTTCTCTCTTGCATCCCTTTTACACACAGGCATTCGCTCTTTGGGGACTACAGTAAGGAGTGGTTGAAACCTCATAATGGCACCATCCATCCAGTCTTTGCAAGCTGATTATATTTTCCACAAGGCATAGTGTTCTTCCCTTTTTCACTTTTTTTCTGGTGTGCTGAATTGTCAACAGGGCAAGCATTCACCTGGGGCTGTGCACAGACCAGAAAAGCTTTGAAGGGCACTGGTAGAAACCAGCTGAACAAATGTGAGAAGCTCATGCAATTCTTCCTGGTTAGGATTCACTTTACAGTTGTTTATCCACCCTTACACATAAAGTGGGAAGGTCCATTACTTGATCAGACCTGACTCTCCAATAGAGATCTCATTATAGCATTTTTCAGCAGCACAGTTGTGTTTTCAGGCTATGAGAGGTGCAGCAGCTCTTCATTATTATCAAAATGAAGAGAAAGGGGGAAAAAAAAAAAAGGTTGCTCATTTCTTTAATGACTGAGACAAATCTCCCTTTCACTGTCATTCTTGGTTGTAGTTGGATCCATAATTATGCTTCATATCCTGCTATGCTCTGGGAGATCAGTGAGTGGTTTCAGATATTTCAGTTGAACCCCACTTTTGGTGAAACTAAGTACAAGCACTCTCTTCAGAATTAATGAAGAGGGAGGGCACCTGGCACTGTAACTACAACAGAGAAATATACAGTCACAAACACCACCAAGGCTTCCCTGATAACTGCCTTAATTTTCACAATATCACAGTAGCCCCAAGGTTGGAAGAGACCTCAAAGCTCATCAAGTCCAACCCATTACCACAACCCTCAAGACCAGACCATGGCACCAAGTGCCACGTCCAAACCCACCTTGAACACCTCCAGAGATGGCGACTCCACCACCTCCCTGGGCAGCCCATTCCAGCAGTCAATGACTCTCTCAGGCAAGAACTTTCTCCTCACCTCCAGCATAAACTTCCCCTGGCACAGCTTGAGACTGTGTCCTTTTGTTCTGGTGCTGGTTGCCTGAGAGAAGAAAGCAACCTCCTCCTGGCCACAATCACCCTTCAGGTAGTTGTAGACAGCAAGAAGGTCTCCCCTGAGCCTCCTCTTCTCCAGGCTAACCAATCCCAGCTCCCTCAGCCTCAATCCATAGGGCTGTGCTGGAGGCCTCTCCCCAGCCTCGTTGCCCTTCTCTGGACATGCTCAAGCACCTCAATGTCCTTCTTAAATTGAGGGGCCCAGAACTGGACACAGGACTCAAGGTGTGGCCTAAGCAGCGCGAAGTCCAGGAAGAGAATGCCCTCCCTGTTCCTGCTGGCCACACTATTCCTGATGCAATTTTGTAATCAATTTTGTATCAACTCACCCCCACAAGCCAGAATCTTGCTTTTCCACCCTTTCCCTTTCCTCCAATCCTAACTCTTCTTTGCAGATGAGACTGGGGAATAAAGGCTGATTTGCATTCAACCCCCTACTTTTAAAAGTAACTCAGTCCATCTAGTGAGACAACATCTGATCTGTCCAATCTCTAATTGATTTAATCGGAGCAAGGGCATAGGCAGACAGCAGTTAGGATATTTCTGCTTATTTCCCTGAAGCCCTTCTGGGTATTGCACAAAGCTGCTAAAGTTCACATTGTAGGACGAGGTAAAATGTCTTTGAGGCATCGAGTAGCACACATTTAATGAAGATAGAAAGCCAATCACTTAACATCAGATGAGGAACAGCAATTTCCTTCAGTCTGGCACTTTGTGTATTGAGCAAAATTGCATGAGAGCTTTGAGCACTAGGAGAGCTGTCAAGCGGCCGTTTGTCTGGGAGCTGGAGCAGTCCCCTTGGAAACAGCTTAAACCTTTTAAATGAAAGCATTACAAAATGTACATCTGTGTGTAATACATTGTCCATAGCATCAACTGTCAAAGACTAGGCGACACAGTGTTTATATATGTTGTTTAGGTTTGTATTTTTTTTTCCCCCCTGATACTTTTCATAGAATGGTAAAGTTGGAAGGGACCTCAAAGATCCTCTAGTTCCAACCCCCCACCATAAACAGGGACATCTCCCACTAGTACAGGTCACTCAAGGCCTTGTCCAACTTTTTTTCATGTAAACAGAACCTCTTTGAAGACTGCAGAGAATTTGGCTACTCAGTGAGCAAGCATCATACAAAACATTTGCCCTTACAGCTGGGTTAGCTGGCCTTAAAACATTTCACTCCCAATTTGTGATCCTCCTTGGTCCTCTCTGTGTGATGGTTTGGGAGTTACCTGCCCCCCTACACTATGTAAAGTCACCCAAACTAGACTCAGCTTGCTGGAAGTTAAGGACTGAAGCTCCGTTTACAGCTCAGCACAATGTACAAGCAGAGATATACACTATAGACAGGAATAGTTACAGACATAGACAAGTTAAAGGTAATACAGCAACACAACTCCCCTCCCAGAAATTAGAGACGCTAGGAGGGGCTCCCAACCACCCTTCCACCTTCTCCCCACCCCTATACCTTACCCCCAAGGTTTGGCTTGCATGCAAGATGAGTTTGGAGGATTGGCCTGAGGGGTTAGAAGGAAAGTGGTTAGTGAGGTTACTCAGCAGAGAGGAGAAGGCAAGAAGTTAGACAGCCTGAGAGTGTCTGCAAGCCTGAGACTGTTATCTATGTTTTGAGTTCTTATTCTTATCCACCTCAGCAAGCCAATGAGTGAAGCAGACATCACCACTGTTTCTTTTCTCAGCCTATAATTTTCTCTATTAAAATGTTCCAATTAGCTTCAAACCAGCACATCTGTTACAAACACATAGAGATTTCTTGTTACATCAGACAAAATGAGAAACTAGACAGTGACCCTCTGCCCCCATTATTTTGGGAGATTGCTTTTAAGACATACTTGCTGCCATACATTGTCACCTCTGTAGGCTACTGGTCCAAGTTCAGAGGTCTCTACAACATCACCATCTCTGGATGTAAACTCAGGGGGAGAGAGGAAACACGTTCTTTGTTTTGCTTTTGACTCTTTTGTTACAAAGCAATGTATTTGCTCATTTCTTTTAATTGTGAAAATGGCTAACAAAAAATCCAGAAAAACAGAATATGAGGATGATGCATGTTCTAAAATAGATTCCATCAGAAAACACTCAGTCTTACAGTCTCACACTGCTGTGAAGATGGGGCAGCTCTTCTGAAATCAGCAGAGTTTTGACAGGTAAAAGTGTTTTAAATGAGAGGAAAATCAAGTCTGATTTTCTTTTTTTTTTTCTCCTCAGTCCTTTCTCTATCTCTAAGATTTCCTTGATCCTCTTCCTGCTCATCCCCTTTTCCAAAGCCTGCTTGTAACTTGTACTCCTAGCAGCCACTTTCTTTAATGAAAAGTAATACTGGGCACTGAGCAGATTCCACTTCAGCTTTGACATGAGGAAGTAGATTTAAAGTATCTGACAGAGCTGCAAACTACATCTGATTGAGCATTTCAGCAGTTTAGAACTATTGCTTTTCTTCCTTTCTTGTGCCTTTGGCATCTTACATTTTTCCTCTTACAGCTCCCACCTGTTGCTCTTAGACCCCAAAATATGGGGTCAACTAGTGCTCTCCCAAATAATTCCTCAGTATGGATCAGGAATTTGGGGTGAGGGTGCGGAACCAAACAAAAACAAGAGAGATCATTCCCACCAGGCTCTTTTTATGCATCTGTGTTGGTTTGGAGGCTGAAAAAGGCTACTGGCTTAGATACTTGGTGCACCATGCCAGCTGGCCTCAGTGCTCATGAATGGCTTTTGTGCATTCAAATGACTTGTGTAGGTGTAGCCTAATCTCACAACCTCTGTGAGACACTGGGGCCAGTCCTCACCATGTGTTAACCATAGTTGAGACATTGTCCTTCTTCACCTCAGCACAGGCAGGGCAAAACCATGGACATCGTTTCCTTACCTCACAGCACAGATTAGTATCCTTGATCCTGTCACTGGCTTTCTGCAAAAGAACAATAGGTTAAGGGAAGAGATTCTGGTCCTCTACTGTGATCTGGTGAGATCCCACATGCAGCTCTGGCTCCAGCTCTGGAGTCCTCAGTTCAGTAAAGACATGGACTTGTTGAAGGGGTCCAGAGGTGTCTACAAAATTGATCTAAGGGCTGGAACACCTCTGCTGTACAAACAGGCTAAGACAGTTGGGGTTGTTCAACCTGGAGAAGACAAAACTCCAGGGTGACCTTATAGCAGCCTTCCAGTATTTAAAGGGGAACCATAAAGAGGTGGGGACAATCTTTCTAGCAGGGCCACAGGAAGAGTGGCTATGGATTTAAACTAAAAGAGGGGAGATTTATACTAGATAGAAGGATGGTTTTTTTTACTGTGAGGATGGTAAAACACCGGCCCAGGGTGCCCAGAGAGGTGTTGGATGCCCTATCCTTGGGAACATTACAGGGTAGGTTGGATGGGGCTCTGAGAAACCTGATCTAGTTGAAGGTTTTCCTGCTCCCTGCAGGGAGATTGGACTACAAGACCTTTAAAGGTGCCTTCCAACCCAACCCATTCTATAACCCTGTGATCCTGTGATTCTATATTTGTATGATCCTGTGATACTACTATTCTGTGATTCTTGATCTTTCCTATGCCATACTCTGAATTCATCCTGTCAAGCACATATTCAGCCAAAGGGACCATAAATTGGTGCAAGAGGATCACAAGATCAACATCATCTCATGCTTTATCACAGGATCCTTCTAGGTAACTGTTGTGAAAGGACTGCAGGTGTTGGTCCATCTGAAAGCATTGACTTCAACTATGCCCTTGCACATAATTACTAATGACAACACTGCGGGTTGATTCAAGCATCTTGATGAAGAGTGTAACAGTATCACAGAATGTCAGGGGCTGGAAGGGACCTTGAAAGCTCATCCAGTCCAAACCCCCTACCAGAGCAGGATTACCTAGACCAGATCACACAGGAATGCATCCAGGTGAGCTTTGAATGTCTCCAGATAAGGAGACTTCACAACCTCCCTGGGCAGCCTGTTCCAGTGTTCTGCCACACTCACAGGGAAAAAAATCTCCTGTTTACATGAAACTTCCTATGCCTCAGCTTCCACCCATTGCCCCTTGCCTTGTTACGGGGCATCACTGAGCAGAGCCTGGCTCCATCCTCTTGGCACTCGCCCTTTATATGTTTATAAACATGAATGAGGTCACCTCTCAGTGTCCTCTTCTGCAAGCTAAAGAGCTCCAGCTCCCTCAACCTCTCCTCGTAAGAGAGTACACAGTGGAGATCTTCTGTTACAAGCACAAGGACATATTTTCAATAGACTTATATTGAACTTGATGTGAAATAGTGAAAGGGGGGGTAAAAGTTTCTTGAAGAAAATCCCATTGCATTTCTCCCTCCCACAATAGCTTTATGAAGTGAAGGGAGCAGTTGTAGTCTTTATCAGGAAACTTTGATTGGTTATTGCCACAAAAAAAAGTTCAACACTTCTCTTATTCTCCATCAGGACTTCCCCATTGTTTTCCTGTGATCACAGGGGAAGTGGTGGTGAATTCAGGCAAAAATGCATCAAGAATTGGTCTAGTAGCTCACAGAAGAACAGGAGAGCTGTACTGCTGTTTTCCAAGAGCTTTTGTGATGATAGATGGGATTGTGGTTGCTGTTTTGAAGATATTATTCATGCCATGACAGTGATCCATTGGGATCAAAATAAATCCACAGCTGCAAAATAAACAAGCATAAAATAGGCCTATTATAAGCAAGTGTGGGAGAAAATAGTAGTTATGTGACAACTGGGTAGATTTTAGAAACTGAACATTGGGAAAGCCTCCCAATCCATGATTTAAAAGACAGCTACTGCATGGAGCAGGAGTTTATGGATCAGCAGAACAAGCTATCAATTTTCAATAAAATATTAGGAGTAGTTTAATGAGATTAACCTCCTGGGAAGTGTGGTGGACCAAGTTCAGAGGTTCACTTGGAACAGAGTCCTTGCTCCAAGCCACATCTGGGAAGCATGGTTGATTGCTGGGTAGAAAGAAACCACTTTTTTTTTTTTTTTTTCCCCCATTCCCCTTATCCCTCAATTCCTCCATCAGTCTTTTAATCTGCAATTACTCTCTTTCCCCTATAAGAAAACTGGCAACTTGATCCATTTCCAGGGAGGTATCATAGACTCATAGAATGGTAAGGTTGGAAGGAACCTAAAGGATCATCCAGTTCCAACCCCCTGCCATAGGCAGGGACACCTCCCACTAGTACAGCTCACTCAAGACCTCAATCAACCTGACCTTGAACACCTCCATGGGAGGGAGCATCCACGACCTCCCTGGGCAATCTGTGCCAGTGTCTCACCACCCTCACTGTCAAGAACTTCCTCCTAACATCCAGTATCCTACCAGCTTACCTTCCAGAGGACATTGAATTATATTCAGGCTGACAGTTGTTGTGACCTTGTGGCTTTCTTCTGCACAAAAAAAAGAGAGGACCATCCAGTGCCATCAGAAGTAACAAAAAGAGCAAAATTACTGTAGAAGAGCACTAAAAATACAGGAGTTACTGAATGAGCTACTTCTTGCTAATTTTAACCATCTGAAAATTAATTGTCTAGCTGTTGTGCATGGTTTTTGAAAACTTGAGGGAGTATCACAGAAACATTCCAGTTGGAAAAGACCCTCAGGACTGTTAAATCCAACCAACAGCCCTACTCTGCAAGGTTCACACTAAACCATATCCCCAAGCACCACATTCAAATGACTTTCAAACACATCCAGGGCTGGTGACTCAACCACCTCCCTGGGCAGCTCATTCCAATCCCTGACCACTGTTACTGTGAAGAAATTTTTTTTCTGATATCTGGTCTAAACCTGCCCAGTCACAGCTTGAGGTCATTCCCTCTTGTTCTATCACTGCTTCCCTGTGAGAAGAGACCATCACCAACCTCTCCATAATGACTTTTCAGGTAGTTGTAGAGCACAATGAAGTCTCCTCTCAGCCTCCTCCTTTGCAAACTAACCATCCCCAGCTCCTTCAGTCACTCTTCATAAGATTCATTCTCCAGGACTTTCACCAGCTTTGTTGCCTTCCTTTGCAACTTACTTTAAAATCTATTCATGACAACATCTCTTCCTCAGACTGAAAAGGTCCCTGAGTCACATTTTGCTGATGTCCAGGAGAATATCTCACAGGTATATCTCTCAGTATGCTTGCTTGTTCTTCTGCTGGGTTTCTAGAAGGCCATAGTGGTCACTTGACTTTGATGAATCACTGGTCCAACCAAGTAGAGTCCCTCCTAAGGGAATCGCTTTGGCCTCCTGTATCATTAATAGAGAGAAAGACCATAGATTTCTGGAGATGGTTCTCAATGCTAACTTACAGCAGGAGCCCAGTGATTAACAGAGCAGGAATACCTACCTCAGAGAAAGTTATGGCTGTTAACTGCCATGGGTCATGAACACAAATGTTAGGCGGTGGAGCTCTTCAGATTGTTGGATGATGGTAGCTGATGGAGGACTAGTGCAAAAAAAGATGTGGGCTACGTTTCCAAATGTTGTGATCCTTTTACTTGTAGATGGTAAACTCCTTTTAACGTGACGAGTTTTACAGGGGTGTAAAATTCAGGTAGGTGGTTGGATTCTTTTAGATAATGTCACAATTGAATGGGGAAAAAAATAAAAATAGGTGGTATGAGCATGATTGCTGAAGGGTTATCAGGCATTGGAACATGTTGGGTTGGAACTAGATGATCCTTGAGGTCCCTTCCAACCTTACCATTCTATGATTCTATGATTCTATGTTGTGCAGGGAGATGGTGGAGTCATCATCCCTCTAGGTATTTAAAAGCTGCATGGAAGTGGCACTGAGTAATGTGATTTAACAGTAGCAGATTAGCAGTAGTGATGAGATTGTGAGCTCGAGGTGAGTGGTTGGACTTGATCTCAAAGGTCTCTTCCAAGCTCAGGAGTTCCATGATTCTATGGAACTCAATTCTGTTATTGCTAGAAAATACACCATTTATTTATTTGCATTGCAGCAGCCACATCAAACATGAGCTAGAATTAAACCTCGCTTTGAAAAACTTAAGACTCTGAAAGAGACTCAGGAGAAAGTGAAACCACTGAGGTGATCCAACCAAGGTTACAAAGGAAGTCGGTAGCAGAGCTGTGAAAAATTCTTCTGACTTCCAGGCCATTTGTCATGGCAAGAGACCATCATGCTATTGAGTCAGCAAAGACTAGTTTATTCTTTCTGTGTTGGGGTGGGAGTGGCTGGAGAGCAACCAAACAGAAAGGGATCTCAGGGTGCGGATTGACACCTGCCTAAACATGAGCCAGCAGTGTGCCCAGGTGGCCAAGAAAGCCAATGATATCCAGGCCTGCATCAGGAATAGTGTGGCCAGCAGGAACAGGGTATTCTCCCCCTGGACTCTGCACTGCTTAGGCAACACCTTGAGTCCTGTGTCCAGTTCTGGGCCCCTCCATTGAAGAAGGACATTGAGGTGCTTGAGCGTGTCCAGAGAAGGGCAACGAGGCTGGGGAGAGGCCTCGAACACAACCCTATGGAGAGAGGCTGAGGGAGCTGGGATTGGTTAGCCTGGAGAAGAGGAGGCTCAGGGCAGACCTTCTTGACGTCTACAGCTACCTGAAGGGTGATTGTGGCCAGGAGGAGGTTGCTTTCTTCTCTCAGGCAAGCAGCAGCAGAACAAGAGGACACAGTCTCAAGCTGTGCCAGGGGAAGTTTAGGCTGGAGGTGAGGAGAAAGTTCTTGCCTGAGAGAGTCATTGGCTGCTGGAATGGGCTGCCCAGGGAGGTGGTGGAGTCACCATCCCTGGAGGTGTTCAAGGCAGGTTTGGACGTGACACTTGGTGCCATGGTCTGGTCTTGAGGACTGTGGTAATGGGTTGGACTTGATGAGCGCTGAGGTCTCTTCCAACCTTGGTGATACTGTGAATAGTTATTATTGAACAGATGTTGTCAGTCCACCCAGTCTATTTGAAAAAAAACAAACAAACAAAACCCAACAAAACAACCCAACCCAAACAACCAAAAGCAGGAAAGATCAAGTCCTTCCCTGGAAAAATTGCTTACAGTTTTCTGGAGACGATTGGATTAACTGTCTATAGTTCTTCCTTTTCTAATTTCACCCCATCAAATTTAATTCTCCATCCTCCAGCAACCTTAAATAATTCCTACCCAAACTGCTGTTGAGTAATCTAATGAGACAGTAAAGTGTGCAATGACATCCTATCCAAGATAGTAAATATTTAATATAATGCACTCTATGAGGAGCAAAGTAAAATTAAATGAAAAGTCAGATAAAATGAGCTTAAATGCAATAAATGTGAGTTACTATTCAGTGCTGAGAAGTTCTGTGTGTATTTGTTTCCTCTCAGTTAGCAATACTCTCAACCTAGTTGGTTTTTTTTTTTTTGTTTGTGGTTTGGAAATGGCAGCAGTAATTCACTTGCAAGTCTGCTTCATCATATCTGTTAAAATTACTGACTTTTCTCTTTGGCATCCCAATTAATTATTGTTTTCTTTTGTTTAGTTTTTGGTAAACTGCAAGAGGTCTGAAAATCTGTGTTAGTTATTTCTCTATTTATTTTTTCTTTCTTTCCATTTTGGTTTGCCTGAAAAAGAACCATAGAAAAAAATGGCAATGGGTGTTGGGACACGGCAATAGGTGGATGGGTGTTGGGACACGGCAATAGGTGGATGGGTGTTGGGACACGGCAATAGGTGGATGGGTGTTGGGACACGGCAATAGGTGGATGGGTGTTGGGACATACTCAATTTTAGAGGACAGATTTGGAAAACAGAAAGAAGATTTAATCCAATTCTGTTTTTAATCTGTGAGATGGAAACATTCAAGCTGAAGTGAAAACTCTTTCATGTCTTTTTTCAATTGAGTATAGTACCCTTTGTTGTCCCATACTGTTGTGTACTCCTCATCAGATGTTGTGGACTATCCAGAATTACCTTGGATTTGACACTTTGCCATTTTTCTTTTGGGAAAACTAACTGATTTTTTTGTCATGGTAATATCTAAAAGCTGAGAAACCTTTTTTTGGAAGTTTCATGTTAGTATATAATGAAAGTATGATAGTTGAGATCCAAATTAACGACTTAATAATCATGGCTTTAGATCTTAGAATGGTAAAGGTTAGAAGGGACCTCAAGGATCATCTAGTTCCAAACCCCTGCCATAGGCAGGGACACCTCCCACTAGTACAACTCACTCAAGGCCTCAAACAACCTGGCCTTCAACACCTCCAGGGAGGGAACAACCACAACCTCCCTGGCCAACCTGTGCCAGTTCCTCACCACCCTCACTGCAAACAACTTCCTCCTAACATCCAGTCTAAATCTCCCCTCTGCCACTTTAAACTCATTGCCCCTTTTCCTGTTATTACAAGACCTTGTCAATAGTCCCTCCCGAACCTTCCTGTAGGCCCCCTTCAGATACTGGAAGGCTACTCTAAGGTCTCCTGGAAACCTCCTCTTCTGTAGGCTGCAGAGCCCCAACTCTCTCAACCTGTCCTCATAGAAGAGCTGCTGCAGCCTTCTGGTCAAGTTTGTGGCCTCCTCTGGACCCACTCCAACAGTTCCATGTCCTTCCTGTGCTGGGGGCTCCAGAACTGTACAAAGGACTCCAGATGGAGTCTGGGAATAGAACCTTCCTAGAATAACTCATGTAGATCACCACAGGTTTCTAGTCTTTGGTGTTTAAGAATTTTCCCTGATCTTAAATATTCAGGATATTTAGATTTTGTACCTGAAAGAAAAGCGTTGGCTACAGATACATGCTTTTAAAAAACAGAATCTATAAATAATGAGCACATCCTGCTGTCCTATAAAATGTGCAGGCATGTTAATTCGTTGAAATATTCTCATTTTAAAAACACTGAAACATTGCTGTCTTTCATGCTTTCTTCTGAAACACTTGCTTGAAAAGTGTTGACTTCTTGTATCGGCAACTTAATCCAATTTGTCTTTTTCTGTGGGATAATGGTTTACATATGAGACTGATGTTGGCTGTTTTGGTCCCATAAGTGCAGGAGCACAGGATGTTGGAGATTGGGAGGGACCTCTGGAGATCGAGTCCAACCCCCCTGCCAGAGCAGCACCATGTAATCCAGTGCAGGTTGCACAGGAACACATCCAGATAGGTCTTGACAGTCTCCAGAGAGGGAGACTCCACAACCGCTCTGGGGAGCCTGTTGCAGTGCTCTGGGGAGCCTGTTGCAGTGCTCTGGGGAGCCTGTTGCAGTGCTCTGGGGAGCCTTACAATAAAGAAGTTCCTCCATGTGTTGAGGTGGAATTTCCCGTGCTGTAGCTTGCACCCAATGCCCCTTGTCCTATCACAAGGCACAACTGAGAATTTCATCTCCTCCCTATTGACTCCTGTCCTTCAAATATTTATAAATATAGATTAGGTCCCCTCTAAGTCTTCTCTTCATCAGAGCAAAAACCTGCAGGTTCTTCAGCCTCTCCTCAGAGGGCAGTGCTCCAGGCTGTAAACATGAGACTTCATATGTATCCATTCCATGTATCCAACCTATGTCTTAGTCCTAGGGAATAACACAGCCTTTTGTCTGGTCTCCAGTGATGTTCATTCCTCAAGACAAAGCCCAAGTGTGGAACAACTTTTTACTTTCATAGAATTCTCATAAGGCTGAGTGACTGCTCACACCACCCAAAGTGCACCATTGCAGAAAGGCTCTGACACTCTCACATGGAAAATGTTGACCTACTGAAGTAGTTTCCTACAGAGCAATGACTTCCAGTAGTAAAATCATTGTTTCTAAGATACTATCAGCAATGCTACTGCTAATTAATTCAAGGAGGTGTTATGCCCTGACACTGGATGCCTTGCTCTGTCCTTAATGCTTATTTGCAGTTATAATTAAATACACCAAATGAACCTCACAGTTTTCTCTTGGTTCTCTACCTTTCATTTTGAAGGTCAGTCTAGTACAGATTCGTATACTGGTCTACTACAGGGATTTTTCTTCAAGCATGACAGGGTGTCTGATGCTCAGATGGCATTCTTCCAACTTTTCTGAATGAGAGATGTTTTAAAATGATAAGTTTCCCCCTCGTGGAGTAAATCCTTCCTTTTGGAATTGTGTGTTCATTGATAGATATTCAAACCCCTGGATTGCAGACTGGCTTCTACCAATGCAACTCTTTGAAGCACGATTAACAGTTACTTTGAAGAGGTAAGCACAGGAATGGAGTCTTATTGGTAGCCGTGTTGGAACCACAAAGACTTCAGATTATCACTGAAATCAATGTGGTGGAAGAGGAGGGAAAAAACCTGCTGAACAAGGCAGTGTTTCTGTGTAGCTGTTGTTCATTTTAGCACCACCACCTATTAGTAAATTATTTGTTGCTACCACTGCAACCTCTCCAAATCATTTCAGATACTGAAAAAAAAAATGCAGCTTAACTTCTAAATATGTATTTTTGAGCCTAGTGAGCAAACAGGATCTCACTGGTAGTAAAGCTACTTAATCTGTTGGGTTGAGTTCTAAAATTTCTAAAAAGCTTGCATAGAAAATGGCAATAAGTAACAGAAGAGCCATGTCCAGATCCAGAAACAGAGGAGTTTTAAATGCCATTCCAATGAATTCCCTGGAGGATTAGGTAGAGAAATGTAATTAAAGTTTCTGATCTTTATAGAATGTTCCATGTTGTTAAACAAACAATAAAATCCATAGTTATTCCTATAATAAAACTTAAAGAGATTTCTCTTGTTGAAATAAACTTAATGTACAGCATCATATGGTGGGCAAGCATCTTCATATTTGGCAGGTTTAATGAGATTCAGGGATTATGCCATGGCAGAGTTTAAGAAGCCAGGTGGTAATCAAAATTTCACTTTCAGCTCTTAAGTTTGCAGTAGATTAATGATGTTGAAAATTTGTGGAACCGTTGGCTGCTGTAGTTGTGATAACCTATTTGAACTTAATGAAGTAACACAGGAAATGGTTGGAGAGCATTGCGTATACCATAGAGAGAATTCTATCCTACTAACAGAGGTTTAGAGGGAGCAAATATATGAGGGTGCTGGTTTGTTTATTTGTGTTGCTTCTAGTTTCTTTTTTTCTTTATTCTTTTCATTACTGCTGTTCACTGAAACCATGAATAGTTTTATGTTTGCAATGCCACTGAGATACCATTTGATATATGATCCTTGAGGTCCCTTCCAACCTTACCACTTACCATTCTATGATGATCATAGAATTTTAGAATGGTAAGGTTGGAAGGGACCTCAAGGATCATCTAGTTCCAACCCCCTGCCATAGGCAGGGATGCCTCCCACTAGTACAACTCACTCAAGGCCTCAAACAACCTGGCCTTCAACACCTCCAGGGAGGGAGCAACCACAACCTCCCTGGGCAACCTGTTCCAGTGTCTTGCCACCCTCACTGGAAAGTACTTCTTCCTAACATCCAGTCTAAATCTCCCCTCTGCCAGTTTAAACCCATTGCCCCTTGTCCTGTCATTGCAAGACCTTGTCAGTAATCCCTCCCCAGCCTTCCTGTAGACCCCCTTCAGATACTGGAAGGCTACTATCAGGTCCCCTCGTAGCCTTCTCTTCTCCAGGCTACAGAACCCCAACTCTCTCAGCCTGTCCTCATAGGAGAGCTGCTCCAGCCCTCTGATCATCTTCGTGGCCTCCTCTGGACCTGCTCCAACGCTTCCATGTCCTTCCTGTGCTGGGGGCTAATGAATAGCAGAATAGCGAAATACTTTGGATTAAGTTACAAAGGATGAAAGACATCAGTAGGCATCTGTTGCAGGCCTTGAAATGAAAGAAAGCATAAATTTCTTAGACTTTATTCAAAAGCTGGATACAGAATATGCAACACTTTAACTGCCTAGGCATCTGCTGGGTAAAAGCCACTCTTAAACAGAGATCATCAGAAACGCTCCTAAGTTACACAGGGGGAAAAAAAAAAAACATTGTGACGTGGGAAAAGAAGAGAATCACAAGAAGCTGTTATGGTTTCACATCTTAGTAGTTAGAAAAAGATGAAATTGTAAACTGTGAGACCAGTAAGGAAGATGTCTACAATAGCCTACAGTTCTCTATAGCTGTTACCCTGTCTGCTGGGCAATCTCTATTGCCGTGCAAAAAAAAAAACCCCAAACCTACCCGATGTGCATTTATTAAACCTGATTTTGATGTTTATTTCAAACTGTAACCTGAACACCTTTCTTCCCCCCCCTCTTTTTTTTTTTTATTCTGTTGACTGTAGGAGAATTTAGACTTGTTCAGATGTGCATTGTCTACTCTGTAGATATCAAGAGGTATTATTGGATATTGTGGCTGCATTTTTTCCTTTCTGGATGGCAGGCAAAGATAAGAGAGAATTCCAGGACTGCCTTTTGGTATCTGTACATTCAGTCACCCCAATGAATAAGGGTGTAGTTTATTAGTATTTATTAAACCTGATTTTGATGTTTATTTTAAACTATAACCTGAATGTCTCCCCTTTTTTTTTTTTTTAATTTAATTTCCATTGACTATAAGAGAATTTAGACTTGTTCAGATGTGGATTGTCTACTCTGTAGATATCAAGAAGTATTATTGGGTATTGTGGTTGCCTTTTTTTCCTTTCTGAATGGTAGGTAAAGATAAGAAAGAATTCCAGGACTACCTTTTGGTATCTGTACATTCAGTCACCCCAATGAATAAGGGTGTAATACTCGGTAGTATCGGGGAAGACATTTGAGGATGAAAGGACTGAACAACTCTCATCAATTCCTACCCAAATAAGGGTCTTCCAACTTCTACCTCAAAATAATAACTTACATTTACCAGAAAATAGTGTGAGGAGAATGGGAGTTGTCAGAAATATGTGCTTCAAGTAACAAAATGAGATTTGACCTAGAAAAGCGTAGGCTAATAAATCTGAGATGGAAATAATCTAAAACAAAGTTGTTAAGTCAGACAAAGATACCTGGAAAGCAGAAATGTCAAAGGGGATTTTGGGACTTTAGCAGACAGCAAATAATAAATATGTATGCTGGAATGCTAAAGGTTGACAAAAGGGGATGGTGTCTATCTGTGTATGTGCAGACTCTTCATTCCTTTGTCCACAGGGAGGTGATTTTCTTGCTATATGGCAGTGATGAGATTGCACCTTGAATCTAGTGATGGGTGTTGGCAAATTGAAGGGAATTCCAAGAACAGCAGCAAAAATCATTAAGGGGCTGAACAACCTGACTTGGTAGGAAAAGGGATGTCATGCACTCAGAGGGTAAAGGAAAAATTGTTTCTGTTATCCCAAGGAGGCAAAGTCAAGCATGATGGGATTATGTTAAATAAAGAAATTCTGAGCTGCAAAGCAGGAAGAAATTCCTGTTGCTGTGTGACAAAGAATTTCCTGATGCATATATGGCAGAAGATATTTACATAATTAAAGGGAATGTCAGCATGAAAAAGATAATCAGAACTTAATTTGTTCTGGCATGAGTTACAAGTAACTCTTTTTTTTTTTTAATTATTAAAATGAAATGAGATTCTGTAACCTGTGTTTTCAGATTGTGCCTTTTGTGCATTTGATGGCATGCAGCATCCTGCGTGTGTCATTGGTTTATTGCTGGGTTTATTACACATCTCATAATGACCTGACATGAAATTATTCTCCTGAACTACTCTGGGGAATGAACATTAACACTTTGTGACGTTTCTCTCACCTTTTGGTGGTTCAATACATAGATTTATGACCTGACTGCTTTTGGGTGATGCAGTACATGGATGACAGAGAATATTCTGGGTTGATGAAAAGCACAACATGAGCCTGCAGTGTGCACATGCAGCCCGGACAGCAACCGAGTCCTAGGCTGCATCAAGAGCAGCGTGGCCAGCAGGGCAAGGGAGGGGATTCTGCCACTTTACTCTGCTCTTATCAGACCCCACCTGGAGTACTGTGTGCAGTTCTGGAACCCTCAGTACAGGAAGGACATGGAAGTGTTGGAGCGGGTCCAGAGGAGGGCCATGAGGATGCTCAGAGGGCTGCAGCAGCTCTGCTGTGAGGACAGGCTGAGAGAGTTGGGGCTCTTCAGCCTGGAGAAGAGAAGGCTTCAAGGGGACCTGATAGTAGCCTTCCAGTATCTGAAGGGGGTTACAGGAAGGCTGGGGAGGGATTATTTACAAGGTCCTGCAATGACAGGACAAGGGGCAATGGGTTTGAACTGGCAGAGGGGAGATTTAGACTGGATGTTAGGAGGAAGTTCTTTCCAGTGAGGGTGGTGAGACACTGGCACAGGTTGCCCAGGGAGGTTGTGGCTCCTTCCTACCTGGAAGTGTTCAAGGCCAGATTGGATGAGGCCTTGAGTGAGCTGTACTAGTGGGAGGTGTCCCTGCCTATGGCAGGGGGTTGGAACTGGATAATCCTTGAGGTCCCTTCCAACCTTACCATTCTATGAATATTCAGCAGCACAGGTTAATAATTATCCTTCAAGTGCATAGGCTTTTTACTGGCACACACGCTGTTGGAAGCCCTGCATCCTTGTTATGTTGTTGGTGATGTAGTAGTGACATAGTCTTCCAAAAAAAAAAAAAACCCAAAAAACAAACCTTTCCACATACAAAGCACTTCATAAATACCAGAACTCATTTCATGTGACATTAAGATCAGGGTAGAAATTAGTAGTTTAGACTGAAATCTTGTATGAATCTACCAGATCCTGAAAGTAATGGGTTTGTGGAGTAGTTAGGGTTGGAAGGGACCTTAAAGATCAACTAGTTCCAATCTCGTTGCAGTGGTAGGGATCATAGAATGGTAAGGTTGAAAGGGACCTCAAGGATCATCTAGTTCCAACCCCCTGCCATAGGCAGGGACACCTCCCACTAGTACAGCTCACTCAAGGCCTCAAACAACCTGGTCTTGAACACCTCCAGGGAGGGAGCAGCCACAACCTCCCTGGACAACCTGTGCCAGTGTCTCACCACCCTCACTATAAAGAACTTCCTCCTAACATCCAGTCTAAATCTCCCCTCTGCCAGTTCAAACCCATTGCCCCTTGTCCTGTCATTACAAGACCTTGTCAATAGTCCCTCCCCAGCCTTCCTGTAGGCCCCCTTCAGATACTGGAAAGCTACTATCAGGTCTCCTCGAAGCCTTCTTTTCTCCAGGTTGAATCTGCTAGACCAAGTGGCTCAAGGCCCTGTCCACTCTGTCTCTGAATGCTTCCAGGCAGGGGACATGCACAAATTCTTTGGGCAACCTATTTCACTGTCTCACCACCCTCACTGTAAAGAATTTTTTTGCTAACATTCAGTCTAAATCTAACCTCTTCTAGCTTAAAGTCATTCCCCCTCATCCTATGACTGGAAACCCTTGTATAATGTCACTCTTCAACTTTTTTGTAGGCCCCCTTCAAGTACTGATAAAATAAATCACATTTCAAAGTTTAGAACTTGAAACTACTGATGAAGTCTAAACGTGACTTTTAAACACTTTTTAATCTTCAGTTTCTTGGTTTTAAAGTCCATAAATAGACAATAAAAAAAGCATTTGAGATGCCTAAGTCAGATCTCTAAAGAAGATATTTTGCACAAACTCCTCAGCATTTACTGAACTAAGCAGTGTCAATATTGAATATCAAAAGGAAGTGACAAACTGTTTGCACTGAAAAGAAAGGATAAGATCTGTCTCTTGCACTGAGCTCAAATGTCTTTGTAACACATATCTGCAGTCTTGCAATGCTTCTTGATGAAATGCTTCACTAAAAAAAAAAAAAAATTATATATATATAAATTAGTCAATTGACAGAAAAAAATTCCGAATCACCAATGCCAATTCTAAATTTTGTTTGAGTGGGATACTTCATCCATACCTGAAAAGAATTTGCAGTGTCAAGAGCATGGATTAGCAAGCCTTTTCCACCCATAATTTTAATTATCTTGTGATGAGACTCTTTCACCACATTCCTTTCACATTGGACTCCTTCACAGCTCAAGTGGCCAATAATACAAGAATCTCATTTCTTCTACTATTTAGCTATGAAAAATTAATGGCAATTAGCTTATAATGAGTTGACAGGAAATAGAACTTTAATGCTATTAGAACCTTAGACTATGGAAGCTGCATTTGCTTTTTTGTCTCATAATCTGTTAATCTGCTTTAATATTTATGGGTAATGATAGTTTTAGATGAATTTCTCATTACTTTCACTGCCTCCATCCTTTCCCTTGTTAACTGAATGTCTTTATTAAAGAATAAACAAACTCATTTCTGTACACATTTCCCAAATGTGTGTTTGACACAGTTGTCAGACTGGCAAATTCAAATTGCCCAAGGAGGTGATGGAGGTCCCACCCCTGGAGACATTCAAGGTTATGCTCGATGGGCTCTGAGCAACGTGATCTAGCTGGAGGTGTCCCTGCTTACTGTGGGAGGGTTAAACTAGATGACCTCTAAGGGTTCCCTTCCAACCCAGTGCATTCTGTGTTTCCATGAATACCTGCCATGCCATAAATTTTAGGTGTGAGCATCTTAGGAATTTCTTTGTCCCAAAAAAATTCTTTGTCCCAAAAAAATTCTTTGTCCCAAAAAAATTCTTTGTCCCAAAAAAATTCTTTGTCCCAAAGACTGGGATCAGATTTGATCAGGAGAGGTAGGATGCAAAGGATGGGGATATGCTCCATGACTGCTCTGCATTTGTATAGCACTGGGGAACACTCTAAAATATTTGCCAACTTCCTACACTTGGTAGTCAATCTACTCCTTTATAAAGACATTTGATAGTAGAGGGACTTTGACTCAAGTTTATAGAGTTATATTGGTATTTGTGCAAACCTGGTTTACAGTTTTAGGTGTATTGTCCTCATTCTCAATTCTGGAACCCTCAGCACAGGAAGGACATGGAAGTGTTGGAGCAGGTCCAGAGGAGGGCCACAAAGATGATCAGAGGGCTGCAGCAGCTCTCCTATGAGGACAGGCTGAGAGAGTTGGGGCTCTGCAATCTGGAGAAGAGAAGGCTTCGAGGGGACCTGATAGTAGCCTTCCAGTATCTGAAGGGGGCCTGCAGGAAGGCTGGGGAGGGACTATCGACAAGGGCTTGCAATGACAGGACAAGGGACAATGGGTTTAAAGTGGCAGAGGGGAGATTTAGACTGGATGTTAGGAGGAAGTTCTTTCCAGTGAGAGTGGTGAGACACTGGCACAGGTTGCCCAGAGAGGTTGTGGCTGCTCCCTCCCTGGAGGTGTTCAAGGCCAGACTGGATGAGGCCTTGAGTGAGCTGTGCTAGTGGCAAGTGTCCCTGCCTATGGCAGGGGTTTGGAACTAGATGATCCTTGAGGTCCCTTCCAACCTTACCATTCTATGATTACCAGGAAGATTTACTGTACAAGGATCTCTCATGCTCATTAGTTAATATTTTATTGATTTTATTATTTTTTTTTAACTTACCCTAGGAGATGGAACCAGAGGCTCTGCATAGAATGTGCAAAGCGACTCTGCAGCCAAGCTGACTGGGGCAAATGTAGTGGACCTCTTTCATTACTTGTGAAGGTCATATTCCATTGACTTCTGTGGCACTGCACCAACATAATTCAAAGCACAATTTGTTCCAGTAAAGCTGGACATGATCTTCTGTTGCAGTTGTTCTGCCTTTTAAACCATTCAGTTGTGTGAAGTGAGTGTGAAAGGTTTACCAAGGTGATTGGATGTGATTTAAGATTCATTGTACATCGACTTTCTGGTTCATAAATGACTATTCAAGGAAGACCACAGAGGAAGGGCTCTTTAATTTTCTTCATTTGATCATCCCTTTCTTCCATACCATGTTACTTTCTAAAGGAACATCCTCACATGTCTGAAAATATTTAACTTGAAAACGTTTCCTCCATTTTGCAATGTGAAAGATACTTGCATTTAAATCTTGGATTGTTATGCTCCCTCTGGATGCTAGTTAGGTTTAGTGCCAGTTACCTTTCAGATGTAAGACAAACACCTTTGAGTGGAAGACAGGACAGCTTTTCATAGGTTTGGTCCAGTTCTCCTAATGTCAGATGACTTTAAATAAAGTAATTTCTCATCACAGTATCACCAGGGTTGGAAGAGACCTCAAAGCTCATCAAGTCCAACCCGTTATCACAGACCTCAAGACTAGACTATGGCACCAAGTGCCATGTCCAAACCCACCTTGAACACCTCCAGGGACGGTGACTCCACCACCTCCTTGGGCAGCCCATTCCAGCAGCCAATGACTCTCTCAGGCAAGAACTTTCTCCTCACCTCCAGCCTAAACTTCCCCTGGCACAGCTTGAGACTGTGTCCTCTTGTTCTGCTGCTGCTTGCCTGAGAGAAGAAGGTAACCTCCCCCTGACTACAACCACCCTTCAGGTAGTTGTAGACAGCAAGAAGGTCTGCCCTGAGCCTCCTCTTCTCCAGGCTAACCAATCCCAGCTCCCTCAGCCTCTCTCCATAGGGCTATGCTCGAGGCCTCTCCCCAGCCTCGTTGCCCTTCTCTGGACACGCTCAAGCACCTCAATGTCCTTCTTCAATTAGGGGGCCCAGAACTGGACACAGGACTCAAGGTGTGGCCTAAGCAGTGCAGAGTCCAGGGGGAGAATGAGCTCCCTGCTCCTGCTGGCCACACTATTGCTGATGCAGGCCAGGAATGGATTGTTCTTCAGTAAGTGGGGGGATGGATAGTCCTTTAGCCCACAAAAGGCTAGTTCTTGTTGATGGGATGAATCTAATAAAAAGAAGGATAGTTTTGTCTTCTGGACTCTTGTCTCCCAGGGTTTATCTCTGTCCCATGTCTCTTTACTGTAGAGGTGTAGGAATGTCAACACACTGTATACTTATATTAAAAGAGTGCATGGGATTTCCTAGCATTAACTGANTTTTTTTTTTTTTTTTTTTTTTTAGACAATAACTCATTTGAAGTGTCTTAAGTAGTCTAAAAAAAAAAAAAAATCTAGTAACAGTGCAAACTTTGATACCCAGTGCCAGAAAAGCAGAGTTACCTGTTATATTCAGATACAGACAGACTGCATCCTTGAAGCTGAACAAGTACCATGTGATTCAGCCCCCTTGTTTAAGAGGTAGACCAGCTCCCTTTTTTTTTCCTGTTGTCATTGCTACATTAACCTCCAGGAGGTTTTGTTTTGTTGCTGGCCTATTCCCTAGATGACTGTTTTCAAGTGAAAGGGGAGGTAAATCTGACAAGAAAGCAATAATTCATAGAGAAAATGACAGCTGTAATGAAGTGCTGCCGTGGTGGAACAATTTCCCCAGCAGAATTGTGCAGTCTCGCTCACCTGCTGCAAGTTCATTGACATCCACAAGGCTCCTCCAGTCTTGACTCTGGCCCAATGCATTTTCTTAAGTATAAGGCCAGTTTGCCTTTTCAGAGCTCTCATTCATTGGTAAAGTTGACCTGCATCTTAACAACTGCTCTGTGGATCAAATCATAATAACTTATTACTCAAGTGCCGTTGTATGAATGTGCTGCCTGATGAATTGCATTGTGTAAGGCTAGAGGCAGTGGCCTTCAAGTAAAAACCATGGGTGTGAATTGCTTGTTTGCAAGAGCTGATCCTTTGGCAAAATTACAGAGCCATGAGAAGAGCACTTCCTTAAAAACAACCAAGGACTTAGAAAAAAATTGCCATGCTCTGTCAGGCAATCCATCCTCAGGAAAGTAAAGGGCCATAATTCTTCCGTGAAATCAAGTAACAACCTTTTAATAAGCATCATTAAGTCTTTAGATTGAAATAAGAGGCTATCTACCCTTTTATCCCATATTATATTGCCCAAATTCCTCTTTACCATCCTTGCTGTGGTTAGATGAAAGCCCCCTGTTTTCATATTGATCACTAAAAGCACTTTCCCCTTGTACCAGTTCACTGCATCACTTCTAAATGTGGTTCATCTGATACCTCCTACTTTGGCTGCTGCTTGTTCAGGGCTACAAAAACTGTCACTTCAGGCAGGTCCTGAAACCAAATGATCATGTTTCTTACCTCATTCCAGGGAATAACATTGAGGTCTTTGTTTAGGTGGGACTCAGATCAAAAATAAAGTTCTCTTTGCTTTCCCGTGCACGCCCCCACATGTGCACACCCATATATATGCACACCTCTCTTTCTCCACAAGGATTATTTGAAGCCAGAACAGTAGACATCTGTGTGTACTTGTGGCTATTTCTTTTCAGGAGCACACTTCCCAAATGCTGGATGTTGGGGAAGTGTAACTGCGCTGAAATGTTACCCAGCTACAACCTAAGCTCTTCAGGAGTTGTGGATTGAGTGGTTCTCAGAGCTATCCTTTTACAGTGGCAAAGGGAAAGTTGCTCTTTGACAAGGGAATTAAGTGACAAGGGCAACAAAGTTGCTGGTTTAGTGGTTATCAAGAGTTTATTTGTAAACAGGCTTTAGTTTGACTTTGTACAGTTTCCCTACAGTCACTTACGTGTGGCTGTGGATCTTATTTCCACTTGCAAACTTTGTACACAAAGAATTTTACCAGTGAGAGATTCAATAGAGCTCTTCCACATCTGTTTTCCCTTCTTCTCTTTTATTCCTGACAGACCAGCACAAAAACAATCCCCTGTTCTAGCTTGAAGGAAAACCATCCACAATGATAAGAACCAACTCACATGCCAAGCAGATTGAAAACTCAGGCCAATATTTTAGGGGATTGTTTCTGGACTAAAGAGACATGACAAGCATAGACCCACACAGCAGGCTGGATTTTATGAATGCACATCAGCAAGGTATCTGCCCCATTCAAAGCAGCCTGCAAGTTGCAAACAAGAACAAACCAAACCAGAATAAAACAAATGAACCAACAAAATCCCCACAGAGAAAGGCTGTTTTAAAAATAATTTTAAATAATTCAACCTTTTCAACCTACCAGTCTTAAACAGTGCACATCCCTATCCTCTTTATATTAATGTTCACCTCTTCAATGTTCTCCAGCTCGTTTCACAACAGAGGCAGTGTTTTCCCTCCCGTGCTCCTTGTGGGCAAGCAAAATTCTGTATGTGTCCTGATACCTTGGATTAGGTTGTCAGTAAATGAGAACACTAACTCCTGGCTAGGCTTCACCCTCCCTTCCCTTCCCTTCTCTTCCCACAAGGTTTAATTGATCATTTCATCATATGCAGCTTAACCTCATGCAGGAACGTGAAATAGCATATGGTTTCCATCCCAGAAAGATAATTGACCCCCAGGTGATTTCAGTCAAATGAAAGGGAGAAAAGAAAAAAAAAAAAAAAACCACAAAAATTGAGGTTGTTTTTGGAAGGCAAAAGAAGGATGGAGAGGAATGATTTCACCTCTGGTAGCTTTTTGAACTTTTGAGCCCTGAAATCTCAGGTTTGATGAATGCACTCAATCCACCCATTATGGGAAAGCTGGAGCAGGTTGCAGGGTCTCCTGATCATGAAATCGATGCCCTAAAGGCATCAGTGTGCACAATGCTTCTTACACCAGCAAGTCCAGTGGCTTACTTGGCAAAGAGCTCTCTTGTTCTTGCTGGTCTGACCACAGCAGCACCGTCTGTCTCCAAGACTGTTTGCATTTAGAGAGACAATATTATCCCTGGCTTCCCCTGCGTCCTCTAACAAAACTAACTCCACAGTACCCCACTGGACCCTGAGTATATATTGTTTTACTTGGGTTCCTCTTTCCCACTGGCAAATTATAAGATGGTTTGAATGTTTATCCTCTCTACTTCATGTTTTTCTTTCTGTAACATTACATCTGTGCTGTGCTAGCTGATGTATGATGGGAGAAGAGCTGTTACATGTGTATATCAAATCCTGTGTCTGCAGCCTGCCCTACACAGTCAGAACGTATTTGTAGGCTTTACATCTGATAAAGGTCATCTTCTGAAAGGCAGAGGTGCAAAAGAATCTTCCTGATTCTGAAGACAAATCAGCTGCAATGACTTTGCTGCAGTTCATTTCTTCTGTAGAAGGAGGAATTTCCACGTATTCTGGATGGATTCATTGTTGCTTAACAGAAACAGTGAATCATCTCAATGCATTGCAGCTGCAGCATGGGAAATTGTGAGCAGGCAAAGGGGCAGACACTGGAAAATGTCACAGTGAAGAGCATTTTAAAAAATCAAGTAACAGTGTGATGAGGTGTATCCTTTCTCCTCTCCCCCCAAGCTGAATAAGGAAAGATGCACAAACCAATGTTTTTCTTTAAGTTCAGATCGGAGACATAGTTCCAACTATGCCACTTGCCTGCTAGAGGTAGGATGACCTGAAACATGAACCTGTCAAACAGGGAGCAGGACTGATCCAAATCTGATAAGTCTAATATACTGAGCCCAAAGGTGTTAACTCCCTTCTCCCCAAGTACATCAGCAAGGATTACATCTCGCATGTTTATGCAGCATTGAACCATAAACAGTCACCTATAAAATGATTCCTGACATCAAATGCAGTCAGGTGGCAGATGCTGTGGTCCTGGAGACCCATGCTCGAAGGACACCTGTTAGGAAATCACTTTTCCTTTTCTTTGAACTGCCACTTCCTTTGATATGCATTCTCATTGCTCTTCCTTGTTCTCACAGGCTGTCCTGCTTTGAGTCCTGGAAGCAATAATTTTGGAGAGGTCTGTCCTCTTGCTATCAAAAAGTCACAGAGCCAATGTTGTAGATGCTGTCCAACAGCAGGCAGTTGCCCTTAGATCTCTTTGTAAGAGCATCCCACAGTCATTTGCCAGATTTATTTCAGGCTTGGAGACGAAGTCATTTTGAGTCAGTGAATCCTGGCAAATACTTCAAGCACCTGCCTTGCTTCTGGCTGAATGCTGAGCAGTGATATGGTTGGGCTGTTGCACACTGTCTTTCAGGCTCTCAAATTTGGATCTGTGGAGATGATTCTCCCGCAGCTCCATGGGACTCTCCTTTTGTCACCAACCATCTGCAGTTCTTTTGGCTGGGCAGGTATAAGGCATGGGTGCCAACCTGACAGTGGCAGCACTGAAAAGTCTCCAGTAGTATGTGTTGTGTGCAAACAAAATGCTTCATTCGAAGCATGGAGGAAATTTTCTAACTCCCCAGGCTCCCTAGGGGAGAAAAAAAAGAAAACAACAACAACAACAAAATCTCTTTCTTGCCAGTATCAAAAGATCAGGTGATAAAACATGTGTGTGAGTAGTGAAAACTATTTCACTATTAATAAGGATATCAATTTTGATATCCAGGCAGAGATTTAGACTGGATGTTAGGAGGAAGCTCTTTACAGTGAGGGTGGTGAGACACTGGCACAGGTTGCCCAGGAAGGTCATGGATGCTCTCTCCCTGGAGGTGTTCAAGGCCAGATTGGATGAGGTCTTGAGTAACCTGTACTAGTGGGAGGTGTCCCTGCCTATGGCAGGGGGTTGGAACTAGATGATCCTTGAGGTCCCTTCCAACCTTCCCATTCTATGATTCTTAATAACTATGAAAACTGTTTCTTAACGTTAAATCTCGCCAGAAACCTTATTTACAAGGTTCAAAAAATGCAGGGTTTGGAAATTTACACACACAGGGAACAGGCAAAACTGGAACACTTTAAAGGCAATAGCATAAGCAAACATTGTTATTGGCAGAGAAGGTTTGTGTGGTCACTTACACTGCTTGCAGTTAGTTATCCTGCTTGGCCACTGGGTGGATGCAGGAAGCTCCTTTCTGTTTATGGCAGAAGGCAATTAGTGATTACAAGAGGCTTGAAGTAGTTACTCACAAAAATACAATGGGACAATACCCAAGGCATGTGGCAGGGCTGCTGCTGGACTGGAAGCTGTTATAGGCTTTGGAGTTTCCTCAGGGTCCTGGGTGCTTCAGATAGAGGAGGCAGACATCTCTGCCCTGGTCCTGGCTCTCTTGGCAGCAGGCTCTCATGTGCAGGCAGATGTCTGTGATGTGCAGTCTGGGCACGGTGTCAGGCTGGCTGTGCAGGCCGAATGCGTGGAGGCATCAGAGCCTGATAGTGCTTGCTGGGGTCCCACCCAGCTCAGGATCAATGAGGTAGTAAACAGGCCCAGATACAATAGCAGAGAGCACAATAGCACCAAGGGCCAGTGTGCTACCTGCTTGTCCTTTATATCCATTTCAACCCGAGACTGATGGGCCTTTGGATGTAGATTAGCCAATCAGGACGGCAGTTTGCCCGTATTAGGTGCAGCTGGGGCTTTTGTTCCCTTTCCTGTGGCCACCACCCCCAGCACAGAGGGAGGGAGAGCAGGGGAGCATGCCTGGGCAAGCCAGGACATGTACAAGCCCACCTTTGGCCTATTTAGGCCTACCATGACAGGGTGGAGGTGGAGAAAAATGTCATTTATGATAAGGTCAACATATCAGTCCACAAACTATATAGAAGGGGATTGAGAACATTGAAATCTCTGTGCATCACTAGCAACTGTGGTAGCAACGTGTGGCCAACAGAAAGAAATTGTGTGGCAGTGCAAAGCTTCATTGGCATCAGCAAAATGGCTCTGAGCCAGCTGGCCCTTTCTTGGTCCCAGGATTAGAGTATTTCTTTCAAGCTCTTCCTCCAGTGAAATAGGTCACAACCACTTGTTGCAAACTGAAGTAAAGGCAGGTGAAAGCCACACCTGAAAGAGACATTTCATTTTGCCTTCTTGCAGCGTGTGGTCAGTACTCCAGTCAATATTTTTGCCTTTTGTTTTCTCCACTCTGATGCAGAACTACTGTTTTTCGTCTCTGCATCTGGACTAACCAAGGTGAGAAAGATGACACACAGAATCATTACTCTAGTGTGCTTGAATAATACATGATGTTTGCATAGCAGCTGTTCCCAGCAGCTTCAAGTAGTTCCCATTTTGCAGAGAAGCTGTCTTAACTGTGGGGAACTCTACAGGTACAATATGACGCAATGGCCACTGGTTCCTTTTTCACATGCCAAGTTGCTCAGTGCACATGACAATTTGCATCAAAGTCTCTCAAGATGAGATTACCCTTGCTGTGGCAAGAGAGCTGGTAGCAGTGGCCAAACACAAGTATTTTGCATCAGTGCTTTTGTGTGAGTACACAGAAGAGCAAGGGACAGAAATCTGGGAATTCACTTGTGTGTTGTCTTCTTATCACAGAGATAAGAAGACCCATCCACAGAGAGTGGAAGGGACCTTGGAGCTCATCCAAACCAACCCACACTGCCTGAAGCAGGATCAGCCTACAATAGCTCAGAGTTGTGTCCAGTCAGGTTTTGAATATCATCAAGGGTGGAAATTCCACAACCTGTTCCAGTATTCAGCTGCCCTCCTCCAGTCCAGAAGATTTACAGAACTCAAATGATTTCATTTCTCTGCTGTTGATTCCCTGATAGAGAAGATCTGTATGTGTAGGATAATGACCCTTACTCAGTAGACCAAAATCTCTTTTTACAAGGCTTGGTAACCTATTGGTGCCTTAGTGAGGGAAGTATCTATAAATAATTGAGCTTTCTCAGCTGAAGTGGAGTGACCTTTGGCCTCAGTATTATTAATCTTATTTAATAAAGGATGTTCTAGTGGTACATTCAGGATCAAGAAGAGTTTTGTTAATGTTAGAGGATGGTACTGGTATTGTAGCCAATTAATGTACCTGTTCCTCCTAATGATAAATGGGTCTGTCATCTGTTTATCTGGCATCGAGCCTCCAGCCTTACATAATCATTTGCAGGTATACCCAGGGGTTTTGATAGCTCTTACAGGTCATCAGAATCCTTTAGGAAAGATGGATTTGATACATGGTAATCTGTACCAGAAAACTGGGGGTGAAAAGAAAATGCTCTTCAACTGATTAGTTGGTCTGTAAAATGGAGCAGAACTTGTCTTAAGAATAATCTTTTTTTATTTGGTGTCAACCAGAATTCAGGGAGAGGAGAAAAGGAAAATGCATCTCAGGAACACTGATGGATCCAGGTTGGTTTGATCTTCTTGGGTTAATAGCTCATTTGAAACTGATGTTTCCAGTTGTTCTGAAATTGCAGGAAGTGGTCTGAGGCCAGAAGGGAATAATGACTGGAGGAGGCATAATTTCTAGGGAGGAGCTGAGGTCCTGCAGCTCAACAGTTGGAGGAAACACAAGCCACAGAATAAAATTCCCCACATTTTCAAGGTTAGAAGAGAAGCTGGTGGCCTGAGAAGGGAAATCTGAGAAGGGAAGCAGAAAATATGTCTGTGTATGCGCGATGTTGGGCCATGCCCTTTGTCCTTTAACCAGGAATCTGAGCTGAAAACCCCTTTTGCCCTTGCAAGACATGTGGTGTCTCACCCATTCAGGGTAGTTCTTATGAGGAGCAGCTGAGGGAAATTTTGACATCCTGGTCACCAAACTGTAAAAAACATGGACTTGAAGCGTGGGCAGCAGGGCAAGGGAGAGGATTCTGCCCCTTTGCTCTCGTCAGATCCCACCTGGAGCCCTGTGTACAGGAGCCCCCAGTACAGGAAGGACATGGAACTGTTGGAGTGGGTCCAGAGGAGGCCATGAAGTTGACCAGAAGGCTGGAGCAGCTCTGCTGTGAGGGTAGGCTGAGAGAGTTGGGGCTCTGCAGCCTGGAGAAGAGAAGGCTTCCAGGAGACCTGATAGTAGCCTTCCAGTAGCTGAAGGGGGCCTACAGGAAGGCTGGGGAGGGACTATTGACAAGGTCTTGTAATGACAGGACAAGGGGTAATGGGTTTAAAGTGGCAGAGGGGAGATTTAGACTGGATGTCAGGAGGAAGTTCTTTATAGTGAGGGTGGTGAGATACTGGCACAGGTTTCCCAGGGAGGTTGTGGCTGCTCCTTGCCTGGAGGTGTTCAAGGACAGGCTGGACAAGGTCTTGAGTGAGCTGTACTAGTGGGAGGTGTCCCTGCCTATGGCAGGGGGTTGGAACTAGATGATCCTTGAAGTCCCTTCCAACCTTACCATTCTATGAACTGGCTTGTTTAGCCTGGGGAAAAGGAGACTGGGGAGAGACCTTCTCCCTCTCTACAACTACCAGAGAGGAGGTTGTAATGAGGTCTGAGTTGTTTTTTTTCTCCCAGCTAACAAGTGGTAGGACAAAAGGAAGTGACATTGAGTTGTGGCAAAGGAGGTTTAGACTGGATATTAGGAAAAAAACAGGCTACCCAGGGAGATGGTGGAGTCACCATTTCTTGAGGGATTTAAAAGGCATATAGATATGGTGCTGAAGAACATGGTCTAGTAGTGACCTGGAAGTGCTGGGTTAACTGTTGGATTAACTGTTGGACTTGATGATCTTAAAGGTTTCTCTCAATCAAAAGGATTCTATGATTTTGTGAATCCTGGTTAAATAACAATTTCATGTCAGTTCAATGTGGAAATGCTGTTAGATGGGCTCTGAATTATTTTTACAGATTCAGAGAATGCATTACTTGGAAGAGACCCTCAAAGGTCATCTTGTCCAACTCTCCTGCAGTGAGCAGGGACATCTCTTAACTAGATCAGGCTGCCCAGGGCCACACTGAGTCTGACCTTGAATGTCTCAAGGGACAGGGCCTCAACCACTTTCACAGGCATCCTGTTAAAGTATTTTACTACTCTCATTGTGAAGAACTTCTTCCTTATGTCTAACCTAAATCTACTCTGCTCCAGTTTCAACTTGTTGCAAATCACTACATGCACTTCTAAACAGTCCTTCCCCAACCTTCATGTAGGTCTCCCTCAGATATTGAAATGTAGCTCTAAGGTCTCTATGGAGCCATTTTAATGGCTATGTTCTGAGTTAAGAGATCAGGCTGAAAAGGGAGGGAAAGGCTCTGCTCATCTTGACATTCCACCAGAGAAGACAGGGATGGCCATGTACATCTTGCACTGCTCTCATTGCTGCTTCTACTGGTTTTCTATCAATCTACTCCCATCTGAGAATGACGTACCAGTGTTTCACAAAGACCAACGTACACTGTTACAAATCAATCTCACTGAATCAGCAGAGGCACAAAAGTTAGCTCTGGCCTAAATTTAATCAGTAAACCTCCCAAAGGTCAGTGGAGAGGGGCACCCTTAGAAGGCAATTCAGAGCAGGCATCTGACTTCAAGGGCAGCATTGACCTGATGGCTGTTCTCTGCTTGCCAAGAGTCAATGGGATCAATTCACAGCAGAGAAGACTTACGCTGGCTGAGAAGCAGTCCTAGTACCAATAAAACTACCAGAGTGTGTTCTCTGTATCACAGAATTGCCATATGTCTCCACTTATGGAGGCTGGGCATGGGGGCTGTGGAGGGAATTGCTTTCCTGGGCAGGTTAATGTAACAAAAAGTGAACAGCTCTGCAGCCCTTAATCTCCCTAAAGCCCCCAGTCTCAGCCCTCTTACGCTTTGCTCTGTGTTATGCTTCACGGTGAAGTTTTTAAACAGCTCAGCTAAAGGCAAAGAAATTAATTTGAAATCAACTTTGGCTCCTTTAGTTGGATTTTTTTGAGAAGTGAAGGTTCCTCTTGGGTTAAAATGATTAGATTTTTCTGATCTTGTTTATAGAATTACAGAGTCCAAGTGTTATGGAGTAGACACCCCAAATTAATAACCAGCTCTAAAAGTTTTAAGATCTCCAGATAAGTTAGGATATTTAGAACTCTGAGTTTTAAACATTACAACATTTCTGTTCTCTTCATTTTTTTTTTTTCTAATATGGAACACCTATTTCCAATTTAGTAAAGAATCTGACAGTTCTTCTCTTACTTTTAATGATCATCTTAACTTACAATAAAGCAGGAGCTGTAGTTTGAAGAAGAAAACATAAATAAATTCTAGGAGTACATAAAAATCTCTTCACTTAGTGCCTTGGCTATGGGAGGTTTTTTGTTACTTGTAGAGGTTTGTCAAGACTCACCAGATACCTTTAAATAATCTCAGTTTTTCTTTTTCTTGTGATTTTTCATTTCTTTATTGAATTAATTATATAAATACATTAATGGAGCCTTTGGTGGAGAGAAGATTTAGTGTTTCTGACAATTCCTTTGCCATTATAAATCAGCATAGTGCCACTTACATCAGCAAAGCTACTATTTACCCCAGTTGAGTGTCTCCTCCTTCAGTTCTAATCTTAACTGAGTTAAAAATAGGAGATTTATATTTAAACCCCTGCTTCCTGACGTGACAGTAGGTGGGCCAACTTGTAATATGATCAACATTTACAGCATTATCTCCACTGGAACCCATTTATGTCAGCTCCTAACAATCAAAACATAATGGCTTTTTTTTTTTTTTTTTTTTTTTTTTTTTTGAGTTGCCATTGCTTTAATTTTTATCAAAAAGCAAGAATATTAGTGAAGAAAAAACCAAAAGTGAGCTGTAATGGAGCATGTATGCATGTGCAGAAATGGTGTACAGCATGGAAGTGTAGGCTTCCGTGCATACAACCCTGTGCAGTGTTTTTGGGCAGTGAGCTGTGGGGAGCAGCTATGGTGAGGAGTGGATCTGAGAGCTCTGCTGTCAATGCATAACTTGAGATTTAGTTTTATAATGAACTTTGAGACGTTTGAGAAGCCCAGAGACATTTCAGATGCCCAAACTTATTTAAGAGACTGGAAGAGAAGATGCAGGATATGCAGGAAACCCATTTCTTTCTGGATGACATCTGAAGGACAGTCAGGATAAGTAGGGCATTTCTAGTGACACTGGGCGGTTTAGTGTGGACAGCTGAACTGGGCTGTTTCTTACATCAGCAATCACAATTCTTCAAGCTATTTTTTACAGCACTGAGGGGAATGTTGACTGTGACCTATCAGAAGATATTGGCCTTTAGCAAGATTATATACTGGCTCATTTTCACTGCTACTGCATATATTACACTGGTGAATGTTGTCACTGAGTGACACTACCCAAACATGCTTCGCAGTAAACTTATATAGATTTAGGTATCTACAAAACCGAGAGTTGTGTTCAAATCCCTATTAAATGCTGAACTGCTAAGAAATGGTTCAGGGCTTTGACAAATTACATTGAGAAATAGCTGAACAATACAGACCATAGGGCTAGGAGTCATTTTTGGGTGTATGCTGAGATAATTTCACTTACCCAGGTGTCAGGTAAGGGGGTTTTCTTTCCTTCAGTTTCTTTTAAAAGGTTGTGACAACATTTGAATGTTATTTTAATTTAAGCAAATATGCTTTGGCACCAGCATTACGAATGAAATCTAGGGAAAAAAAATAAAAACCAGTTGTTGTTAGAAGGTTTATCCCATGGAAAATGTGTTTTCTCTCTCTCCAGGTTTAAATGTTGTCTTCATAGGTCTGATTTCTTTCTGCTTAAGTTGAAGCACCTCACATTTAGTGTGCAATTGCTTATTATCCAGACTTTGAGACCACATCTCAGATGTAAAACTACCCACGGATGGTAGCATACCGTATATAGATAGATAGGTAGATAGGTATCTTGGGTAGGGAGAGGCTTGGAACATGCCATAACTCTCTTCTGATGGCCTATAGATGGGTAGGTAGACCGATGTTTTGGGTAGGGAGAAGCTTGGAACCTGCCATGACTCTTCTAGTTGCCTGTAGGGTAGGTAGGTAGGTAGACAGACAGACAGGTAGGTAGATATCTTGGGTAGAGAGAAGCTTGGAACATGTCATACCTCTTCTGGTTGCCTATAGATAGGTAGGTAGACAGGTAGGTAGGTAGACAGATAGATGTCTTGGGTAGGGAGAAGCTTGGAACAGACCATAACTCTCTTCTGGTTGCCTAAAGAAAGAAAGATAGATAGGTAGGTAGGTAGGTAGGTAGGTAGATAGGTATCTTGGGTAGGGAGAGGCTTGGAACATGCCATAACTCTCTTCTGGTTACCTGAAGAAAGAAAGATAGATAGGTAGGAAGGTAGATAGATGGGTAGCTTGGAACATGCCATAACTCTCTTCTGATTGCCTGTAGGTAGGTAGACAGATAGATAGATAGATAGATGTTTTGGGTAGGGAGAAGCTTGGAACCTGCCATGACTCTTCTAGTTGCCTGTAGGTAGGTAGACAGGTAGGTAGATATCCTGGGTTGAGAGAAGCTTGGAACATGCCATAACTCTTCTGGTTGCCTCTAGATAGGTAGGTAGACAGGTAGGTAGATATCCTGGGTTGAGAGAAGCTTGGAACATGCCATAACTCTTCTGGTTGCCTCTAGATAGGTAGGTAGACAGGTAGGTAGATATCCTGGGTTGAGAGAAGCTTGGAACATACCATAACTTTCTTCTGGTTGCCTAATTTCCTGAGGAAATCAAAGCATGAGAAAGGCACCTTGTGCATGGATGTCCTGTAGATATGAAGACATCTGTTTATCTATGTCAATACAGACAAAGGCATATGCCTGGGGAGAACATGTTTCTGTTGTACATGCTTTCAACAACAGTTTGAAAGGAGCTTAAAGCAACATGATTTAGTTGAAGATGTCCCTGCCCATGGTTGGAGGTAGATGATTCTTAGGGTCTGTTCCCACTCAGAGTGTATGGTTCTGTAATTCTGTGGTTTGTTGATTCTGTGGCTTGAGTCATAGACCAGGGCAATCTGGGTCTTTGAACTTGTGAAGGATCCTAAATGGACAATCTTGAAAAATACATGCAGATAACCTTTAGAAATCAAATGTAGTCTATTCTGACACCCAACACCTGGCTTCTTTCCTGTAGTGAGAATGGCTGGACTGTGGCAGTGGCACATTGATTTTTCTGGATGGTGAACACAAAAAGGGAATAGAGAAGAGACCACCCGAGTTATTCTGACACATGACTTGAGTGCTTTCTGCTCTTAGACAGATGAGGATCTGAAATATGTGAGTACAGTATCTTCTTTTTTTGTTTGTTTGCTTGTTTTTAGATTTGTTTGTAAAAATGAGAGGAAAAAACCTAAAGCTCTTAATCTATCATGGGTGTGGGATTTATACATTTATCATTTTCTTGATGTGTGTTTATGCCTAAGTAGAGCTGATGAATCAAGATATGTGTGGTGATATTTTAACACATCATTATTTATTTCTTGTTTTTCTTTAAAGAAATGAAAAGAGCAAAAAAAACCCATGAAATTATATTTGCAGTGTCATTTAAAATTTATAATCTGATAAATAGTGATCACTTGGAATTATTTTTTTTTTTATCTCTTGTATTGTTAACAAGAGATTTAACCAAAGTGGTTGAATCAAGATGAGAAATGATTCTGGGTTCCTGAAACTTGGATAAATCACATTATCAATGTTAATGTGCTGTTCTTGAAATTCATTTGAAGTATAAGAAATCACCTAAATATAATTTGAATGGCAGTTCATATACTACTTAGCATAATTTACTCTTTAGTACAGAGCCTCCATTCTCTGTATTTCACCAACTTAACCAAATACCTGCCAACACTCATCCAACAAATGCGAAGTCTACAATTTCATCTTGACTTCCACCAGGGTTTTTTGCTGAATGAGCATAACCACCTCTGATTTTACAGTATCATCTGGATCCACTATTTCTAACTCATCTAATGATGCTGCTTAAAGTGTTCTTTAAAAATTGTATTACCCTCCCACAAACCATTATTTTTTGCTTAACATATACCAAACGTCAACCACATGTCCTGGTTTTGCTGTGACAGAATCTCAGTCCAGTCATGGGCTGCAGGCTGCTAGCAATTCTGAGTCAACCTAGACAGCTGACTTGAGTTAGCTACAGATGTATCCCAGACCACTAGCTTCACACTCAGTGTAAAGATGTTTGTTGAGTGGGGAGGAACTACTTGCTTGAGCTTTTTGATTGGGCACTTCCTCTATACTTGGGTCCTCTTCCCTCTTCTGCTCTTGAGGGTTGCATTCCTGTACATCGTGACTGCTGAACCTTCGCTGGGCTGACTATAACTTTATATGCTTTGTATTGACAGTGGTATTCATGTGGACATTTCATTACATGTGTTTTCATTTCAACCTGTCAGTCTTTCCTCATAGAATCATAGAATGGTAAGGTTGGAAGGGACCTCAAGGATCATCCAGTTCTGACCCCCTGCCATAGGCAGGGACACCTCCCACTAGTACAGCTCACTCAAGGCCTCAAACAACCTGGCCTTGAACACCTCCAGGCAAGGAGCAGCCGTAACCTCCCTGGGCAACCTGTGCCAGTGTCTCACCACCCTCACTATAAAGAACTTGCTCCTGACATCCAGTCTAAATCTCCCCTCTGCCAGTTTAAATCCATTGCCCCTTGTCCTGTCATTGCAAGACCTTGTCAATAGTCCCTCCCCAGCATTCCTGTAGGCCCCCTTCAGATACTGGAAGGCTACTACAAGGTCTCCTGGAAGTCTTCTCTTCTCCAGGCTGCAGAGCCCCAACTCTCTCAGCCTGTCCTCATAGCAGAACTGCTCCAACTCTCTGATCATCCTCGTGGCCCTCCTCTGGATCTGCTCCAACACTTCCTCTTTCTGATCTCCCTTTTCTCCTGGGGAGGGGTCATCAGATGGTCAAGTGCTGTAGTTTTGCCCTCGATATGGCCTAAAGACAGACACCACAGAATGCTCTACCTTAGTTTTAGAAAGGGCTGCACATCTAAAGGTATTTAACAAAATAAGAAAAGAAAACCAATAGAAATCTGAAATGCTCTGAAAACCAATATCAAATGGTACTACATATACCAAACCTTTATAACTTGCCATAAGTAAAGGTTTGGAAACATAATTAAGTTTATTTCTATGGCTTAGAGTCAGAGATCTCTCTTCGAAGTACACAAACAAATCAACAAAAACTATCATGACCTAACTTGTAAGGACAGGATGAAGAGTCTTGTGACATTTCCAATTTGGGAATGGATGTATTGATCCAAACAAACAATAAGCATATGCTTGTGTTCTTTCCTCAGTCCAGGCTATAATTACTTATTTCACATTGCTGTGTTTATATAGTAATGAGACTGGACTGAATTCTCTGCTGCTTTGGGCAAGTTCTTGAAAAACAGACCTAGTAACATTGACAGGCAGATTGTTCTTGATGTGTCTTGATTAAAATAAATGTATTTTAAGGAATATTGAGATTTCTGATTGCAACTGACTGATTTTATAGAGATTGGTATAGCAATAATGGCATCATCTCAAGCCTCTTTTCTCTTTCTTTTGGGGATACATGGAAGTGTTGGGATGGGTCCAGAGGAAGGCCATGAAGATGCTCAGAGGGCTGGAGTAGCTCTCCTATGAGGACAGGCTGAGAGAGTTGGGGCTCTTCAGCCTGGAGAAGAGAAGGCTTCGAGGGGACCTGATAGTAGCCTTCCAGTATCTGAAGAGGGTCTACAGGAAGGCTGGGGAGGGACTATTGAGAAGGTCTTGTAATTACAGGACAAGGGGCAATGGGTTTGAACTGGCAGAGGGGAGGTTTAGACTGGATGTTAGGAGGAAGTTGTTTGCAGTGAGGGTGGTGAGACACTGGTACAGGTTGCCCAGGGAGGTTGTGGCTGCTCCCTCCTTGGAGTTGTTCAAGGGCAGGTTGGTGGAGGCCTTGAGTGAGCTGTACTAGTGGGAGGTGTCCCTGCCTATGGCAGGGGGTTGGAACTAGATGATCCTTGAGGTCCCTTCCAACCTTACCATTCTATGATACCTGGAAATATTTTAATTAAAAAAAACTATAGCCTAGGCCTCTCCACTGTGTTAGAGGGAGAAAACAAGAGTCCTTTCCAAACAAATGAAATATGTGGTGAGGCAAGAGTAGAGCACTCAGATTGCCACTTGGAGACTTTTCTTTTCTGGAAGGAAAAGTGAAACAGGTGGATGTTGGATCAGAATTACAGATATGCAAAGGATACTGATGATACCATTCAATATCTGCATATGGATGTAAGTTGCAGCACAAGAGATTCCACTTCAATGCAGGGGGAAACGTCTTTACTGTAAGGGTCACAGAACACTGGAACAGGCTTCCCAGAGGGATTGTGGAGTCTCCTTCTCTGGAGAATTTCAAGGCCTGTCTGGGTGCATTCTTCTGTGACCTGAGCTTGATTGTATGGTCCTGCTCTGGCAGGAGGATTGGACTGGATGATCTCTTTGGGTCACTTCCAATCCCTGACATCCTGTGATCTCCAAGAAAGGAGTTTTCATGTCAGAATTTCCTTAGACACTATTAAAAGGTCTTATTCCAGGAAGAAAAAGTCCTCTTAAGTGTCAGGACTTCCTTAAAAATAAGAATAAAAACTCAAACGCCGTACATTGTGCTTTTAAAGAGACTTAATCTAGAATCTTTGATAGCTGTGGAAACAAGTCAATATTGCATTCAAAATTGGCATTGTGCTGAGGGTAACCATTCCCTGCAGGATATATTGCATGTACCCTGCTGTGTGTGAGGTGTGTTGTGTATACAATAGATCCAGTCAAGGGAAAAATAAAAGTATGAGAAGGTGTGCTAATATCTACTTTTCCATGGTTAAACATACAGTGTTGATACACTGTCCTAGGAAATGAAGGCAAAGGACATAAATTGAAGGGTTATTCCCAAAGTAATTCAGCAGTTCAAAGGCATGAATCAGTACTACATATCTGCTGGAATAGAGTGAATGAGGGGTCCATTCATCTTGGTTCCCCGTGGTTACTATCTGATAGTAAATTGCACCTACCACTACCTGTATGGGGGAACCTGAGAGCTGGGGGGAATTTGAGCTGTCTGAGCCTTCTATCTGCTCACGTGGCACTAGGATGGAGGTTTAAACTTGATACAGGGATTAGTTTATAACCTTAGAGAACTGCACAAGAGTAATAAATTGACTTCATTGGTACATCTGGCCAGTTTTGAGCTCCTGCAGAAATACTGCCACATAAGAATCTCCTCTGAGGTACTCATTGGTGTGATTAGCCTGGTAGACAGACCTCTACATTGGGGAAGCGAGGTCAGTGCTCCCAGGACAACAGCAGACAAAGATTCAACAGTAGTATTTCATCAAGTGATGTCTACAGAGCACTTTAAAATCCTTATGTGAAGGACAAAGGTTGCTGTATGTATGGAGGGGGAAAGGCTGACATTTCTAGAGTGCATTTAATTAACAGAATTCCATGCAAACCTGGACTTCATAAGAAGAACAATCTTTGGTTGCACACTGGGCTAGTTGAGCTTCCACAATAAACACACAGGGAACCCCTGTAAGTCATCTGCTGAATCAAGGTTATTGTTTTGCTGGTGCCATGTCCTCAAAGACCCTAGGGCTGAAAGACCCTACTATAAAAGTGAAATCTGTTTTGCTGACTGCAAGCAGAGGATGATGGACACAAGAAACACCACCAGGACATGGAACTGTTGGAGCAGGTCCAGAGAAGGGCCACAAATATGCTCAGAGGGCTGCAGCAGCTCTGCTATGAGGACAGGCTGAGAGAGTTGGGGCTCTGCAGCCTGGAGAAGAGAAGGCTTCCAGGAGACCTTGTAGTAGCCTTCCAGTATCTGAAGGGGGCCTACAGGAATGCTGGGGAGGGATTATTAACAAGGTTTTGCAATGCCAGGACAAGGGGCAATGGGTTTAAAGTGGCAGAGGGGAGATTTAGACTGGATGTTAGGAGGAAGTTCTTTACAGTAAGGGTGGTGAGGCACTGGCACAGGTGGCCCAGAGAGGCTGTGGCTGCTCCCTCCCTGGAGGTATTCAAGGGCAGGTTGTTTGAGGCCTTGAGTGAGCTGTACTAGTGGGAGGTGTCCCTTGCCTATGGCAGGGGGTTGGAACTGGATGATCCTTGAGGTCCCTTCCAACCTTACCATTCTATGATTCCATGATTCTCAAGCTGTTGGAGCTCTTCAAATAGATGAATTTTGGTGAGGAGACAAAGACTGTCCATGGGAAATGTTGTGGTTCCTCTTCTTAAGGGTTGGTCAAAAGAGCACTAGTAGCACATTTCTTACTGGTTCCTACTAAAAATGTGATTGTTTCTTCTTCTGTTGGGAGTACTTCAAAGTATCCAGACTGCAAAATTAACACACCACAAACCAAAACTGTTTCTTACTCCTTGTCAGAAGGCTTTGGGAAAGACATAGCATGCCATGAAACCAGGAAATAAAACTGATCCTGTGTTTAGAGGTGAGGCAAGAAAAAGACTATTTGTTGATGTGCACAGTAGTTCTTTTCCTCAGATACAAACCTGTTGAGATAACCACATTAAGTGGATTGAGGCATAAAACTTTTCTAGAATCCAAAGCTACCTTTGAATATTGAATATTTATAATAGAATTAACAAGACTACCACAGTAGTTTGAAGTCTCTGACATTGCCAGTGTATGAGAAAATAAATCATTTGTAAGTGCAAGTGGTTAAAAACTACCCTGCCAAACATTTTTGGAACATTTTCCACGTGAATAGATGTTCTAAGAGGTTCAAAGAAAGTGGTTCATCTCCATCCTTTTTGGCTTTCTAATAGTGGGACAAGTTCTTGAACCACCTCATCTAACTAGACATGCTTTTGATGTGAAGGTTTCACTACAGATCTCCAAAGTTCCTGGTCAAACTCAAATTGTGTTTGTGATTCTAGAAAGAGAGACTGTCAAAGAAGAAAGTTCTGTGAAAAATCTGGGAAGTGGATCATTGTCATTATCCAAAGGCATCTCCAAAGCTACATGTTTTAGTGGCACAGGAAGTTTTACTGCTTATCTGCTTCCCAGAGGGAAGGACATCTCCACCTTCTCTGGCAGCTCTTGGAAACAGTGAGAGGATAGGTCAGCTGGATTTGCTAACAACCACATTTAGCTTCAGCTGAGGTTTTCTTTCTTTATGTCACCACTTTTATAGTGGGGATTTAGCACTGTCTGTTCTGCACTAGATATCCCTATGCAAAGAACTGGGGTGAGATTCCTGGCTGGAAACTTCCACCCTTCTAAGTCCCCTCCATATGTAATACCGCTGAAGTTGCCTGGCATGAATAGCAAAGTGCACTGTTATCAGCCACTTCAAGAATATCCCTGCTAAGAAGAAGGTTAATCCTTTTGGGTCCTCAACTCAGTTTGTTCATAACAGCAATAAGACAAACACCACAGACAAATCCAAAAGTGCCTGAGAGGTGAAGATATGGGCCAAGAGGCTTCTTCCAGTCCTGAATTTTCCTTTTCAATCTGCACTGTGATTTGTTTCAATGCAAACTGGGCTGTCAGCAAGCAGATAGACCATACAGAGAGCACTGACAGATGAATTTGGATTCTCTTACAATCTACTCCCACCTTTCATGTCTCCATTCAGTCCCATTCTGTTACTCCTTCTCGCTATGCTCCTTTATTGCTTCTTACTTTTCCTACCCATGGCATGAGCAGAGGAAAAACATTTTTCTGCTTGTCTCATTTCTGTACTACAAGAAGCTAGTATTGTAGGAAAGAAATCAACAACAGTGTTGTGCTTCATGGCTGAGTTTAAGAAGAAAGCTCTGTAATATCTATTATATCTACCCTGCTGCATTGAACCAGAATAGCAATTTCAGGCTCTTTATCCCTCACTGCTCCAGGATTCTTATATATTATTTTCCCCTCAGGTTTTCCTGCATTTAGGCCTAGGTAGACAGACTAGTCTTCCCTTTGCCACCACTCTGAAGAGAACTGCACTTTTTGACCTCTCCCTATTTAGATTTGTGCCATTTTTGATGGCTTCAGCTCCTGCGTCTGTACGAGCTGCTCCTTGAAAAGTTTTCTGCTGCCTCTCCAAATCCATGCCTGCTGCAGGAGTTCCAGGTCACCATATTTAGTAAAACATCCACAAACTCGATGTGAAGGGTGTTTGTGGTAAAGGATTGCCTGAGTGGCAATCTTCTGTAGCAATTTCCATTGCACTTTGGCCTTCAGCCGATAGGAATGATTTGAAGTTTCACGCCGTTGGAAATGGCTAAGGAAGTTTCCACAGTGAGAAGGCTCAGTGTGGAGTTTGCAAAATAGATTTTAAAGCAGTCTTCTGAACATTCTTTTTCCACACCTGTGTGGCCTAGATACCACCTTCCTGGGTGTATCAGCAGATAAAGCAATTATATATTTTAAGCTGGTCCTTAAAAATGCACCCAGCCCTGAACAAATACTTTTTCTACTCTTTGCATATAATAAGGATGCAAGACCTTTCCACCTGCCTCTTATCTTCCTGTTGCAGATAGGGCAAGAAGGATAAAGGCCTCCTGCCATGAAAAGGTAAACTCTGAATTTGGTTCTGCAGGACAGAAACAGTTAATTCCTGTGAATGCATGCTTTTCAATAGAGATGGCTTCTGAAAACAGAGTTTAATGAAATCCACTGTCCTTTTCATAAAGTATTTGAAGGAAGCCTTGTTCAGTAGCACTTGTCAATCAATCTTTTGCTATTGCTATTTTTTTCCCTTTCCCCTCCCCCCC
>VWZE01002514.1:63974-92287 GCA_013396675.1 Eubucco bourcierii | reverse complement strand
TTGGGTTTGTCTGTTTGTTTGGTTTTTTGGGGTTTTTTTTATCAGTCAGTGAAGAGAAATAGAGAAATACACACATTCAGGATGCAGTTGTTTAGTTTTAAACAGCATCAAAAAGAAAATCACAGCATNTTAGATTTCAGAGTCTCTTCTGGGATGTGAATGTCTAAATCCAGGAGGTTTTAATTTAATTTTTTTTTTTTTTCATCCTAGATGTTATAGAAGTTTTGGTTTTAAGACAGTATGAGAGAGTTTTCTTAACAAAATGCAAGTTTTGCTTGAAAATAAAGATGAGGAAATATACAGAAACCCAACCTGGATTTAGGTGCATCAGATCAAATGTAAAGATTCANTGTTGTTGTTCTTTGGTAGGGTTTTTTGTTTGGTTGGATTTTGTTGGTTATTTTTATTTTTGTGTGTGTGTGTTGAGATTATCAAGTCCAGTCATAAATGTAACCTAGAATCATAGAATGGTAAGGTTGGAAGGGATCTCAAGGATCATCTAGTTCCAACCCCCTGCCATAGGCAGGGACACCTCCCACTAGTACAGCTCACTCAAGGCCTCAAACAACCTGGCCTTCAACACCTCCAGGCAGGGAGCAGCCACAACCTCCCTGGGCAGCCTGTGCCAGTGTCTCACCACCCTCACTGCAAACGACTTCCTCCTAACATCCAGTCTAAATCTCCCCTCTGCCAATTCAAACCCATTGCCCCTTGTCCTGGCATTACAAGACCTTGTCAATAGTCCCTCCCCAGCCTTCCTGCAAGCCCCCTTCAAATATTGGAAGGCAACATCCCCATGGACATTAAATCACTTCTCAAAGTGCCATGTCTACAAGTGCTTTGAACACCTCCAGGGATGGTGACCCCACCATCTCCCTGGGCAGCCTGTTCCAAAGCCTGATGTGACAATTTGGGAGTTCCCTGCCCCCCCACACTTTGTAAAATGACCCAGACTAGAACTCAGCCAGCTGGAAGTTAAGGACTGAAGTTCTGTTAACAGCTCAGCACAATGTACAAGCAGAGATATACACAATAGACAGGAATAGTTACAGAAATGAACAAGTAAAAGGTAATACAGCAACACAACTCCCCTCCCAGAAATCAGAGACCCCAGGAGGGGCTCCCAACCACCCTTCCACCTTCTCCCCACCCCTGTACTTTACCCCAAGGTTTGCCTTATGCACGAGGTAAATTAGGAGGATTGGCCAAGGGAGTTAGAAGAAAAGTGGTTAGTGAGGATTAATCGGCAGAGGAGCCAGAGCCAGAAGCTGTTAGATCACCCAAGCTGCTCTCCCAGCAAGAGACAGACAGAGACTGACTTATCTATATATTTTGGTTATTGTTCCCAAACAGTACTTTAGCAAGCGTATGAGTGAAGCAGACATCCCCATGTTTTCCTTTCACAGCCTATAGTGTAATTTTCTCTATTAAAATATTCCAATTAGCCTCAAACCAGCACACCTGACCACTCTCAGTAATTTTTCCCCCCTGATATCCCATTTAAACTTGCCTTGATGAAATTTTAGGCCGTTTCATCTTGTTTTATCACTTGATACTATGGAGAAGTTACATCACTTTTCCTCCTATCAGCATGGGATCTCTCTCTGTCACTCCTGCTGGCATTGCTCTGCTGTGCAGGAGAGACACTGTGCCTTGAGTGAGAAATCAGGGCTTCAGAGAAGTCTAACAACTCAGCTGCAGAGTGATGATCCTGTTGTTGGAAGTAGCTTGGCTGCCTTGCAGGCTTGCCTTTAAAGGTGAAAAACTTCAACTAGGATGGAGAAAAGATGTCCCCTTCTACACTGATTTTGAGATCACTCGACAGTGAAGAGGTTAGGTCCTGTGACAGCAGAAACCTTTTCTTCTGCCTAGTTGCAAGTTTTGAACCTGGAACTTGTACTTCTTTGGTGAAAGTTCAGATCAACATGTTGCTGCATAAGAGAGTAGGGAACAGGACAATGCTCCATTGCCCACATCATAGAAGATCAAAGACTTACTGAAAAGTCTAAGGAGGGCTGGCTGACCTATGAACTTCAAGATGACATGGAAGGAATTATATCAGTTGCCAAACCATGAATGTGGGCAGAGCCTCAGTGAGATGCTCTCTTTAGTAACATCCTCCACTCTTTTTCTGAAAACGATTGAGAGTCTCTAAATTCTGTGCATGAAATTAAAGGGTTGGAAAAAAACCCCAACACACCTCTTTAGTAGAATATTAGATAGGAACATCTTCCTTACAAGGAGAGACTGAGGGAGCTGAGTCTCTTTAGCTTGGAGAAGAGGAGACTGAGGGGTGACCTCATTTATTTTTAAAGATTGAGTGCCAAGAGGCTGAAACCAACCTCTGCTTAGTAATGCCCAGTGACAGGACAAGGGGCAATGGGTGGAAGTTGAGGCATAGGAAGTTCCATGTGAACCTGAGGAAGAAATTTTTTTGCCTGTGAATGAGACAGAGCACTGGAACAGGCTGCCCAAGGGAGTTGTGAAGTCTTCTCTGGAGTTATTCAAGACTTACCTGGATATGTTCCTGTGTGATCCTGCTCTGGCAGAGGGATTGGACTGGATGATCTCTCCACGTCCTGACATTCTGTGATTCTGCAATTCTGTCCTTGGGGCAGTGGAAAATGCACAGCAGATTACAAAAGAGTAAATAAAAATGGCTCTTGCAGACAAAGTATAAGGAGATGAGTCTCTAAGTTCATACTTTGTCTAAAGGTAGGCAGGATGAGATTGCACCAAGTCTGCATGAGTCTTAATTCCTTGCTGCTACTGATGACATGCCCTAAAATCTTATGGTTAATGACCATATAAACAGAATTGAGTATAGTGTTTTGAAGTGATTTGTTTGCTCCATAGCATGGTATGATGTCCACATACTTCAACAGCTCTCTCTTGCAGAGAAGGAAAAATGAAAATTAGAAAAAGAGTGACATGAAAGATTTCAGTGGCTTGGTTTTCAGTGGATTTCAGGCCTGTTGGCCTGAAGAAATAAAAATGCAAAATAAAATGGAAATTCCAACCTCCACCAAGGAACTTATGCTACCTCAGTCCAAGTAATTCTAAATTTTATTTTCTGTTTATTCTTTTCCTTTTCTGTTCAGTTTTGCAGTTGCTTTGTTTGTGAAAAGCAAAAGGGTAAACAAACTTTTTCAGATCATCCCAAAATACATTGTCCCTTTTTTTTTTTAAATAATTTTTGTATCCAGCTTGTGAATCCAAAAGGGGAACAAAGCCAGAGTCTTGCAAAACTCCTTTAGTAGCATAACCCAATAGCTACGACATGCAGTACTGAGATAAGATCAAGCATTGATGATTGTGTTTGGTGTTTCTTTTAACTTTGCAGTGAAATATGTTTCTACTTTATTTTAAAAATGAGCCAAAGCATATTCTCATGCATTTAACATACTTGGAGTGACTGCATGAATGAGGTCCTCTGTATGGGAACCATAGAATCACAGAATGGTTTGTCCTGGATCATTAAAGGTCATCTAGCCAAACCCCCCTGCAGTCAGTAAGGACATCTTCACCTATATCAGGTTCTATGATTCTATGAAAGGTTGTTCAGAGCCTTGTGAAACATGTTTTGAGAGATATAGAGCATCTACTATCTCTCTGGGCAACCTGGGCCAGTGTTTCACTCCCCTCCAAAAAATGTCTTCCTTGTAAGGAAACCTGGAGAAGAGAAGGCTTCAAGGGGGACCTGATAGTAGTCTTCCAGTATCTGAAGGGGGCTTACAGGAAGGCTAGGGAGGGATTATTTACAAGGTCTTGCAATACCAAGACAAGGGGCAATGGGTTTAAAGTGGCAGAGGGAAGATTTAGACTGAATGTTAGGAGGAAGTTGTTTGCAGTGAGGGTGGTGAGGCACTGGCACAGGTTGCCCAGGGAGGTTGTGGCTGCTCCCTCCCTGGAGGTGTTCAAGGCCAAGTTGTTTGAGGCCTTGAGTGAGCTGTACTAGTGGGAGGTGTCCCTGCCTATGGCAGGGGTTTGGAACTAGATGATTCTTGAGGTGCCTTCCAACCTTACCATTCTATGATTCTCTGATTCTATGAAGTAGTCTCAATCTTCCCTCTTCTAGTTTATAACCACCAACCCTTGACTTGTCGCATCAAACCCTACTAAAAAATGCTGCCCCGTAAATATGTAGCTAAAGCTGAGAAATCAAAAGACAATGAAGACAGCAATGACAAAAAAACATCAGAGCATGTCAGTAAGGTGTTCACTGTGGAATAAAATTTGATTATTAAATTCAGCTAAATGGTTTGAGACTCTGTCTTATTACACATGGATATGGAGAATGCATGCTGCAAAGAGAGTCAACTCAGCAATAACAGCAAGTAGTAATAGTAGTGATTCCCATCAGGTATTTTGTATTCTTCCATGGCATAAATATTTTCTTTTAATAATAATTCAAAATGCAGTCATCAGTGACATGTCCTAGCTAGATTTTTGTAGAATGAGGCAATTTAATCCAATTCCCACTGGAATGCTGTGCAATTGTGCTTTCGAATCAACATTTACCATTATGATTTAAAAGACAAGTTAAAAAAAAAAAAAAAAATCTTTGGGCTTTTTAAGGGAGAGGAGAGTAGAACTATTTGTAATATTTAACCTTCAGGTAACTTCATTGTTTCTTAGAGTTTCTGTGGTTTTGTTAGTTAGAAGAAAAAAAAAAACAATTATGACTATTTCAAGGAGGAAAAAAGTAAGTTAAAGGTTAAACCTTGTGAAGTAGTATGTGGAAGCTAAGAAGGGAGGAAGAAGACATGATAGCTCAGAGGTTTAAAAAAAAGCCTCACCGTAAGCTTCACTAGTTAAAAAAAAAAAATGAATTTTTGTAATTCCTTGGCTATGTTATCAGACAAGGCTTATAGCAATCTTCCCAGAAGGCAGATGATCTATAAGTCTTTAATGTATTCATGAACATTGTGCAGAGCATTAGTAAAATTCAGAGCCTGGAGTGGGGAGATCCCAAGTGAGTGTTGTTGAGCCAGAGCCCACATCAACTCCCAAACTGAGTGTGCAGAAATATGTGTAAAGCAGCATCTGTGCTAGGAAGCTGTGCTGCATGTACTGACACATGTCAAAAATCATAGAATCATAGAATGGTAAGGCTGGAAGGGAACTCAAAGATCATCTAGTTCCAACCCCCTGCCATAGGCAGAGACACCTTCCACTAGTACAGCTCACTCAAGGCCTCAAACACCCTGACCTTGAACACCTCCAGGGAGGGAGCAGCCACAACCTCCCTGGGCAACCTGTGCCAGTGCCTCACCACCCTCACTGCAAAGAACTTCCTCCTAACATCCAGTCTAAATCTCCCCTCTGCCAGTTTAAACCCATTGCCCCTTGTCCTGGCATTGCAAGACCTTGTCAATAGTCCCTCCCCAGCCTTCCTGTAGACCCCCTTCAGATACTGTAAGGCTACTCTAATGTCTCCTGGAAGCCTTCTCTTTTCCAGGCTATAAGACCTCTGTTTAGTTCCCACCCCATACTGGGTTGGATGTGCATGGAAACACATGTCCAAAAGTTGGACATGACTCAGAAGGAAACAGGTGGACAACCTGGTCTCTATCACTGCCAAGCCTGGCAGTGACTTTATTCTGTGTGACATTTCTCATTGCTGGCCTCAAACTCCTCTTGCCCTCTGCAGCAGAGTGAAAGCAGCTCTTCCACCTCATCTCACCATTACAGCCAACCCCACAGCAATGCAGGAAAAGGCTGCCTAACTTTGTGAGCTGGCAGGGTGGCATCTCTTTCTGTTTCTCTGCTATCAAACTTTTTACCTTTTGGTCTTTGATGAGGGTAGGGAAAAGGAGAGTTTGTATCCAGTGAGCAGGATTTGAGGCTGAGCATCAGGAGATGGAGGAACTTGGATGTTAAGAACAAGCTCATTACCATGAGGGTAGTGGAATACTGCAACAGATTGCCCAGGGAGGTACTTGAGGCCACTTCCCTGGAGATATGCAAAGTGAGGCTCAATAGGGCTCTGGGCAACCTGATCTAGTTGAGGATGCCTCTGCTGACTGCAGAGGGGATTGGACTAGCTGACCTTTGGAGGTCCCTTCCAGTCCAGGAAGAATCATATTCTATGATTCCATGAACTTTCCTTGATGATGAAAGAGGTCTTTCAATCCCATGAATTGTTTGACACCCGGTAGTCCCTGATTACTCAAAGGTTCTAAGAACTTAAATATTTGATCTTACTCTGATTTCTAAATTACTGTTTAATTTCTATATTTGTAAGCCAAGAAGATGAATACCTTCTCCATATTCTCAATGAGTTACTAATTAAAGAAACCAGGCAGTTTTCTAGCCAGAAGTTCAATGAGATAATGACATTGAGATCCGTTAGTCTGATAGAAGTAAAATGGTCCTCCTTCCATGGATGCTGAGCAGTGAAGCTGATTCAAACCAGCTGGACCTGGCCTTACAGTTTATTTAACAGTAAACTATCTAAAAATATTGATTTGCACTGTCTGTGCTTCTGCTCTCTGCCTCTGACCTGTGGCCTCCTCTTGTGTAAACACACATTCTTTGGTTGGTGAGAGACATAATGACGGTCTGGTTCCATGAGCTGAAATCAGGTTTGTTTAAAAAGCCTCTCCAAGGACACTTCACCCACTGATGGTCCTTATAAATCTGATGTTAATAACAACATTGTGATCTGCCCAGCAATGCTGTGGTACTGACCATAAAGGCACAGGCTCAAGCAGCACAGAGATCATTTTAATACATTGCCATTGTTAAAAAATGATGCAAAATTAATAATTGGTATTAATTTTTATATCCAGGCAGAGATTGCTAATAACTATAAAAAATTGTTTATTAACATTAAATCTTGCCAGAAAAATTAGTTGCAAGGTTCAAAACGCAGGGTTTGGAAGTTTATACATACAGGCAATAGGCAAAAGTGGAACACTTTAAGACGTACCCAGCAAATGCAAACATTTTTAACTGGAAGAGAAGGTTTTAGTGGTCATTATACCTCTGGGGGTTCATTATCCTGCTTAGCCACTGGATGGGTGCAGGAAGCTCCTTTCTGCTTATGGCAGAAGGCAATTAATGATTAGAAGAGCCTTGAAGTATTTACATAATATTATGGGACAGTACCCAAAGCACGTGGAGGGATTGCTGTCGGTGGGCTCAAAGCAGTTAGAGGCTTTGGAGTTTCCCAGGCTTCTGTGTGCTGGGGAAGGGAGGCAGACAAGCTCTGACCTGGTCCTGACTCTCTGGATGATCTGTGTAATCTTCAGGACTTCTCGTCTTGGCAGGAGGCTTTCAGGTGCAGGCAGGATGTCTTGTGATGTGCAGTCTCAACACAATGTCATGCTGGCTGTGCAGGCCAAATGCGTGGAGGCTTTTAGAACCTGATCCTGGTAAGCTCTTTGCAGGCAGTTTCCAGGCAGTTCAGGATATAAGGCAGCAGGAATATAACAAGAGAGAGAAGATACAATGGCAGAGCACAGGTTGTGCTCCCTGCTCGTCTCCTTTTATCCATACAGCCCGAGACTAATGGGCCTTTGGACACAGAATAGCCAATCAGAATGGTAGTTAACCAAGCCTGACCATATTAGATGAAACCATAGGCTTTCTTTACCCAAATTTGGGCAGAGCACAGGCCTCAGACTCAGTGGCTCCAAGTTCTTTTGTCCTCTTTCCCGCAGTTGCTTCTCCCCAAAACAGAAGGAGGGAAAGCAGAAAAACATGTCTGCGCAAACCAGGACATGTATAAGCCTATTTTGGCCTATTTAGGCCTACCACAACAACCATTTATACAGAGATTTTAAAGATAGGATTGCAATATAGATTAATTTCTTCCATGCAGTGGAATGGGCTACCTCAGTACAGAGGAGCAGTACTTAACTTGGTGTTTCAGTTTGGGCCACGAGCACAGCCGATTTTGGAGAGCACCATCGACTCTTAGCCCTTTTCAGGAGTGAGAATGAGGATGCTGCACACTCATTGGAGGTTTTAAAGAGAAATTCTATTTACAAGAGCATAAACACAAAAGGCCATCAGGTAGAATAAGTATAAAATGCACTAAGCCCAAATTGGCCTTCTAGAATCTTCCACTGTCAGTCAGCCTAAGGGTAGGCTGAAATTGGCCACCCCCAGCTGGGCCTTGTGCTTGTTTGAGGCTGATTGGAATATTTTAATTAAAATAATTAGATTATAGGCTGTGAAAAGCAAACAATGGTGATGTCTACCTCACTCATAGGCTTGCTGAGATGTATAAGAACAAGAACACAAACATAGGTAACAGGAAGGACATGGAAGTGTTGGAGCGGGTCCAGAGTAGGGCCACAAAGATACTCAGAGGGTTGCAGCAGCTCTCCTATGAGGACAGGCTGAGAGAGTTGGGGCTCTGCAACCTGNCTAGTGGGAGGTGTCCCTGCCTATGGCAGGGGTTTGGAACTAGATGATCCTTGAGGTCCCTTCCAACCTTACCATTCTATGATAGTTAAGACACAGAGAGAGTCTTGGTCTCTCTAGCTTTTGGTCTTCTCCTCTGTGCTAACCTAACTAACCACTCTGCTCCTAACCCCCCTGGCCGATCCTCCAAACTCACTTTGCAGGTAAGGCAAACACTGGGGTAAGGTACAGGGGTGGGGAGAAGGTGGAAGGGTGGTTGGGAGCCCCTCCTGGGGTCTCTGATTTCTGGGAGGGGAGTTGTGCTTCTGTATTACCTTTAACTTGTCTATGTCTGTAACTATTCCTGTCTGTTGTGTCTATCTCTGCTTGTACATTGTGCTGAGCTGTAAATAGAGCTTCAGGCCTTAACTTCCAGCCAGCTGAGTCTAGTCTGGGGGATTTTACAAAGTGTGGGGGGTGGGTAACTCCCAAACAATCACATGCCTACGAGGTCTCAGTGGCTCATCTCCCTGCCTGCCAGCTCCCCTACCAACCAAGATAAGAGTGCCTGTGGCTAGAAGTGGAGGCAACAGAAGCAGGGAGAAGGGGAGAGATCAGTTCAGGCACTACCTTTTAATCTGTCTTAGCAGAAAAGCAGTCATGTAACAATATTAGAATGTCCTGTGATGAGCGTCCATCCCTATGGCTTTGTTTAAAGGGAGCCCAGGATCCCTCAAACTACCACACTTGGCCATGTTGTGTCTTCTGCAGTGGAACTGGTGTGACAAAGATAAAAAGGTACTGGATGAATTTTGAGAGATGTGTTCCTCCTCCCTGTGTGAGCCACACGCAAGACAAGTCTTTTGTCTAGAGAGGACAGGAGGAAAAGAATCAGGCATTTCTTAATCATCACTAAGAATGGAAGACACTGTATTTTCCAAGCAGGGTTGGGAGGAATGACTAGAGATGGCAGATTGTCACCAGCAGCTCTTTCAAGGATGACAGAGAAAGGAGCAGAGCACCATCCTTTTTAGAAGTGAATTCTGGGGTTTCTGGTGAGAAACACTTCAGAGCAAATTCCATGAAGCACTTAACTGTCTTTCAAATAACAGGACCTTAGTGACCAGGTAGAGCAACTGACCCTTTGCTGCCTCAGATCCAGGATATGAATCCTGCCAAGAGATCCAGACCAAAGTGCCATAAGCAAGTGCCATATAGAGAAGGACACTAATGTGCACCCTGGAGTGCAGATATTTAGTAATATTTTGAATTTATTTATCTGTTTGCTGCAAAGATAATTCTAGGTCTTGGTGAAAGAGCATGCAGTGGACTGAGGTTGGAACTGGGGCCCCTTGCAGCTACTGGGAGGAGGGAGGTCCTTCAGTCTCTTTTCAGTGGTGCCCTGTGATAGGATGAGGGACAACAGGTACAAACTGGAACGGAGGAACTTCCACTCTCTCCACTCTGGAGAGTTTCAAAACCTGCCTGGGTGCTTTCCTGTGTGGCTTGCCCTAAATGATCCTGCTTTGGCAAGGATATTACACAAGATGATCTCCAGAGGTCCCTTCCAAGCCCTACCATTCAATGATTCCTCACAGGAGGAAGATTTCTATTTTCAGGGGATCCTTTCCCAGCTGCCTCAAAGTCTTCAGGTCCTTTTTCCTTCTAAAAAAAGGTGTCACTTGCTTTTATTGGGCAAGGTCAGAAGGACATTGCAAGATGGGTGTGGACTAGATCATGGTCTGATTCTTTCTTGCCCTTCAACTTGAAGAAGAGAGATGTAAATTGTTCCAGACCACCTCATTTACATTTCAGGCCAGGCTGTGCACACATTTTGGTGCTTTCAGGAGTAATCAAATCCTCAAGATTTTCCTAACAAAGGGCTGCATATCAACCCTTGGCTGGGACTGCTTAACACAGGTTGCGCATCACTTTCTACCTGTGAGCAGAAATCTGCAGCAGATTGTCAGAGTCAGTCAATAGTTTTGTGATCAAAGGCAACACATCACATGTTTGGGCATGTAGACCCTAACACCTTGAGTAGGACTCACTGAACAAACCCAAGCACTTTAAAGAGATTCAACTTACATCATGTAGCTTGCCTTCTGGAGGTACCTATTTCTACTGGGTGCAAAGAAAGCCAAAGGAGATTAGTTTATACTCAGATGTCTAATGTGAGATGATCAGCAGCCTATTCAAAACCCCAATATGAATATATGTTGTATTCATAGCTTTTTATAAAGTCATGTGGTCAATGTTTAGTGCCTGAAACCATTTCTAAAATGATCAACTGGATTAAAGATAGTTGTAAGTAACAAATCAAAGTACTGTGCAAAATTTCTGGAATTGTATCTCTGTGCTGGGTTAGGAACTGGCTGGAGGGTTGAGCCCAGAGAGTGGTGGTGAATGGTGCCACATCCAGCTGGAGGCTGGGAACTAGCGGTGTGCCCCAGGGATCAGTGCTGGGCCCCATCCTCTGTAACATCTTCAGTGATGATCAGGATGAGGGCATCGAGTCAGTCACCAGCAAATCTGCAGCTGACACCAAGCTGGGGGCTGATGTTGCTGGGTTGGAGGGCAGAAGGGCTCTGCAGCAGAACCTCGACCGCCTGCACAGATGGGCAGAGTCCAAGGGGATGGAGCTCAACAAATCCAAGTGCCAGGTGCTGCACTTTGGCCACAACAACCCCATGCAGAGCTACAGGCTGGGGTGGGAGTGGCTGGAGAGCAGCCAAACAGAAAGGGATCTGAGGGTGCTGATTGACACCTGCCTGAANCCCTCAATTGAAGAAGGACATTGAGGTGCTTGAGCGTGACCAGAGCAGGGCAACGAGGCTGGGGAGAGGCCTCGAGCACAGCCCTATGGAGAGAGGCTGAGGGAGCTGGGATTGTTTAGCCTACAGAAGAGGAGGCTCAGGGGAGACCTTCTTGTTGTCTACAGCTACCTGAAGGGTGGTTGTGGTCAGGAGGAGGTTGCTTTCTTCTCTCAGGCAAGCAGCACCAGAACAAGAGGACACAGTCTCAAGCTGTGCCAGGGGAAGTTTAGGCTGGAGGTGAGGAGAAAGTTCTTGCCTGAGAGAGTCATTGGCTGCTGGAATGGGCTGCCCAGGGAGGTGGTGGAGTCAGCGTCCCTGGAGGTGTTCAAGGCAGGTTTGGACGTGGCACTTGGTGCCATGGTCTGGTCTTGAGGTCTGTGGTATCGGGTTGGACTTGGTGAGCTTTGAGATCTCTTCCGACCTTGGTAATACTGTGATAATGTATCAAGCTTAAGGGAAATATCTGCTGAGCCAGATTCTTGAGTATTGGGAAAAGAGTGAAATCCTGCAACTCTGGGTAGTGATACAGGTGGTTTCGCATGAGAGTTTTAAACCAACCAGTGAAAAGCAGAGCTAACATCCTTGTAGCCCACTACAGAGACACCAAGATCCTTGTCACTTATTAAAGTTTTATTTTGTTCCCCCACGAACAAGGCAATTAATTATTTAGAATACCAATCAATCAGGGGTTAGATGTACCAATCAAACACATTCCAACTGCTAAGTATTGCTCACTTAAGACATTGATCAGCTGTAGGATGCTCTGTAGACCATTTAGATTAGTATTTTCTGATAATGTGCTTTAAAACCCCTTGAGGTCAAATCTCTGACACCGTCTGCTGGACCATGTGGAAGGTTGAATGCCAGACTGTCTGACAGACTGTAATTATTTTCTGTCCTGATGCCCTTTCTGCAGTCATTAGGGGATCAAATTTCTGAGAAAGCCAGAAAAGCTCCTTGTACTGCAAACAGCTAATGGCCTCAAAATGAGTCTCTTTTGTTATGTTGATGATTTACCACTGGATGTTGTTTGAAGCCCAGGATTGATTATTTAGGGCTAGCTTCACTGGTATCCTCTGTTCCTGGTCTTGTGCAGCAATATGCTTCCTTGCCATTCCCCCCAGTGCTGAAAGATGCATGGTTGGTATTGAAATGCATATGGCCTGCCGGTGGTGCCTTCAGTTGCTCTGGTGAGGATAGATGTCAAGGAAGAGCCCCAGAAGAGTGCTGATCCACGACTGTCCAGCTAGATGCTGAATGAGCAGGAGGAAATCTAGATTTTCTGCCTTTCAGGACAACATCCTAACTGTTCATAGAAGTAGCTAGGAGAAATTAAGATGACTTTTCCCAATAAGTAATTGAAGAATGAGACACATTGTTTGCAGTCCTAACATGACTGCAAATTTAGGCTATTGCTTAGCAAGTTGCTATATGAATTCCCCTTATGTTGACCCCTGTGGTAATTGGAATTTCAATTATTCATTTTCAATTACAAGCATGGCATGATGATCACAAATGTCATTAAGTATTAAATTACATCTAATGATGGATGGATGGAAGGATAGATAGATGCCTCTCCTCTTTATTTAATGCCAGTAAATCAAACCCATGCTTTTCATGGAAGAACTTTTTAAAAAGATGGTAAAGTACCATTTATTTTCAGCAGATAAAACCTCTTTAATGCATATTACCCAAGTGCAATATAAGTTTTCACCATCTGTGTCATTCAGGTGAGTGGTGGCCACTGTGTGTGTACACAAAGACAGGGACTTAGAATCAAAAAGATTCTAAGCAAGGAGGACATTTGCTTCCCACCTTATTAGAGGTGATATCTTAGTGCTCATCTTTGTGTAAGAGCCTTGAGTGTCTTCTTGTCATGTCTTTGCATGTAGAGTGAGATCAATGACACACCATAATTAGAAACCTGGAAGTCTGGTTGAGGAAATTATCAGGGTGATGGGAAGGTGATGCAATAAATAAACTTGACCTGTGTTACATGACTTGCATTCCCCTGTGTTAGTCCTTGTGGGTAATTGTTACCCCCCACTGGTTTGAAAGAGGTTAAGGACAGGGATTTTGCAGGATCACAGAATGTTATGAGTTGGGAGGGACCTCTGAAGATCATCTAGTCCAACTCCCCTGCTAAAGCAAGATCACCTAGAGTAAACCAGGTAGAGCATCCAGGCAGGTTTTGAATGTTTCCAGAGACAAAGACTCCATAACCTCACTGCCCAGGTTTGACCCAGAAACATCTACAGAGCCACTCAGGGTGGTGTGAGACAGAAATCCACAGGAGTGTTCTTGCTTTGAAGTACAGGCAAAGGAGCACTTACCTCCTGCTTCAGCTAAGTTTTACTGTTCTGCCTGTGGTATTCAGTGCACCCCAGCAGGAAATATCTGCAAAAAGATTCTAAGCAGATGTCAGAGCCCAGAATTGCTCAGAGGAGGGCCAGGATGCTGGTTGCAGCAAGGTTGGGCTCATGCTGGCTGTCTGAGAAATATGGACACAAAGTGCTGGCTTTTAGGGTCACTGAGGCCAGTAAGCTTTAGAAGTACTGGGGAGAGGTTTGCAGCTGAAATCCAAGCTGGTTTAGCTCCTGCAGGAGGCAATGGATGTTGATGGTGTTAAGATGGATGCAGTGTCAGACTGTGATTCCTATTTTACATTCCTGGCATTTTTTAAAGTTGATCAGGAATCCAGCTTAAGGGAAGTCCCATTTCCATGTTACTGCAATGAACTGCTTAAAAACCAGGCACCTAGCCTAAATTAGGAGCCTTCAACTATTGATTTTAACATACATATGGATGTGCCAAATTTCTGATCTTAACATTTCTTGCATCTTACTTTTCCCATTTCAGAAAACAATGACAAATTTTATTCACAGTGCCGTTGTGATGCTGAATTATTCCTTAACTAAGGTGCTCTCAAATGGAGGCTGTGTGAACATAAGTAACACCTATAAACTGCCTGCTGTGTCCAACATGGTTATCTTTTGTGCAAAACAGAAGTGAGACTCACAATGTTAAAATACCTTACCCATGGCTGTCTATAAGCAGAGGCATTGTCAGAGTAAAGACACAACCTAGGTCTTTCTCTTAAGCACACCTTTTCTGTCAGCCCTCAGTGTCTCATTCTGTGGCAGGAATAAATCTAATTTTTATCAAATCCAGGTAACTGGAATTTACATTTACCAGTTTTTCTCTTTGCCCATGACCTTTGTGTAGTGGTATCTTTTTCCACAAACACGTTTTTTTTTTTTTTTGTTGTTGTTGTTGTTTTTGTTTTTTGTTTTGTTTTGTTTTTTTTCCTACTGTCCAGGTATTTCTTTTGCAATCTGGTTTTGTTCCACTACCATCTTAATGCACACAGATGCCTGTTCATTTCATGACTTGGAAGCATTCTTTTCCCAGTTATGATCTGTAAGCCCAGTTGGTTATCAGTCCTTCAGCCCATCTTCCTCAGGTTTTATTTATCCATTGTTTCGTTTTTCATCCTTTCTGTTCCTACAACCTGTTTCCTGCCTTTCCAAAATCCCTCTTGAAGTGCCTGTAGCAGCAGTTGGGAACTATTCATCACTGTGATCATGGCTTTGCTCCTGCAAGGCACTGCTTGTGTGGTGTTGCCCAGAGCATCATGAAACTGATTAGACTTGCAGGGCCCCAGTCAGGTTTGTGTTGCTGCCAGCACTTCCCGAGAACTGATACTGCCCAAGGTTTGCAGATGCAATCTCACCTGAGCTGAAGAATATTTCTCTAGGATTATTTTTTTCTTCCCTTTTTTCCCCCTTCTTTCTCAGGTGAGTGACAAAAGTACTGGAATGAGGGCTTCCTTATGCAATAACCTGCTGCCTTCTCACCTCATAGAGTCATACAGTGTTTTGGATTGGAAAGGATTACTGAAGGTCAGCTAGCCCAAATGCCTTCCGATGATTAGGGACATCTTCAGCCAGATCAGGTTGCTCAGAACCCTGTCAGACCTGGCCTGGAATGTTTCCGAGTCTGAGACTTTTACACCTCACTAGGCAACCTGTGCCAGTGTCTTACCACATATATTGTAAAATATTTGTTCTTAGTATCTAGTCCAAAACTCCTTTTTTTTTTTTTTTTNATCCTTCTCTCTAGTCTAAATTTCCCTTTTTTTTTTTAGTTTAAAACCATCACCCCTTGTCCTATCACAAGAGGCCCATCTTTTTTACAGGTTCCTTTTAAGTACTGAAAGGCAGCTGTGAGGTCTGCTGGAGCCATTTCTTCTCCAGGCTGAACAACCCCAACTCTCTCTGCCTGTCCTCACAACAGAGAGGTTCCAACCCTCTGATCGTTTTCATGCCCTCCTCTGGCTTGTATTCCACAGAGAAAGCTAACCTTAGCTGAGAAAGGTTAAATTCAGAGTGCATGATACAAGTTGTTAGGAGTTTTCTGGTTTAGGTATTTACTACCTGGTGTCCAAAGAATCTACAAGAGAATCTACACCTGCCCAAACCAGTCCAAGTCTTTCTTTTGCAGGGGACTGTGGAGGTGGACACTGTATTGCATGAGGGTTCTCACCAGAGCAGTGTAGAGGAGCAGTACACATCAATATTCATGCCGGAAAGTATCATTTCTACAGTCCTGCTGCCACTGAGTTTCATAATTTCAGTTGCAGCTAAGGCTCAACATCAAAGCTCTTCAACAACCTGAATCTGATTGCAGGTTCTTCTGGGTTTTCCTGACACAGGCTGCTGAGTGTCTGCAAATACACATCCTCAGTTAAAAAGTAGAAGTAGATTCTGGTTGCACAAAACTGAGTGAAAATTTCTATACCTAATAGATCAATGATAGTCAAAAACACAAGCAAAATATTACAGTGTGTATTTACCAGCTCTAAAAATACTTAAAATACTGTGGAAAAGTGCTATGCTTTTGCATGTGTTCAGTATGAACTTCAGGCAGATGCAATGAAAGCAGCAGAGAAGTGATTAAATTGGCTATAGCGGAGGAGAGACTTTCTATGTAAGAGGACAAAGATTGAAACAGTAATTCAGAGGGAAAAAAAAGGTGGCTGATTAGTTAAACTTGTGTAGGAAAAGTTTTGTACTGAGAGAATGAATCAGATTTTTCCATTTAACCTGTCAGGAACCATATTAACAAAACAAGAAAGCACGTCCCAGTGAATTTAAGCCTGGCCAATAGGTTTTAAACCACATAATACAATAGTTAACCTTTGGATTTTGACAAGGGGGGAAATAAACACAGTTAAAATCTGAGAAGGAGGCTGTGAAAAATCAGATCATAGAATCATGGAATACACTGGGTTGGAAGGAACCCTCCAAGGTCTTCTTGTCTCATGTCCCTGAAGTGAGTAGGGACATGTCCAATGAGATCAGTTTGCTCAGGAGATAGATATGGAGGGCATAGGAAGAATTGTATGATTCTTCTGAAGTGTGGCGCTTGGGGAAGCTTGGGGGAAGACTCCAAATGAGACCAACCAACCAAGTTTACTTCCCATTCTATATTTTGAGTGTTTTACATGCTCTTCTATCATTCATAGAATCATAGAATCATAGAATGGTAAGGTTGGAAGGGACCTCAAGGATCATCTAGTTCCAACCCCCTGATATAGGCAGGGACACCTCCCACTAGTACAGCTCACTCAAGGCCTCAAACAACCTGGCCTTGAACACCTCTAGGGAGGGAGCATCCACGACCTCCCTGGGCAACCTGTTCCAGTGTCTCACCACCCTCACTGTAAAGAACTTCCTCCTAACATCCAGTCTAAATCTCCCCTCTGCCTGTTTAAACCCATTACCCCTTGTCCTCTCGTTGCAGGACCTTGTAAATAATCCTTCCTGTAGGCCCCCTTCAGATACTGGATTCCTAAGCCTAAGGTACCCTGTACTCCTCCTGTGGGAGAGCAGTGGAGGAGAGCTTCTGAGAACTGAGCAGCAGCTCAAAAATAAGCTCCAGGGAGACATCCTATGTGACACGGAGGTTGAGTTCCTCATCTGCTGTTTATCAAAGGGCAGATTGTCAGGGTTGTGGCTTCAGTATGCAAGCACCAGTGCCTAGATAAGATGTTATACAGGGAGGTCTTTTTGTTCTTGCAAAGTAAGATACAACAAGATTCTTTGGCTGGGACAAAGTTAAACAAATTCAACCTTGAAGGAATGTGCAGTTTTCTAGCAGTGAGGGTAATTAAGCATTGCAACACCTTACCAGGAAAGGTGGCAGACTCCTCACCATTCTGGTTCTTCACAAGAAGATTACCTATCTTTCTGAAATGTTTAATCCACCTCCTGGGAATAGCTGTTTTGTCTGTGCATTGAGAAGGGCTGCTGAGAAGTCCCTCTGACCTTACAGCCCAGGCATCTCTGAATCATTTTGCAGATGAGGAGCTGAGGCATTAAGGGTGAAGTTCACCATGCTTCAGAGCCACACATCTGCATTTTTCTATTGCTTAAATTCCTTTTTGTCCTCAAACTAGAAGTGATGTTGCACTTATGGGATATAGGCACCCTACTTGGTTCTTAATGCAAGAGATATTTCAGTTCCATCTCTACCCTGTCCCTGGAGCCTGCCTGAAAGGCAGGTCCCAAGTGGTTAAAGGTTACTCCTTAGAATGCAAAATTGGTAGAAGATTGTCTAATAAGTTGAGCTATAAAAAGAAACAATTCCAACAGTGTTTTTTGTGGGTTTTGATTATCCCTGCACATGAATCTGTGACCACTAAGAGAGAGAGGTCATAGACTGGGACAGTTTGACTATCAAACTTATTCACCTGGGTGCACAGAATCACAGAATTAACCAGGTTGGAAAAGACCTTCAAGATCATTGAGTCCAACCTATCATCTAACCCTTCTAATTAACTAAACCATGGGACTAAGTGCCTCATCCAGCCTCCTCTTAAACACCTGTAGGGATGGTGACTCCACCATCTCCCCAGGCAACCCATTCCAATGCCAATCACTCTTTCTGTGAAAAAAATTATTTCTAATATCCAGCCTAAACCTGTCCTGGCACAACTTGAGACTTTGTCCTCTTGTTCTGTCACTGGGTGCCTGGGAGAAGAGCCTAACCCCACCTGGCTACAACCTCCTTTCAGGTAGTTGTAGAGAGCAATAAGGTCTCCCCTGGGCCTCCTCTTCTCCAGTCTGAACAACTCCTGCCTTTCCTCATAGGGCTGTGCTCAGCCCTCTCACCACCCTTGTTGCCCTTCTCTGGACACATTCAATCACCTCAACATCTTTCTTGAATTGAGAGGCCCAGAACTGGACACAGAACTGAAGGCATGGTCAAACCAACTCTGAATACAGGGGCAGAATGACCTCCCTGCTCCTGCTGGTCACGCTATTCCTGATACAGGCCAGGATGTCTTTGGCCGTCTTGGCCACCTTGGCACACTACTGGCTCATGTTCAGTTGGCTGTCAAACAGTACCCCCAGGTCCCTCTCTGCCTTGTTGCTCTCCAACCACTCTGTCCCCATCCTGTAGTGCTGCATGGGGTTGTTGTGGCCAAAGTGCAGAACCTGGCACTTGGGCTCATTCAGACTCCTGCCATCGTACTGTGCCCATCTGTCCAGATCCCTCTGCAGAGCCCTTCTACCCTCTGACAGATCGATAGTTGCTCCCAACTTGGTGTCATCTGCAAACTTACTGATGGTGGACTCAAGGCCCTCATCCAGATCATCAATAGAGATACTAAACAGGACTGGGCCCAGCACTGATCCCTGGGGCACACCACTAGTGGCTGACGACCAGCTGGATGTGGCACCATTCACTAGTGGTGGTGAATGGAGCCACATCCAGTTTGAGGCCTTCCACCCACCTTTTTGAGTCAGCCACATCTTACACGGCCTTCATTCTTAAAGGCTGGGAATCATCTTGCTTAAGCTTAGACATCCCCATCTAAGCTGGAATCTAATTATTCTTGATGCTAAGGAAAAGGCACTCTTACAGGAGCAGTTTGCTACAGCTATGGCAGATGTTGCCACTAATGTTGCCCTGGCAGTGTCTCTGTTTCTCCAAGCACTAAAGAGGGAATCTAAGGTAGAAACTTGGTGGTCTTAATTTGGTCATGTGAACTTATTGATCACATCTCAACACCTCTGGAAATTCAAGCTTTACTTTATGTTTGGTTAGCTAGTTACTATGGATTAACAATATAATCAACTGTGACCCACATTATTTATTCATTCTCCTGCTGTTCTGCCTGTAACTAATTCCTGCCTGGAAAATGAAGCATTTGGATACTTAAGATTCTACGCAAATACTTTGCTGTGATGGTTTGGGAGTTCCCTGCCCCCCCCTCCACGCTTTGTAAAATGACCCAGACTAGAACTCAGTCGGCTGGAAGTTAAGGACTGAAGCTCTATTTACAGCTCAGCACAATGGACAAGCAGAGATATACACTATAGACAGGAATAGTTACAGACATAGACAAGTTAAAGGGAATACAGAAACACAACTCCCCTCCCAGAAATCAGAGACCCCAGGAGGGGCTCCCAACCACCCTTCCACCTTCTCCCCACCCCTGTACCTTACCCCAAGGTTTGCCTTATGTGCAAGGTGAATTAGGAGGATCGGGCAGGTGAGTTAGAAGTAAAGTGGTTAGTGAAGATTCATCATCAAAGAGGAGCCAGAAGCTAGACCACCCGACACACTGTGCCCCAGAGAGAGACAGACTGTGAAATACCTTATCTATGTTTTGATTTCTTTTCCCAAAACAATATCAGCAAACCTATGAGTAAAATAGACATCATGATGTTTTCCTTTCACAGCCTGTAGTGTAATTTTCTCTATTAAAATATTCCAATTAGCCTCAAACCAGCACAGTTTGCTTTGGCTTTTGAGAAGGGTCTTAGCCAGGTGTACCTGTCCCAAAAGTAGGTCTTCATCTTGGCTCTCTCTGTGTTTTGGATCGTGTGGCACATGAGCTGTTTCCTGAACTTTCAAGGGAATCTGTCATTCATTGTTCCCAATTAGATGCCCTTACAATATGACCTGGAAACTATTTTCCCGACAGCTTGGTGTTATTAATAACATGTACTACAGCTGAGGCGTGCCCGTAGCTCAGGAGTCACAGAGCAGCATGACAGTTTAATTTGGTACCTTGATGAGATTTCTGCCTACAAAGTTGTACAGAATATAAACGACTTAAAAGTATGACATCGGTGGGAGCATTTTAAGGGGTTTCCAAACTGTCTTTCACCATGCAGTGATTTTAAAAAGACATGTATTGTAGATTAGAAAATTGGAAGGGACAATTCTGATCACCCTAATAGTGTTATTTTAGGGTTTTTGATTACTACACAGACAATCATTGACTAGTCAAAACAGGCTTCCACCAAGGCAAGGAACTTACACACAGAGAATCATAGAATGGTAAGGTTGGAAGGGACCTCAATGACCTAGATGATCCTTGAGGTCCCTTCCAACCTTACCATTCTATGATTCTATGATCATCTAGTTCCAACCCCCTGCCATAGGAAGGGACACCTCCCACTAGTACAGCTCATTCACAAGGCCTTGTCCAACCTGGCCTTGAACACCTCCAGGGAGGGAGCAGTCACAACCTTCCTGGGCAACCTGTGCCAGTGCCTCACCACCCTCACTGTAAAGAACTTCCCAACATCTAGTCTAAATCTTCCCTCTGCCAGTTTAAACCCGTTTCCCCTAGTATACACTCCAGTATATATTGCCCCACATACACCCCACACTCACTTCCCTGCCAATTCTAATTTACCAGACCAGCTCAGATGGCTTGGGAGTAAGATAAAGCTACATTTTACAACAAAGCTGAATTTGCAATCATATATACAAAATATATTTACATGTATTTACAATTATATACAATTTAGAAATAATGCAGCAATCCAGTCCTCCTCCCCAGACAAAGAAAAAACCCCAAAGGGGCCAGCACCACCCTCTCTCTCCCCAGATAGAAAACAACCAGCAACGCTCACGTGCTATCTGCTCAGTCAAGGTTAGTGGAAGAGAGAGAGAAGAGAAGGAACAGCAAATAGGTCCAGTGCCCAAGAGTCAGAAGAGGAAATTTGTTTATACTTTGGCTTTTTATACCTCTTGGCAAACCAATGAATCACAGAATTGCAGAAGCATTGAAGCTGGAAAAGACCCTCAGGATCCCCAAGTCCAACCATTATCCCTACTCTACAAAGTTCAGCCTTAAATCATATCCTCACGCATCACATCCAAATGACTTTTAAACGCATCCAGGTTTGGTGACTCCACCACCTTCCTGGGTAGCCCATTCCAATGCCTGACCACACTAGCTGGGAAAAAATGTTTCCTAATGTCTAGTCTAAACCTACTCAGTCACAGCTAGAGGCCATTCCCTCTTGTTTTCCACTACTTACCTGTCAGAAGAGACCAGCACCAACTTCTCCACAGTGTCCTTTCAGGTAGCTGTAGACGATATAGACTTTATTGTTATTATTTATTTACAACCAATGTCCTGCTCATTCAGATTCTGTACCAGTTTCTCTTACTGGAATATTCCAATAAACCTTAAGCTACCACAAACCCATTATTTCTTGTGGTTAAATGCCATGCATCCCAGCACTGCTGGAGTCCTTTTCATGGCATCGTAGACTTATAGGCATGTCTTCAGCATATAAAGAGCTGTAGGTGTACCAAAGCATTGGCTGAAGTGCACCACTGAAGCAAAAGATGTTTCAAATACTACCATGAGTCACTATGTACAACTCATCCCAAATTCAGCAGATAAATCACAGGTTTGCTCTTGCCACTTCAGACTGTCTGCCTCTCTGGTGCCAGTTCACGTTAATCTCTCAGCGATCAGTGACTTTGCTGTGGGGAGCCCTGTGGCTGGGATCTTTACTATGGTTGTACTGTGGGACTGCAGAGCCTCTGTGATGAACACTGAGCAAAGCAGAGAGCAAGTCTCTGACTTCATCTAAGTCATTTGGCAACATTTTAAAAACTACCCAAGAAACCCCCCAACTTATACAAAACTCCCAAGACTGCTGTTTGTATAATGAAATATAATTTCCTTCCAGTTAATGACAAAGTGAAAGAATGTCTGACCTAAATAATTTTTTTTAAGAAGCTGGGAAAACCTGAACCATTGCCAGGTTTTTGTTTAACCATTCACTACAGTGAGTGCTTTAACAGTGAGTGCAGCAGTGTCTGTAAGAAACTCTGAAAGAATGAGCTTCTTGCATGGTATTGACACATATGCCAGGTTCAAAAACTAATTCAGCACAGGTTTCTTTCAGAAGCTTAAGGAGACACAGGTACCCAGCTCCATACATTAATGCTACTAACTGTGCTACTACCGAGTAGCAGAAAGAGTTGTGCAATGACTATCACCTCTGAACATTATCTAGACATTTCCTGTAGCATCACAAGATAGGCAAGCACCCTAAGAGCTTCCAACAGTGTCGAGAAAAGCACCAGTGGTAGCAGAAAGTGTCATCATGTATGGGCTTGGAAAGAGATTTTGCAGCTTGCAGTATAACAAATGCTGGAGATGAGTGGACAAATTAATCAATGGGTGGACGAGTCCTTCTTTCCCCTCTCTTTTCTGAATGGAAACAACTACTGTACTTATTTTCCAACTGAGAAGTGAAATTAAATTGTCTGGGTACTTGATGGCACACTGTTTTTAGAAAGCTATTAAGAAGCTCCTATCAAGTAGAGGACAGCTTTCTTGACCCTCTTTAGCTAGCTTATCTAGTGGCCCCCTGGTGACTTCATTGCTGTGCAGAAGGCAGATCACCAGAGGTGACCATGTTTAACAGTGTCTTCACTAAGTGGCAATTTAGTGAGTGAGGGAATACACTGAACTGACTTCTCAATCCAATGGGGGAGACCTGAGGGAGGAAGGGAACATTTTGTGCAGGTTATTTTGTCTCCAAGGAGCTCAGTGGTACAACAGCTCATACTTTGGCTGGGACTGTAAATTAAAAACACTAATGCTAAGAAGTCTACCTGGGATCAGAATATCAAGTAAAAAGGTCTAACTCTTTCTTATAGAAGGTCTGTAATGAAAGTGTGAGTTTACACAGTATTGGCTCTTCAGGAAATATATAGCTTCTAGATCATTCTTAGCTGATTCATGCAACATTGATAATAGGCAAAACATGGTTCTGCTGGGGAGGTCAATCAATTGGACACATCAAAGCCAAGTCTTGCTTGCTTTGCTTATCTCTTTATTAGCTTTCAGTCAAGAAAACCTAATGACTTCTGTTTAGGTTTGTTTTGGTTTGGTTTTGTTTATTTTGTTTTTTAGAGCAAGAGAAGATTTTTCCCTTGCATATGAATAGCAAAGCAGATTTAATGTTCAAAGTGGGTATTTTCTTCAATCGTGTCTTTGGCAATAACATTTTGACCTGACCTCACTTCCTCACTTCCAGATCCCTGTGGTCTGAGCACCACCTCCTTCCCCTGCCTCCCCTTTCCATGATCTATACGTGTCAGTGGCAGTGGTTTCCATCAAGGGCAAGGGAGAGTAGCCAGACAGGCACAGAGTCACAGACATCTTACTTTTTAGGTTAGAAACTAAAATAATACATGGAGTGAGGTCTCTGATGACACAAAGACCTGATATTTGCAGATACCTGCTTCTCACGTGGTGCATGCATCCCTGCCAAGGCAGTAACTATTCCAGGACCTGTCTGGATGAGAAGAGGAGGCTCAGGGGGGACCTTATTGTGGTCTACAACTACCTGAAAAGTGGTTGTAGCCAGGAGGAGGTTGCTTTCTTCTCTCAGGCAAGCAGCACCAGAACAAGAGGACACAGTCTCAAGCTGTGCCAGGGGAAGTTTAGGCTGGAGGTGAGGAGAAAGTTCTTCACTGAGAGAGTCATTGGCTACTGGAATGGGATGCCCAGGGAGGTAGTGGAGTCAGCGTCCCTGGAGGTGTTCAAGGTGGGTTTGGACGTGGCACTTGGTGTCATGGTCTGGTCTTGAGGGCTGCCATGGTGGGTTGGACTTGATGAGCTTTGAGGTCTCTCCAAGCTTCGTGATACTGTGATACTGTGACCTGTCTCTATGTTAGTCAGGCAAAGGTCAAATCATAGAATTTTTTAGGTGGGAAAGGACCTTTAAGATCATTAAGTTCAACCATCAAATGTGATGCTTCAGGGGTGTTTAAGAGCACAGTCTTCTGTTTCCAATAACTGATCAATGAAAGAGACCTAGGTTTGTTCTCCTGGATATCCAACATTTCCTGCTAGAGGTATTTTCCCTCTTCTTTCTCCCATTTTACTTTCAGGTCTTTAATCAATGTTGTTTAAAGGGCACAGAGGTTCACCTTAAAGGAGATTGGTGGCAGGTAACAATCACTCATCAAAAAGAGTCCCTTTCCGAGACAGGAGGAAGCAGAAATGACAAATGGCAGAAAGACCCTCTAGGCAAATTTCTGAATAAATACTTTTGGGAGCTCAAGTTCAGACACTTGTTCTGGGAACCAGTAGCCCTCCTCAAATCCTGGCTTTCAGTGTAGCTGTTTGCTCACAAGCTACACAGGAGCCTGAATGTTGTGATTGTGGAACGGCTGAATGATCGTCCTCTCCATCCAGCGCCGCGCCTTTCACTCAGGATTTCTGAACCGTTATTTGCAAAGAGCAAAGCTGCCCATCAGACAGTGTCAGCAAGTGAACCAAAAGGAGAACTGGTTTCACTCTGAAGTGAACCTATTGTGTGGGCACTTCAGAGTGGGGTGACAGCAGCTTAGGATGCTCCTTTATTTTTTTTCCTTCTGCAGATTGTTCTTTTTAGAAAGCTCACCCTGCATCCGATTATTTTATTATTATTATTATTATCTGAGAAAAGGCTATGGAAACTGTTTATCTTTTTGTGTTTATATAAGTTCTCTAATCTAAGTATAACCACTCATCCATTCAAAAGCAAGAGAGACATTTATGGTACTGTGAAAAAGATCCTCCACTTGTAAATCAGCATTTCACCATTGAATTTCAATTAATTTCACCCTTGGCTAAGTCGACTGCAAGGGATCGAGGTAGCTGAGTGATCTGGCCTTTTGGTTTAGTGGATTGTAATATACAAACTTGTAGGAAATAAAGGACTGATATAATTATAGTGCATCACTCTGAGATAACATAGCTGTGTATTTTATTTGAGCTTTGCAAGTATATTGCTCCACGGAACAAATTTCCCTTTTTTTTCTTTTTTTTTCTTTTTTTTTTTTTTTTCATAAAAGTCATTATAGATCCAATTTAAAGAAGGTAATAAAAATGAAAAAGAAGGAAGAAAAAAAAAATAATCTTTCCCTACAATTTCATAGGGATGCAGTCTTTGGAAGAGGAGTATTCTTCAAAGGCAGATGACTAGCTTACATTGACATGGGTTGTTTTCAGAGTGGAAGTATTCTTCAAATGCATGGCTGCTAAGAAAATAACGATCAGTTTCTTGAAAACATACCTCTTCGTTGCTGCACAAAACCTAACCATGAGTAGCTTTAATTACCCAGAAGTAAAGGGAGAAATTTTCTTTATATGAGCACTCAAACAGAGTTTCCAGTTCTGGGTTTTCATCCATGAAACGGCTGTAGAACCAGGCTTAAAGTCTGATCCTACAGACTGTGAGCTGTGCAGCTGAGTACAAACACAAATAATAATAAAAGAAGATGATGACTAAGATGATGAAAAAGAGTCTCGGTCCTATTTGATACTGTCACATGTGGTTCTCAGAGATGTGTGCAAGGAAACAGCACTTGCAGGATGTACTGACTTCAGATGATTGACATTAAATTTGGAAAGGCTTTCTGGAGGCCAGTGCCCTTTAGCTGCTGTCATGGTCCTGATACCTGCTGCCCTAGTTACCCAATCAAAGTGTCTGTGTGGGAGATCATGGTTATCTACTGAGTTTTCTATCAAGAGGAAGGGCCCTGCAGGCTCTCTGATGTGATGTGGCACTTAACCCTGCCCAAACCACATTTCAGAATCCATTCCTGACTGGAAATCAGAACTGTGCTCTCCCTTCCTTTTTTTTTTTTTTTTTTTTTTTTTTTTTNTTTCTTTTTTTTTTTTTTTTTTTTTTTTTTCAGAAATTAAATTGAGGGGGGAAAGGTCACATTATAACAGAAGTCAAGGGGAAAATTGGTCTTTCCATTCTCTATAACATCCACACACATAGGTGCATTAGTCAGAGGCTACTTCTAAAAATTAATAGTAATAATAACAATGATAATAATGTGCAGGTGAGTTGATCACATTCAGCTGAAACCTAGATGGTTTCCATGGCAGTTAATGGTGTTTAGTGAGGCTTATCATGAAAATGGTCTCAAGTTTAACACAGGAAGAGGAAGAACCAGAAAAATAAGAAAGGTTTTAAAAGAGTGCATGCTGAGAGGATCTCAGTAGTTTTTTTCAGACTGCTAAAGCAGAAGTCCCAATGTAGTTGTTGATAGCAACAGCATTTTCTAGTAAATTCAGAGCATGTGTCAGTAGTTTGAAGTATCATAGAATCATAGAATGGTAAGGTTGGAAGGGACCTCAAGGATCACCTAGTTCCAACCCCCTGCCGTAGGCAGGGACACCTCCCACTAGCACAGCTCAAAGCTTCATCCAACCTGACCTTGAACACCTCCAGGGAGGGAGCAGCCACAACCTCCCTGGGCAACCTGTTCCAGAGCCTCACCACCCTCACTGGAAAGAACTTCCTCCTAACATCCAGTCTGAATCTCCCCTCTGCCAGTTCAAACCCATTGCCCCGTGTCCTGTCTTTGCAAGATCTTGTCAATAGTCCCTCCCCAGCCTTCCTGTAGGCCCCCTCAGATACTGGAAGGCTACTATCAGGTCTCCTCGAAGCCTTATCTCCTGCCACAAAGACCCATCTTACTGGGGACAATCTGTAGCCCCAATGAAGCTGAGAAATCTGTGACTTGAGAGAAACTAAGATTTTTCTCTGGTCTTCTGACTCCAACCCTGTATGTGTCAAGGAGGTAGGGCTCTACTGACCACCATCATGTCACATTCAAGAAGAAATTACTGAAGTCAGGATGGCTATGAGCAGTTTTGCAGGTATGTTTTCCTCACCCAGATATGATTTTCCAGTCTGCTCTTACTCTATTAGAGAAGCTGATAGTAGCCTTCCAGTATCTGAAGGGGGCCTACAGGAAGGCTGGGGAAGGATTATTTACAAGGTCCTGCAATGACAGGACAAGGGGCAATGGGCTTAAACTGGCAGAGGGGAGATTTAGACTGGATGTTAGGAGGAAGTTCTTTACAGTGAGGGTGGTGAGGCACTGGCACAGGTTGCCCAGGGAGGTTGTGGCTGCTCCCTCCCTGGAGGTGTTCAAGGACAGGTTGGATGAGGCCTTGAGTGAGCTGTACTAGTGGGAGGTGTCCCTGCCTATGGCAGGGGGTTGGAACTAGATGATCCTTGAAGTCCCTTCCAACCTTACCATTCTATGATTCTATAAGCTGTTTCCTGTGTATATCCATCTTGTTATCTTTAACAGAGATAGAGAACAGCAAACCGTTTAATCAACTTTAAAACCTTTTTTTTTTTTTTCAGTTCTGTGCCCACTCTCCTTTTCTCAGTAAGCCTCCTCAAGTTTTCCTTGCTAGCTCTTCTTTATTAGAATCATAGTACCATTAAGGTTGGAAAAGACCTCTAAGATCATCATTAGCTTACTTATAATCAGTCCCACAGTTTCTGACTTTCCCTTCTTCACTCTTGCTATTTGATCAGGGGTCCAAGGACCTTTTCATTGTTTTTGCTACCTGGCAAGTGCTGCCAGAGCCAAGAGAAAGAAAGGCACAAGCAGGAAGATTAGGACAGGAACTTGAGATCTGGAAACTTCAGACCTCACCATATTTTTCCACTGCAGCTTCAAGCACATCCCTTCCTTTCTTAACACTTTTCTATACTGATTCAAAACAAGGAGTATAAATAATTGGAGGCAGGAGGGAGCTAGGTTGTCTAGGAGCAGGGAAGGGAGAAAATGAGAGGTGTTTACATGCTATCACATTTGATCATATTTTTCTGTTGCTACTGGAAGATGAAAAGCAGTACATTCCTGTTTTGTAATGAATAATCAAAGACAGGTTGGTTGGAATTTCTTTCCAGCAAACTCCTGAAGTAACAGCATGGTGGATTTTTAATGACCCAGATAAGAGGACAATGACCACAAATGCAGGTTAGGAGCACAACCTTTTTT
>VWZE01002514.1:41150-51764 GCA_013396675.1 Eubucco bourcierii | reverse complement strand
GGGGGGGGAAGAAGGGAGTTGGGTGTTCTTTCAGGGTTTGGAGTTTGGGGAATTTTTTTGTTTGTTTTTCTGGGGTTGGTTTGTATTTTTCAAGGTGATTTCAATGCAGGCTTGGATGTAGGAGCTCCTAAGATGTCATAGAATCATAGAATGGTAAGGTTGGAAGGGACCTCAAGGATCATCTAGTTCCAAAACCCTGCCATAGGCAGGGTTTCATCCCACTAGTACAGGTCACTCAAGACCTCCTCCAACCTAACCTTGAACACCTCCAGGGAGGGAGCAGACACAACCTCCCTGGGCAACCTGTTCCAGTGTCTCACCACCCTCACTGTAAAGAACTTCCTCCTAACATCCAGTCTAAATCTCCCCTCTGCCAGTTCAAACCCATTGCCCCTTGTCCTGTCTTTACAAGACCTTGTCAGTTGTCCCTCCCCAACTTTTCTGTAGGCCCCCTTCAGATACTGGAAGGCTACCATAAGGTCTCCTTGAAGCCTTCCTCTTTCTCTCTCTCACTTATTCTCAAGATACAAAACAACAGGATGGGTCTTGTAGGAGTTAGTTCTACTGGAACAGGGTGGTGTGGAGATTCACTACTTAGTTTTGGTATCTGTAATGAGTTTGTCACACTTCAAGATTTTGAATGTCAATAGAATGACCAGTTTTGAACCAAATTTTGGCCCTTTTTATCTGTGGTGAAAATGATACCCTTGATTCTGTGTAATCAGCATAAAATGCATTGGCCTGGAGACTTTACAGAAATAACCAATTTCACTGAGCATAACTCTTCTTTGCTAACACTTTTTTTTTTTTTTTTCTTTTCCAAGGACAGCATAAGCATTTTATGAAAACTAAAGACCATTTCCATTCATTTCCTTCTGGTGTACTGCTCCAAAGGAGGTCAAGCAATCTGTTTGGCCATCCTATGTTCTCACTTGAGATTTTTGTGATTCAAAATGAGGAAAGATGAAAAGCTGTGAGTGCAGATTGTTTTGAATACCATTTGTTTGGCAGCAGTTGCTGCTCTTTGTTCTTTAGGTAGAGATTTTTCTTGGGGAAAAAAAAAAAAAACCAAACAAGAAGGCAAGTGAATAAAATAACCCTTAAGGAACAACAGAAAGTGTTTGGATTGTTGGAAGGTGGGTTTTATTGATTGTGTTGCATGTTTTCTACAAGAGGTACTTGTATTTCACTACTCCACTTGCATTGCGCTGCCCTCGGTTTACTGTTGCAGACCTATGTGTTTGTAAGTATGCATGGGAGGAATTTCATTAAAGTCTGATAAGCTGGAAGATGAGTTTGAAAGAGAGTGAGCATTATCAGAATGAGGGGAATGCAGAAATGGGGGAAATGTTTTTCAGTGTGGGAAAAGTGTGTTGCTTATTATCTCCCTGCAAACCTGCCGTCGCACGGCAATCAAGGCAGCGTGCGGTTTTTGACTGCCTCGTAGTATCTTCAGAAGCACCTGTAATAGCACAGGGAGAATGCTGCTTTAGGTAAATGTCTTCAGGCATGCTGTGCCTGAGCTATTTCATTGCTTCATCTTAATACACACATGCACATAGATGACCTGGGAATTGCCACATCATCATAAATACATAAAGAAAAGAAAAAAATGCATCGGGAGGATTCATCTGCATGTTCACTGGCATGAATTTTAGCGTCTTGTGAATTGGATTGTGAATTGGATGGCAAAGCTCCCTTTAAACTTGAGCTACTCAATGTAGACAATGGAGTCAGGATAGCAATTTATCTGACTCTGAGGTAGACACCTGCATCTGACCAGCCAAATGGTTTTCTAAACTCCACTGACTGTGCTGATTAGGTCTCCTCTGACTGTAATTGAAGTGTAGACAGACACCTGCCTCTCGTGTAGAGGTCTAATTTCAGGTGTCTGAATCTGGACCTTAGATCACCTTTGCTCTATCAGAGCTGAAGCAACAAAATCCACACATCTCAGAAGAAAATAAAATGATTCATACTTCATGATGGCCCCCACTAGCTTTTCCTGACTCCACCTGGTGGTGAGTGCCCTACTCAAATCATCAAGATCAATCATTTTTACCACTGTTTAGGTTGTTAGTTTATTAGAAAATTACCTTTTGGTGCTGTTAACCACCTTTCCTTCCTGACTTTGTTCACATTTGGATTACTTGAGCTGTACCAGGCTTTTCTGCAGCATTAGCTGATTTAGCAATAGGATTAGAGTGTTGGCTGGAACTAGTCCAGCAATTAGTAGATAAAATACATGATCAAACTTTGATCATTGCTGGTGATTGCCATTGTTAGCTCTTTCAGGGGCAGTTTTGCAACAAAGCCAGCATTTTTTTTCTTTCTTTCTTTCTGAGTGTGTCCCCAGCCCAAGTAGGACATTGAACTGTTGGAGTGGGTCCAGAGGAAGGGCACAATAATACTTGGAGACCTGTGTCCACTGGGGACAGTCTGAGAGGGTTGGGACTGTTCAGTCTAGAGAATAGAAGACAAACAGAGATAGAACAAGGGGCAATGACTTTAAATTGAGAGAGATTAGATTTAGACTGGGTACTAGAAGCAAGTTCTTTACAGTGAGGGTGGTGAGACACTGGGACTGTTTGTCCAAGGAAGCTGTGGGTGTCCCCTCTCTGGAGATGCTCAAGGCCAGGTTGGACAGGGCCTCAAGCAACCTGTTCTAGTTAAAAGCATCCCTGCCCATGGTGGGGGGCAGGATTGGAACAAAATTATACTTAAGGTCTCTTTCAACTCAAGCCATTCTGTGATTCTGTGATGTTGGTTCCTTTGTGTGTGGTTTATGGTGTGCATTTGTGCACATATGTGTCTTATTATCCAAATCTTTACACACTGGAGAGTATAGATTGTGAAACATGCCTAGAACCATAAGGCTCCTTAGTGGTATGAAGTTATGCTAATGGAGGTTTAGATTAGACATTAGGAAAAGCTTCAACACTAAAGGGTTATCAAAGACTGAAAGAGGCTACCCAGGGAAGTGGTTGAAACACCATCCCTGGAGTGTTCAAAAGCAGTCCAGATTTGGTACTTGAGAACATGGTGCGGTAGTGACCCTGGTAGAGTCAGATAATAATTTGCCTTGGTGATTTTAGAGGTCTTTCCTTTAAAGATGATTCTGTGATTCTCTTTCTGCTGTACTTTTTTTACTTGCAGTTTCAAACTCTACCTACAACGGATTACGTTAAGCAAGAAATGTTACTGTCTGTGGCTTCTGCAGTGCATCTGTTCACTACCTCATTAATCCCAGATTTGCACAGAAAGACAATTGATATTTTCCTTGTGGTAGGATAGAGTTACTAGAAGACAAGAAACACAAAAGCTATACAAATAACAGGATTTTAGAAACCTGTTACTTTTAAACCAGCATGGGATTATTATTTGCCTTTCTTGCTTGACAGCTGCAGTCAGGAACTCTCTAATGCATGGCTGCTAATATAGACTGCATATTGTTTTACAAAGCAAAAAAACAACAAACCAACTCCTGTTTGTTCCACACCCTTCTGCAAACCTGTGCAGAGAGGATTGCTTGTGTCATAGTGGGAAGAATATGCCAGCCAACAAAAAAAAACCCCAAACATTTACTGGGTTGACCTAGGCTCATTCCAATAATGTCTTCCCCAGATTTTCTTCACCTTAGTTGTCCCAACCCACCTTAAAACTTGATGGTACTTTTCAGACAGACGTGAGTAGTTGATACAAAGTTTGGTGTTACCATGTTGGACTCATGATTTTTTATGCATCCAAAGGTTCCCATGCCAAAACATGATTAAAGATTAGGTCATCTAAATTAACTAAAACTTGAATGATTTTGACAAGTGTTTACAGTGAGGGTGGTGAGACACTGGCACAGGTTGCCCAGGGAGGTCGGGGCTGCTCCCTCCCTGGAGGTGTTCAAGGCCAGGTTGTTTGAGGCCTTGAGTGAGTTGTACTAGTGGGAGGTGTCCCTGCCTATGGCAGGGGGTTGGAACTAGATGATCCTTCAGGTCCCTTCAGGGGGTTGGAACTAGAAGATCCTTCAGGTCCCTTCCAACCTTACCATTCTATGATTCTATGAGTGCATTGCTGCCACCCTGATGCAGTGCAACAAACTTAGGGGAATGGCATAGAAGACTTCTAATGACAGATATTGAGCTCCTTTAGCTGTGTGACAAGCAAGCAAATATATGTTCATGCAACCAATCTCTGAACACTTTCAAGTGCAAAATTGGAGCCTGCATGCCAGAACCCTGAAAAAAAAAAAAAGGCAGCTTTATTTTCTTAACGTGATTGCTTATTTTCAGCTAACAGAGTAGTTAGATGGAGACAGGAAATTTGTAAGAGCCAGTGTGGAAAAAGAAGTGAGCAGTCTATTTTAAGAGCTAGTCCACAGAGAATGCCACCTCCTCAAGTATATACAGCTTTTTCTGAGTTATATATATTAGATAGTCATCTATTGGGTATTAATAGCAACAAATGTGACTTATGTCCTTATCAAGGGGATGGAAATGCTCATACGAGCTGCATGATGCTGTGGGTTGAGGTTTGCTGTAGTCTGTGGACGTCTGCATTGGGTGCTGTTGGGATGCCAGCATAGCTGGCAGGAGGATCCAGGTTATTTGCTTGCACTGCTTAAAGAAGTTGAGCCTGTTAGCTCCAAGTGAGCTCTCATTACCTCAAATGGATTCTTAGTCATCAAGAACCTTCCCCTTTCAGGAATCATAACACATAAAAGTTAACCAAATGCTCACAGCTGATGCACTCTTGGCTGTGAACACTGGTGTATAAAGCTTTTAGCTGTAACCTGATTCACATCTGCTCTCAGCACTTAAGCTGATGAAAAGTGACAAGACTGAACCACTGCCACTGACCCAGCCTCTTTTTGTTAAGTAAATGGCAAAATATCATACTAATTATTGATAACAATCTGCAATTTCCAAACTCTTTGTGGCATTATGCAGGCCATTTTCTCTGCCTTTCTAAGCACAAAGTAGTGGCTCCAAGGGTCACAGTCCAGTTAGTTAAGAAAAAAAACCACCACGACTCATTATGTGGATATATGCCAGTTCAGAGAAAGTCATATTTGTTCTCTCCTGGCAGCCCAAAGAAGCAAAAAACTAACCCTAGCCTTCTCCTCAGGTCTGAAATGGTTATCTATATGATTTACTATCAGATGTTTGAGAAAGTTTGAGTTACTTGAAGTATGTACATGAGCAGGGAGCACAGCCCTATGAAGAGAGGCTGAGGGAGCTGGGGGTGTTTAGCCTGCAGAAACAGAGGCTCAGGGGAGATCTTACTGCTCTCTACAACTACCTGAAAGAAGGTTGTAGCCAGGTGAGGCTGGTCTCTTCTCCCAGGCACCAGTGACAGAACAACAGGACACAGTCTCAAGCTGCACCAGGGCAGGTTTAGGCTGGATGTTACGAAGAGGTTCTTCACAGAAAGACTGATTGGCATTGGAATGGGCTGCACAGGGAGGTGGTGGAGTCATCACCCCTGGAGGTGTTTAAAAGGATATTGGATGAGGTGCTTAGTGCCATGGTTTAGTTAATTAGAATCATAGAATCATAGGATGGTAAGGTTGGAAGGGACCTCAAGGATCATCTAGTTCCAACCCCCTGCCGTAGGCAGGGACACCTCCCACTAGTACAGCTCACTCAAGGCCTCAAACAACCTGGCCTTGAACACCTCCAGGGAGGCAGCAACCACAACCTCCCTGGGCAACCTGTGCCAGTGTCTCACCACCCTCACTGTAAAGAACTTCCTCCTAACATCCAGTCTAAATCTCCCCTCTGCCACTTTAAACCCATTGCCCCTTGTCCTGTCATTGCAAGACCTTGTCAATAGTCCCTCCCCAGCCTTCCTGTAGGCCCCCTTTGGATACTGGAATTAGAAGGTGTTAGGTGATAGGTTGGACTTGATGATCTCAAAGGTCTTTTCCCACCTGGTTAATTCTGTGATTCTCTGATAAAAATCTTGCAATGAAATCCATGCTATGTGTGCCAGTTGGATGTTCTGTAGCAGGTCATTTAAACTCCACAGTAAGAAGATAAACACAGAAGTATTCACCTGGACTGTGAATCTACAAGATTCATTTTTTTCCTTTTGCTCTTCTCTTCATGTTTTTTCTTGGATATCTCTGGATTTTGGAAGTTATTCTTATTTTCCTTTCCAAAGGGATGAGTACCCATCAGTGCATGTTATCATACACCTCCTGGTGTTCTCTATGTGTAGAAGAGATGGATGATGACTCCTTCCCTACCATTTGGGAAGCATAAAGCTGCTCTTGTTGCACTCACAGTTGGGAAAGTCTGTAATTCTCTTATATTATGATATGTTTGGGGCTGATGTGTGCTTCTGGAGTCTGCATTTCCAAGCCAAACAGAATCTGTGTCACCATGTAGCACAGGGCCAAACCCATACTAATAGGTTTAGTATTAATGGGGTTTGTGAGCTCAGAGTTGTAACCATGCCAACACAGTCACACATTTCAACCTGGAGCTGGGCTGAGGGTTGTAGACATGGTAGTATCATTTCTCTTTGCAAGATATCACCCAGACCTTTAAACACTGTGGAAGTTAGTGACTTAAAGGTGAAAAAGGATATGCTTTTACCTCCATCCTGTTTTCCCAACACATATATATTAAAAAAAAACAAAACAAAACAAAACAAAAAACCCAAACCAAACAAACAAAAAAAAAACCAAAACACCACCCACAAATAAAACAAAACCATAAATTAAACAAACAAACCCCCCTCAAACCACACAACAAACGACAAAAAAAGCAACTAAAAAATGTGTTAGTGAGGAATATCAAGGAGCAACCTGCAAAGTTAATCTCTTTAAACTATTTGACTCTGAAAGTGAAAAGCACAAGATGCTTTAAGTGAAACCCAAGCCAGTCGGCTGGTATGTCTAACACAGCCACATTTGTTGTCACTGTCAGCTCTAATACAGACAGATTACACTGGTGGGCCATGAAAACCTGGACTGAGTTCAGCTGAACTGATTAAAAATCCAGATTGACAACAAAGGTTAAGCCATTCCTCAGATGTCTAGCTGAGGATCTAGTTCATGCTTTTTAGATGTCTGCACTTAGGAAGGTGGTGGTGTTTTCCTCAAGCAACCCATTTCATACAGATGCAACTAAAGATGCCAGCAGTTTCACACAATCACACAGTGGTCAAGTTTGAATCATAGAATGGTAAGATTGGAAGGGACCTCAAGGATCATCTAGTTCCGACCCCCTGCCATAGGCAGGGACACCTCCCACTAGTACAGCTCACTCAAGGCCTCAAACAACCTGGCCTTGAACACCTCCAGGGAGGGAGCAGCCACAACCTCCCTGGGCAACCTGTGCCAGTGTCTCACCACCCTCACTGCAAACAACTTCCTCCTAACATCCAGTCTAAATCTCCCCTCTACCAGTTCAAACTCATTGCCCCTTGTCCTGTCATTGCAGGACCTTGTAAATAATCCCTCCCCAGCCTTCCTGTAGGCCCCCTTCAGATACTCGAAGGCTACTCTAAGGTCTCCTGGAAGCCTTCTCTTCTCCAGGCTGCAGAGCCCCAACTCTCTCAGTCTGTCCTCATAGCAGAGCTGCTGCAGCCCTCTGGGCATCTTTGTGGCCCTCCCCTGGACGTGCTCCAACACTTCCATGTCCTTCCTCTGCTGAGGGCTCCAGAACTGCACACAGTACTTCAGATGGGGTCTGACAAGAGCAGAGTAAAGTGGCAGAATCACCTCCCTTGCCCTGCTGGCCACACTGCTCTTGATGCAGCCTAGGACTCGGTTGGCTGTCTGGGCTGCATGTGCACAGTTTGGAGGAAACCTCTGGAGATCACCTGTCCCTGCTAAAGCAAAGCAGGTTACAGAGGATCACATCCAGGTGGACTTGAAAGTGTCCACAGGAGACTCCACAACCTTTCTGGGCAACCTGGTCCAGTGCTTCATCACCCTCAAAGGAAATAAGTTTTTCCTTATGCTCAACTGAAACATTTCATGCTTTAATTCATGCCTGTTGTCTCTTGTCCTGTCATTTGGCACCAGTGCAAAGAGCCCTATACTTGCTCTTGTTGCACTTCATAAGGTTCAACTCTGCCCAACTCTCCAGCCCATCCAGGTCTTGCTGAACAGCAGCAAAATTACTCCATTTCAGATATTTGGAATTTCTGCAGCAACAGGTTCCACCAGGAATTCAAAGCTCCAGGGTTCAAATGACATTTGAGATGAGTACTGGAAATTAGTCTGATGCTTCTTGCTTGACTGCTAGGTCATGTCTGTCTGAAATTCCTACCAACCATTAAACCTAACAATATAGGAAGCCTAGGAGTGTTGTTTATGGAGACTGTGGCATATCTTTAGCACTGGCAAGGGAGCGTTTAACTACTGCCACATGAGTGTGCATCCAGCTCTCTGCGTTGTTGCTGCAAGCACAGACAGCAAATAAATAAAAACAAAGCAGGAAAAGCAAAGGAAATCTTTGTAAACTTGCTTGGATGGCATAGCTGTGACATTCTCTGTGATGTAAAGACAGAGAGGCAGGCTTCCCTAAGAAAGACATGAACTTTCTCTTCTNCTCACCACCCTCACTGCAAACAACTTCCTCCTAACATCCAGTCTAAATCTCCCCTCTGCCAGTTCAAACCCATTGCCCCTTGTCCTGTCATTGCAAGACCTTGTCAATAGTCCCTCCCCAGCCTTCCTGTAGGCCCCCTTCAGATACTGGAAGGCTACTGTAAGGTGTCCTGGAAACCTTCTCTTCTCCAGGCTGCAGAGCCCCAATTCTCTCAGCCTGTCCTCACAGCAGAGCTGCTGCAGCCCTCTGAGCATCTTTGTGGGCCTCCCCTGGACCTGCTCCAACACTTCCATGTCCTTCCTGTGCTGAGGGCTCCAGAACCGCACACAGCACACTTGCAGTATATTCTGAGGAGCTGGACCCACTGACAAGGCACCTATTTTGGATAAACCATTTCATCACCAGTATTTTGATGGCTTCCTCCCCTAATAACCCTAATATTGCCATTTCTTAAATGAATTCCCCTTCTCCAGGTGCTTTGTATCATTTTAAATAGCTGCCTTGTCACAGAGATGCTGACATCTCCCAAAGAATGTATGTTCTTTAGACACCTTCTTTGTCATCATGTAACCATATTCTGTATATTTACCTTTGGAAGTCATTCCTCATTAGTGAATCCTTACACATTCCTGTGAATAAGGTGCTATGACAGTGACCACATTTAATGAACCCCTGCTGTTTTGACATATCTTAGGCTTCATGAGACTTGTGGTTCTAAATGCAGCAATAGTGCCAGAAAGCTGTGCCTCTAATGATCTTCCGTGGTTCATCGGAACAGGACTGAAAATGGACAACGAAACTTTGACAAATACAGTCTTGGTGGGGACAGGCTCCCTTCTTGAAAGAAATCTTTGGAGTTTTTAATTTCTCTCTCATTCACCTATCTAGAATTAATGAATCCCTGCCATAGCTTGAACCAATTATTCACTGATCCAGAAGATAAAGATGCACAATCAGTAAACTGTATCATACTTATAGTATGGAAAACGATTACACTTTACAGCATTTTCAAGGTAACCCCAGCAAATTTATTATTCCAATTTAAAAAACTGTAACAACTTTCATCACAATTAAGGTTTTCCCAATAATCCATTTTGTTCTGTTATTTCTTTCTAAAGCTTTTTCTTTTTTTGTTGGTGTCTGAAATAGGCAAAGTTTTCCATTGTGGTCTGCGCCGCACCTTACGGCTTTCAGATCTCCGTGGCACAGGACCAGCAGTGGAAAAGTTGTGTGTGGAACAGATTTTTTGAAGCAGAAAGGCATGCTGTAGAAAACCAGGTTGGGGGGAGAGGTGTGCAATGAAAACACATTTCACAAGAAATAATATTACATCAAACCTAAAAATAATTTAAAGAGCTTTACTTACCTACCGCTGTGATTCAGTTTTTAGTGCTGCTACACACATCTCTTACACGCAGATAATATCTAAGAATCTCTAAGTAATTAATGTTTAAGCAAGGAGTAGTAGCCCATTTTATCTGGGAGAAAAAAGGTGATAAAGTAAAAAAAAACAAACAACCAAACAAATAAACAAACAAACAAAAGTGAATGGAAAAGAATGCACAGGCTCAGCTCAGCATAAAATCTTGTCTTCAATAATTGAAATATATTTTTGGACCATGTAAATCATAGAATCATAGAATGGTAAGGTTGGAAGGGACCTCAAGGATCATCTAGTTCCAAACCCCTACCATAGGCAGGGACACCTCCCACTAGTACAGCTCACTCAAGACCTCCTCCAGCCTGGCCTTGAACACCTCCAGGGAGGGAGCAGCCACAACCTCCCTGGGCAACCTGTGCCAGTGTCTCACCACCCTCACTGCAAACAACTTCTTCCTAACATCCAGTCTACATCTCCCCTCTGCCAGTTCAAACCCATTGCCCCTTGTCCTGTCATTGCAGGACCTTGTAAATAATCCCTCCCCAGCCTTCCTGTAGGCCCCCTTCAGATACTGGAAGGCTACTATCAGGTCCCCTCAAGGCCTTCTCTTCTCCAGGCTGCAGAGCCCCAACTCTCTCAGCCTGTCCTCACAGCAGAGCTGCTGCAGCCCTCTGA
>VWZE01002514.1:8592-40900 GCA_013396675.1 Eubucco bourcierii | reverse complement strand
CAGAGACCACAGGAGGGGCTCCCAACCACCCTTCCACCTGCTCCCCACCCCTATACCTTACCATAAGGTTTGCCTTATGTGCAAGGTGAGTTTGGAGGATTGGCCAGGGGCGCTAGAAGTGGTTAGTGAGGTTAGCAGAGAGGAGAAGGCAAGAAGCTAGAGAGCAGAGAACCCGCGAGTGTCTGTGCCCGAGTGTCTTATCTTTGTTTTGTATCCTTTTCTTACCCATCTCAGCAAGCCTATGAGTGAAGCAGACATCACCATTGTTTCCTTTTCACACCCTATAATATAATTTTCTCCATTAAAATATTCCAATTAGCCTCAAACTAGCACAGTATCACTTCATTTATGGTAGACCAAAGGCTACCTTTGCAGTGGTGAATATTCTCATGGACTTGCACTGTATTGAGATGGAATGCATTTCATCTAGTGGCTCATCTACTGGCAAAATGAAGTCTTGAATTTCCTCCTAAAGGGAGGACACAATCCATCTGACTCTTCACTCTCTTTAGAATAAAAATTCTTTAAAAAAAGGTGAATTTCATCATAGCTTGTCCACAGGACTTTTAAGTGAGAGATGAAGAAAGCATTGCCAAAATAAATTGCAATAAATGATGTCTTCTGGTTGGTTTTATCTGCTTTTGGATGAGTCTTTGGACTCAGTCTTTGGACCAGTTCTATCCAGGTCTGGATTATTGCACATTTCTTTCTCTGAACAACTATGCTGATTGCTTCCAAGTACTGCAGCTTGCCTTGTAATTGTTTCCTTTTACCTCTTTCTCTGTAAATTCTTGACACCCTCTGGCTGAATGAGGCTCATGACTATATGGCAGACGTTATTCTCCTGTAAGTGCAGAATAACTTAGGAATTATTTGGCTTTACTGCATTAGTGACAGACTTTCATCACTGTAGCAAAGTACTGAGTGCATGGTAAGCCCCATGACAATGTATTGATAAGAGCAGTAAAATCCAGCAGCAATCCAGCTTTTAGATCTAAGTCAGTAACAGCTGTCTTTGTCTTTAGTCACAATAGCATGGGGCTACATCTTCACATGTACCCATGTGTAGACTTTGATATTTGAATACAATTCATTCTAATGGTAAAAGGAACTAAAACACCATGAAGGGGAAAATTAAGGTACTTAGGGTGTTTCACACAGTGCTGGAGACCTCAGAGGAGACCCCTCCTTGTGTAATTCAAGGATCTGCAGGTAGCAGTGGAAAACAGAGCTCCAAATAATCCATTATTTGGATTACTGTGTGCAGTTCTGGAGCCCTCAGCACAGGAAGGACATGGAAGTGTTGGGAGTGGGTCCAGAGGAGACCACGAGGATGATCAGAGGGCTGCAGCAGCTCTCCTATGAGGACAGGCTGAGAGAGTTGGGGCTCTGCAGCCTGGAGAAGAAAAGGCTTCCAGGAGACCTGATAGTAGCCTTCCAGGATCTGAAGGGGGCTACAGGAAGGCTGGANCAGTGAGGGTGGTGAGACACTGGCACAGGTTGCCCAGGGAGGTTGTGGCTGCTCCCTCCCTGGAGGTGTTCAAGACCAGGTTGTTTGAGGCCTTGAGTGAGCTGTACTAGTGGGAGGTGTCCCTGCCTATGGCAGGGGGTTGGAACTGGATGATCTTTGATGCCCCTTCCAACCTTACCATTCTATGATTCTATGTCTGTTTGAGGAGAAAATTATAGTAGGGCATCCTTAGTGGGTGACAATGAAGACATTTCAGTTGCAGAACTTCAAAGTGGCATGGCAGCCCAGCTTCTTTTCTGGTTATGCAGAGAGTTACTTCGTTCCCTCTGATTTGGTTTCTTCATCTATAATACGGCCTCCTTCCTGAAACAATTTTGAATTCTACTGATTGCTTAAAAGACTGAATATAAAGAGTGAAACTGACGTGGTAGAGAGGAAGGACAGCCACTGTGATGGAAAAAAACACCAAAAACCAAAAAAACAAGGGAAACAAGAAGTTCCTAAGCATAGCATAGAGAAGTGGAGTGAGCAACAAGCTCACGAAGGAAGTTGGAAGCAAAGAAACTGGATGAATGTGAGAAATCATCGTAATGTGGGGACATGTAGAGGGTGGTAGCTACGTAGCAGAAGAATCTTTATTGACCATCTCTGAGGCTACAGAGGGTGCATCCATGCTGTCAATTAATAATAAAGGAATCATAGGATTATAATTGGTCTGGAAGGGACTCAGAAGACCCCAAGGCAGGATTGGCTGTATCTCTGTCATTTCTGGAGCATGTTCCCATCATTTGTTTTGAAGATTTCCTCTGATGGAGGCTTCACAGCCTCCCTAGATCATCTATCTCAGTGTTTTCCTTTGCCTTAGAAATCTCCTCCTAATACCACATCTGAATGTCCCTTGCTTTGTTTTAAAACAACTGCATATTCTCCTGGCCTCAGCGGGTGCGAAGGAGAAAGTTTTCTGTTCCTCTTTGTGACAACCTCGAATGCATTTCAGCACAGTTACAACGCAGTCACTTCTGGCACTTTTCTGAGTCCTTCCTCAAAGTGCTATCTTCTGGAGCCTTTCCAGGTGATCTACACTTTCTTTTAATTTGAGGGCTCCAAACTGAGCTAGGTTATTTTTAACCTTAATCCCTCTCCCATGGTGAGACTAGTCTACCATCCAGTTTATTTCTGTATCAGAAGAGGGTATTTTGGGATCATTTTTTTTTTTTTATGAGGACATCTTGAACTTATCCACATCTGCCTTAACTGGCTCCAGATTCTTGTACATTCTGCTTTTTAGATAGAAACAAGAACAACAGAGCTCAATCCACCTGCAGGGTTCCCGGATGTTCTTCTCCAATGCAGGCAGTACTTAATCACAGAGCAATGCATAATGTGTATCTGGGCTACTGGAAGTAGTCCTGTAGGCAGAAAATGAATGCCACATAGGACCAAAGGAATTTAAACCTCCTGATACCCTGAATAATGATATATGATAGGTCAGGGAACAGAGTCAACATGCATAATCCTTAAGGATGTCATAGAATCAGTAGGACCACTAAGATTGTCTAGTTCCAACCCTCCTTCCATGGGCAGGGACACCTCACACTAGATCAGGCTGTCCAGAGCCTCATCCAGCCTGACCTTAAACACCTCCAGAGATGGGGCTTCAACCACCTCCCTGGGCAACCCATTCCACGGTCTCACCACCCTCATCATGAACTTCTTCCTAAAACACAACCTGAATCTCCCCATTTCTAGCTTTGCTTCATCCCCCCCAGTCCTATCACTACCTGACATCCTAAAAAGTCCCTCCCCAGCTTTCTTGTAGGCCCCCTTAAGATACTGAAAGGCCACAATAAGGTCACTTTGGAGCCTTCTCTCCAGACTGGACAGCCCCAGTTTCCTCAGTCTCTCCTCACAGGAGAGGTGCTGCAGCCCTTTGATCAGAGCTGGAGCAGCTCTGCTATGACGACAGGCTGAGAGAGTTGGGTCTCTGCAGCCTGGAGAAGAGAAGGCTTCGAGGGGACCTGATAGTAGCCTTCCAATATCTGAAGGGGGCCTACAGGAAGGCTGGGGAGGGATTATTTACAAGGTCCTGCAACGACAGGACAAGGGGCAATGGGTTTAAAGTGACAGAGGGGAGATTTAGACTGGATGTCAGGAGGAAGTTGTTTGCAGTGAGGGTGGTGAGACACTGGCACAGGTTGCCCAGGGAGGTTGTGGCTGCTCCCTCCCTGGAGGTGTTCAAGGCCAGATTGGATGAGGCCTTGAGTGAGCTGTGCTAGTGGCAGGTGTCCCTGCCTATGGTAGGGGTTTGGAACTAGCTGATCCTTGAGGTCACTTCCAACCTTACCATTCTATGATTCTACTACAGAGCAATCTCATCTTCACTCACTGTAAGTGAAGTACTTCATTCTTCATGCTAGCAGGCTTTAACCACAAAGGACCAGTGAAAAAGCTCTTTCTGTCCGACATGAATTAGAACACTCAGTTAAAAATTCATAGGAAGATTACATAAAACCATATGCTGCCTTTATTTTTCCCCCTTTTGCATTAAAAATGTACAGCTGCTCTGCATTAGACATTCCATTAGCCTGTGAGTCTCACAATCTGGACTTTGTAGTTAATGATGGGGGGAGGACTAACAGAGAAGGGAGAAGAAGGAGAATCAAAGTGTTTTAGGCACAGTATTCAAGGCTTTCTTTTAAAAAGGCAGGATATAAGGTGGCCAGAGAGTTTAAGTGTGGGAGTAGAAGGTACACTGAAGAGAAACTACGGAGAGACCTGGTTTGGGAATTATTGGCTTCCCTTCAGAAGCTCTGAGCAGCATCAGCAATAATTAAGATGATACAACTCGTTTCCTGTGGTCATTTGGGAAGAAAATAAAAAAAAAAAAATCTATATTCCAAATGGACTCAGGAAACGTTTAGACTCCTCTAACAGTGTTAAGTCACAGAGAGTTTTATGGCCACTCCGTTTCTTCTGCAGGAGACCCTTTAATTTTGTTGGAAGTCTTCAAGCATCCAGTTTTATTATTAGATAATTGACTGCGTTGGGCAGTTAATTGCCTGGGATTGAATATGTGGCCACTTAATGTACTGACAAAGTGAATAATTTCAGAATAGCTTTTCTATACATTATAATGAGATGCATTCCAAAGAGTCTTCTTGATGATGTTGTGTCAGTAAGCGTCCTAGAGGGCTGTACAGGAAACTTTGTGAAGATGTAGCTAGGTGTAGGTGTGTGTGGTGTGATGATAAGCACAACACCAGGTAAGTTAGCTGTGGAATAACTAATAGTCACTGAATCATTGAATGCTTTGGGTTGGGAGGGACTATGAAGAGAGCCTGAGGGAGCTGGGATTGGTTAGCCTGGAGAAGAGGAGGCTCAGGGGAGACCTTCTTGCTGTCTACAACTACCTGAAGGGTGCTTGTAGCCAGGAGGAGGTTGCTTTCTTCTCTCAGGCAACCAGCACCAGAACAAGAGGACACAGTCTCAAGCTGTGCCAGGGGAAGTTTAGGTTGGAGGTGAGGAGAAAGTTCTTGACTGAGAGAGTCATTGACTGCTGGAATGGGCTGCCCAGGGAGGTGGTGGAGTCAGCGTCCCTGGAGGTGTTCAAGGCGGGTTTGGACGTGGCACTTGGTGCCATGGTCTGGTCTTGAAGTCTGTGGTAATGGGTTGGACTTGATGATCTTTGAGGTCTCTTCCAACTTTGGTGATACTGTGATAAAGGTCATGTAGTCCAACCAACCTGCAGAGAGAAGGGTCATCTTGAAGAAGATCAACTTCCTCAGAGACCAGTCCAGCCTGGCCTGTCCTCTCGCTTATGCACACATACCAGACCCGAGTCTATCTTTGTTCATGGGGTGGAAGCAAAGAGGAAAACTCAGAGCTTCTGGATCTGTTAAAAGCAATAGGTCTTGCATTGTGATCTCAACTACGTGTATTCAGTCATTCCAGGTGGGGCACATGCCATCCCCAGATGAAGAAAATGCCACCAAGCAGCAGATAATACAACTAGTATTTAAAACATCCACAGTAGACAAGGCAGTGTTTTGGTTTTTTTCTTTTTATGAATTATGAAGGGGTTGTTTCATTTCTAACTTAGGCATATTTCAATATTTCTCTTTTTTTTATTATTATTATTATTATTATTTTGCATTCAACACAAAAATGAGATATATCCCCAGCACTGTTCTCTGTCTACACAGCTGATCCCCAAAGAGCCATCTTGTATTTTCTGCATACACTTATTTCTTCCTGGTCTTATCCAGTATTAAAAATCATAAACATCACACACCTTTCTGGATTGATTATAGTTCTTCACACTTCCACGAGATGACAAAACTGAACAAATCATTATCTTATTTTTTTGTTTGTTTGTTTGTTTGAGCCACAAGTAAGATTTTAATACCAGGCATTGTGAAATGTGTGACACAGCCCCACCATTGCTAAGCTGCACGTTTAATTAACCACTGCCTGAGTGCAGGTACTAGGCAACGAGAACACAGGAGCACATTAAAAGTGTCTTAATTAAATTATGTGCAGCATGGTCATATTTAATTGTACATAGGACATGTTTGCTCCCTGGTTTTATGCCTTCATGTCTTTGCTTTCTATATTGTGTAGTAGACTTTTTTGTTTGCTTGTTTTACAATGTCGTCTATGATTCACAAGAAAATAAAGGGGTTTTGCCTACGTTTTGGGTGGATGGATAAAATTGAAGATGGTGCTTTGTTTCTTTAGGCATGCTGCAGGATGAGCATACTGATGTTGATCATTCCCCTGTATTTGGCACTGATAAGGCTTCACCTCAGATACTGTGTTCAGTTTTGGGCCTTTCACTACAAGAAAGATATTGAGTTGCTAGAGTGTGTCCAGAGAGGAACAATGAATCTGATGAAGCATCTGGAGAACAAGTCTTAAGAGGAGTGGTTGAGGCAACTGAGGTCCTTCAGTCTGGAGAGAGGGAAGCTAACCTCATTGTTCTCTACAATTACCTGAAAGAGGGTTGCAGTGAGGTGGGAATTGGTCTCTTATCTCTAGTATTAGGTGATGGAATAAAAGGAGATGACTTCAAATTGTACCTGGGAGGTTTTGACTGGATACTTGGAAAAACTTCTCTAATGAAAGGAGTGTGGTTGGGAATCGGAACAGTCTGCCCAGAGAGGTGGTATAGTCACCATCCCTGAAGGCATTCCAAAAAAATATGTAGACATACATGGCACTTTAGGGTATGATTTAATAGCTATGGTGGTCTTAGGTGAGTGGTTGGACTCAATGATCTTGGAGGTCTTTCAAACCAAAACAGTTCTGCAATTCTATCTAATGAGCATAGCAATGAGTGGCATGAATGAATCCTCACTTTAGATCATACTCTCTCAAAATTCAGCCTGCATATCATAGAATGGTAAGGTTGGAAGGGACATCAAGGATCATCTAGTTCCAACCCCCTGCCATAGGCAGGGACACCTCCTACTATTACAGGTTACTCAAGGCCTCATCCAACCTGACCTTGAACACCTCCAGGGAGGGAGCATCCACAACTCTCATATTCTGCTCATATCATGCTCAAAACACAGCTCTTTACATTGTTATCCTAGTCTGGGAAACAATTTTATACATTGATGTATGTAATACCCATAGATTTGTGGCTGATGAGCAGTTCTTTTGTAGCTTTATGCAGTCTGATAGGTTACTAAGAGCTTAAGCAAGTATTTTTTTTCAAAATTAGTAGTGCTGGAATGGACCACTGAAATAAACACTGTGGGTAAAACATACATTAATAAAGGAGATATTTTGAAATTTACCCTAATAACAGAGCAGAATAAAACGAACCCATTTGGAAGGCTGAGACCTTGGTTACAGCCCAGAGCAGATGTCATGGCCAGACATAATCACCACTCTCCTCGAGAGCATAACAATGTGCTGCAAAACTTCTAGTTCCCAAACTTGTGAAAAAAGGATCTGGGTTTGTAGGTTTTAAGGAAGCATCTCAACCTTTGCACCTTAGGAACAGAACTTTTTGTGAGTATGAGTGACTCTGAAAGAGCTGCTGTGTGCCAGACACATACAGTGCAGTCACCATCCTTCGGGCTGGTGTGTTGAAGGGGAGAAAGGCTGATGTGAACTTGGAGTAAACTGAGATGTCACAGTGGTGCCCCTTTTTGTCAAACTTGAACTTGAACAGAGTCTTAAAACTGAACCTGATACAACTGGATTTGGTAGCATTAGTTTTGGTCAGATTTCCTCCTCCTGCTACAGAGGAAGCTTTTCTTTGCTGCCAAGGCTAGTTCACCCAAGTGAGGATCATAGAATCATAGAAAGGTAAGGTTGGAAGGGATCTCAAGGACCATCTAGTTCCAACCCCCTGCCATAGGCAGGGACACCTCCCACTAGTACAGCTCACTCAAACAACCTGGCCTTGAACACCTCCAGGGAGGGAGCAGCCACAACCTCCCTGGGCAACCTGTGCCAGTGTCTCACCACCCTCACTGTAAAGAACTTCCTCCTAACATCCAGTCTAAATCTTCCCTCTGCCAGTTTAAACCCATTGGCCCTTGTTGTTTCATCACAAGACCATATAAATAGTCACTCCCCAGCCTTCCTGTAAGCCCCTTCAGATATTAGAAGGCTACTCTAAGGTCTCCTGGAAGCCTTCTCCAGGTTGAAGAGCCCCAACTCAGCCTGTCCTCATAGCAGAGCTGCTGCAGCCCTCTGAGCATCTTTGTGGCCCTCCTCTGGACCCACTCCAACACTTCCATGTCCTTCCTGTGCTGGGACTCCAGAACAGCACACAGGACTCCAGGTGGGGTCTGACAAGAGCAGAGTAAAGGGGCAGAATCCCCTCCCTTGCCCTGCTGCCCACACTGCTCTTGATGCAGCCCAACACTCAGTTGCTGTCTGGGCTGCACTCACACTGCAGGCTCATGTTGAGCTTTTCATCAACCCAGACTCCAAGGTCCTTTTCCTCAGGGCTGCTCTCAGCCCTTCACCACCCAGCCTGGATTTGTGCTTGGAATTGTACCTACCCAGGTGCAGGACCTTACACTTGGCCTTGTTGAATTTCATGAGGATGCAGTGATCTGCTTCTCAGCATTGATTTTGTAGGAGTATTTTAGTCCTTCTGGAAAGACAGAAATATAAACCAAAAACTTCAGTTCTTCTCTACAAATACAACTTTCAGTGTTGACCTGGGCAAAATGATGAAATAGCCCTTCTCTGTCCTATCACAGCTCTGGCTTCACTCCATCTCCATGCTGGAGCTTGTCTTGTCCAGTTATAGCCTTCCTCAGAGGCAAGACATCCTTGTTAGTGGAGAGCTGGAGGCTTCTCTTCACTGGTTGACTTCACACACAACTAATCCATGGCTTATGGTTCAATCAGAAATGTGTGGGGCCAAGGAAGGAGAAAGAGAACCTCACAGTGAGCCATGGGGGCCTGGTGCAGAAGTGTTGGGACACACAATGATGGAAGTATGTGAGGTAGTATCAGATCAACACTACTTTCAGTGCATAGGGTTTTATATGCTTCTGCACTTACTCCTCATACAGACTTAGGCTGGGGTTCTGGAGAGCTGTGCTGACCTTTTAATCATTGCAAATACAGAAGATCCAAAGTAATAATTAATGTGATGGGAACTTTGGTTGTAGAAGCATCAGTCTCTGTCATGGCCTCAAGATGGCAAAATGGGCAGGGGTGACCTGAAATCTCCTCTGAAACCCTCCATCTTTAACAAAGCTTAAGGAAAACTAACACTGTACCAATGTTTTAAAAGGGTAAATGGAACAACCCAGGTAATTATAGTCTTGTCAGATTGACATTGATCCCAGGCAAAATAATGGAATGGCTGATGCAGCTCTCAAATAGTAAAGACATACAGGAGGGTAATGTAATTAATGCCAATCAATGTAGCTTTCTGGAAAAAAAAAAAAAAAAAAAAAAAAAACCCAAAAAAAACATATATCTTGTCAAATCATCCTGATGTCTTTTTTTATGGCATTACAAGTTTGGTAGAGCAAGGTAATAGTTCCATGTAACAGACTGAGACTTCTCTCTGACTTTGTGCTGTATGACATGTTGATTAAGCAACCAGAATGATACAAACTCAAACCAGAACTGATTAAAAGGCCAAAATCTGGCTGAATGCTAGGTCTTGAAACGTGTTTCTGAATAGGAAGATCAAACAAGAGTGTTTCTAGTGGGCCAAACACATTTGAGTTGCTGATAACTCTGCCATTTGATATTTCTAGGAACAACATGGAAGAAGATGTACTCATTACTGATAAAATGTTCAGATTTCACAGTCTGAGGGAGTGATACATCAGGAATAGAACTGGTCATTGATACAGGACAGTCTGGACTGTTTGTTAACAGGGTATGAGACAAAAGTAAAGTCAAAGGTGTAGGAACAAAGGCTACAGATTGATTCTATTTTCAGAGGCAGTGATTCAGAGATAAGTTTAAGGGGTCCTCTTTTATCACTTCACTAAACATCAGTGCCAAAAATAAGCAATGTAGATTTGAGGGGAGGGATCTTGGTTAAAACTCTATGACCTTTGGGTTTTTTATGCTGGTGAAACTGGTATCAGAATAGTTCATGTGGTATTGAATGAGGTGTTTAAAAAAAAATGGGGATGGTGCAGGCAAAACTCCCAAGACTGATTAAACAATTAAGAAACATGCACATAATGGAAGATTTCAGAACACTATAAACACAGTTTGAGTTAAAGAAGTAGAAAGAGACTTGATTATGTCCTTACATATACTTTTGCAGAAAATAAACATGACAAATAGCTCTTCAATCTTCTGAAAAAGAGCTGAGATGATGTTGATGTAGACCTGAACCAAGGATGACAACCTCGTCCTTGAAATTATACACCAGTTCTTCAAGGGTTGAATTTCATCCTGCAAGTAGCTGGGAATTTTCAAATTGAGATAGGAAATCTTAAAAGATAAGATCCAGTTGAAATTCATTATGCAGGAATCACACAATCATGTAGAATCCCAATGGTAGGAGTTGGAAGGGGCTTCTGGAGGTCATCTAATCCAAACCCCTGTTAACTTAGGTACGCCTATATTAGGTTGCACAGCAACATGTCCAGGTGGGTTTTAAAAGTCTCCAGAATGTGGAATGGTGATTGTGAAGGTACTTGGAAATATGTGTATCAGTGCACAGCAGTTCTGTGTATTCTTTTCAGAGTCTGTGACAAAATTCAGGTTAGCTTAACTGGTAAGTTCAGAATTGATTTGCATGAGGGTAGGAGGGCTACAGAGGGACTTGGATAGATTGGGTCTATGGACCAATGTTAATGCCATGAGCTTAAATAAGGCTGTGCTGGAGTGCTGGTTTGAGGCTAATTGGAATATTTTAATGGAGAAAATTATATTACAGGCTGTGAAAAGGAAACAGTGGCGTTGTCTATTTCACTCCTAGGCTTGCTCAGATGTATAAAACTAAGAACATAAACAGATAAGACACAGAGTCTCGGGCTTGGAGAGTCTCTGTCTCTAGCTTCTTGCCTTCTCCTCTCTGCCGAATAACCTAACTAACCACTCTGCTTCTAACCCCCTGGCTGATCCTCCAAACTCATCTTGTGCATAAGGCAAAACCTTGAGGTGAGGTAGAGGGGTGGGAAGAAGGTGGAAGGGTGGTTGGGAGCCCCTCCCCACCCCTCTGCCTTACCCCAGGGTTTGCCTTATCCAGAAGGTGAATTTGGAGGATCGGCCTGGGGGGTTAGAAGTAGAGTGGTTAGTTAGGTTATTCAGCAGAGAGGAGAGGACCCACTGGCTCCCAGAGAGACACTGAGAGACTCTGTCTTATCTATGTTTTGTGTTCTTATACATCTCAGCAAGCCTATGAGTGAAGTAGACATCACCAGTGTTTTCCTTTCACAGCCTATAATACAATATTCTCCATTAAAATATTCCAATTAGCCTCAAACCAGCTGTGCTGGTTCTATTTCATTAGAATATTATAATGAAAGGAATTAGATCATTGGTTGTGAAAAGAAAACAATGATAAAGTCTGTATCGTTCTTTGGTTTGCTGCAAGGGATAAAAGGCCAAAATGTAAACAGTGTGGCACAGTCGACTTGGTAGAGGGCAGGGATCCATCCAGAGGGACCTGGACAGGCTGCAGAGGTGGGCCCAGGCCAACCTCATGACATTCAACGAGGCCAAGTGTAAGGTCCTGCACCTGGGTAGGCACAACCCCAAGCACAACTCCAGGCTGGGTGGTGAATGGCTGAGAGCAGCCCTGAGGAAAAGGATCTTGGAGTCTGGGTTGCTGAAAAGCTCAACATAAACCTGCAGTGTGAGTGCAGCCCAGACAGCAACTGAGTGCTGGGCTGCAGCAAGAGCAGTGTGGGCAGCACGGCAAATGAAAAAGAGGAGGCTGAGAGGAGACCTCATTGCTGTCCTCAGTTATCTGAAAGGACACTGTGGAGAAGTTGTTGCTGGTCTCTTCTCAGGTAATTAGTGATAGAACAAGAGAGAATGGCTTCAAGCTGTGACTGGGTAGATTTAGGCTGGACATTATCACAGTCTCACAGTATCACCAGGGTTGGAAGAGACCTCAAAGCTCATCAAGTCCAACCCATCACCACAGCCCTCAAGACCAGACCATGGCACCAAGTGCCACGTCCAAACCTGCCTTGAACACCTCCAGGGACGGTGACTCCACCACCTCCCTGGGCAGCCAATTCCAGTAGCCAATGACTCTCTCAGTGAAGAACTTTCTCCTCACCTCCAGCCTAAACTTCCCCTGGCACAGCTTGAGACTGTGTCCTCTTGTTCTGGTGCTGCTTGCCTGAGAGAAGAAGGTAACCTCCCCCTGGCTACAAGCACCCTTCAGGTAGTTGTAGACAGCAAGAAGGTCTACCCTGAGCCTCCTCTTCTCCAGGCTAAACAATCCCAATTAGGAAACATTTTTCCCAGCAAGAGTGGTCAGGCATTGGAATGAGCTGCCCAGGGAGGTGGTGGAGTCATCAACCCTGGAGGTGCTTAAAGGTCATTTGGATGTGGTGCTTGGGGATATGGTTTAGGGTGAACCTTGTAGAGTAGGGATAACGTTTGGGCTTGGTGATCCTAAGGGGCTTTTCCAATCTGTGATTTCTGTGATTCTGTGATAATGAGATCCATGCCCTCCTATATATATTATCATGTTAGCTCATCCCTGTCCTCACACTGAAATCTCTCCCATGGCCACCTCTACAGTAACAAATCACTGCCTCTTTTTCTACTGGGGGAAAGAATTGAACTGTTTAAGAAGGTAGACCTTTGAAATAGCTCATTTTCCAGAAAGACTGGGAAATATAAAGCACTAAATAAAAGCACTGCTGGATGGTTTTTGCTCTGGGCAAGAGCCTTGCCTTTGATTGTTGGAACTTCATTTTAGCCTCTGGTAGCTTCTGCTTCAGACCCTCTCTTATTCCCTCATTTATGGTCCAGCTTCTATTGCATCTGAGCTGAACTCCTAGTCCTCTGACTATACCATATAGAAAAGCAAGAGAATAAGTGATGAGAACTGGTGTCTGCTGCCCACATTTAACAGTATTTCTTTATCTCTTTACCAAAGGATGCTCTTCAAAGGGCACAGAAAAAAAAAAAACAAAAACCAAAACTAACTCCACAATAACGATACCTAGACCTGATGTATCAATTAACTACATATATGCACCTACTAACAGTGAGATCTGTTTTAGAGAAGACTGAGGATCATACTGGGACCAGTGCTGTTTAACATCTTTGTCAGTGACATGGACAGAGGAATCAGTGCAACCTCAGCAAGTTTGCAGATGGCACCAAGCTGTGTGGCACAGTCGACTTGCTAGAGGGCAGGGATCCATCCAGAGGGACCTGGACAGGCTGCAGAGGTGGGCCCAGGCCAACCTCATGACATTCAACAAGGCCAAGTGTAAGGTCCTGCACCTGGGTAGGCACAATCCCAAGCGCAACTCCAGGCTGAGTGGGGAATGATTGAGAGCAGCCCTGAGGAAAAGGACCTTGGAGTCTGGGGTGATGAAAAGCTCAACATGAGCCTGCAGTGTGAGTGCAGCCCAGACAGCAACCGAGTGTTGGGCTGTAGCAAGAGCACTGTGGGCAGCAGGGCAAGGGAGGGGATTGTACCCCTTTGCTCTCATCAGACACTATCTGGAGTCCTGTGTGCAGTTCTGGAACCCTCAGTACAGGAAGGACATGAAAGTGTTGGAGCGGGTCCAGAGGAGGCCACAAAGATGATCAGAGGGTAGGAGCAGCTCTCCTATGAGGCCAGGCTGAGAGAGTTGGGGCTCTGCAACCTGGAGAAGAGAAGGTTTCCAGGAGACCTTCCAGTATCTGAAGGGAGCCTACAGGAAGGCTGGGGAGGGACTATTGACAAGGTCTTGCAATGCCAGGACAAGGGGCAATGGGTTTGAACTGGCAGAGGGAAGATTTAGACTGGATGTTAGGAGGAAGTTGTTTGCAGTGAGGATGGTGAGACACTGGCACAGGTTGCCCAGGGAGGTTGTGACTGCTCCCTGCCTGGAGGGGTTCAAGGCCAGGTTGAAGGAGACCTTGAGCGAACTGTACTAGTGGGAGGTGTCCCTGCCTATGGCAGGGGGTTGGAACTAGATGATCCCTGAGGTCCCTTCCAACCTTACCATTCTATGATTTTATGATTCTATATCATAGCCCTAAATCCTGATACATCCCTGGGCTCTAGCAGAAAGACTTTTGGCCTTCTACCTGGAGAAAAACAAACACATGACTGTTGGGAAAGAGCTTCAGAACTAGATACATTATTTTTCTATATGCACGTTCCTTGTTTCCTGCCCCTCTTGCTTCTCTTTCTGGGAATGTCTGCCCTTATGTGTGAATCTGAGTTCAGTAGTAACATTTAGCCTTCATGACATTAAGAGTTGCACTCTTAATCTCCAAAGCACTTTCTGAGAATTAATTCATTAATGAAGTTGCTCCTTCCTGACATGTGGTAAGGATTTGCAGTAGTCATCTTCTCACTTAGCAGACACAGAAAGCTTGTGACTTGCCAGGGGTCTTCTCAGTAACCAGTGTCAGAGCCGTAATTAGCATTGTGGGTTCTAGTTCGCTGTCCTTTGCTCTGATCCTTTAATGTCTCAGTAGCGTCCTTCAGAGAAAGAGTTTTGCAAGGAACAAGTATCAAAGTAGTTAGCTGATTATGAGAAAGTGAAGTCAAGCTCTCTGCAGGTCTGCTATGCATTTTGTCATCTCCTCACATTATCACTGTCTTTATTTGCCTGGTTCATATATCCCACAAAATATATCTGGCCTTTGTCTAGGAGTTTGCTTGTTATTATGGATCAAACCCAAACCAGAGAAGGTGCTGACATTAAGCAATGTGGTCAGTCATGCTCGAGTTCTCAAGGCCAAATCCCATCCCTGTTTAATTTAGTGGCATAGTTGTAGCTTTTGTGCCCGACTTCACTATTTATTAACTTGAGAAATATTTTGAACCTTGTGTGATTTGATACTGTAAGAAAATAAGGATCATGATGCTAAATAAGCAGGATAGTGAATGTGCTTTTCCTCCTGTTTTTTGTCTGGTTGTGCTCTTAAGAACCACGTTGTTGTCCCTTCTTGGTGCCACACTGCTTGCCCCTGTTATGACTTTGAGGCAGGATGGCAGCAATGTGCACGATACTATCAAAAGCTAGGGACAAGTCTGGAAATTTGAGACTCATTTTCCTTTGTCTGTGAACAGGAGAAGCCTATTATCAGCTTGATCCATGGCTGTCTGTGTGTGTTGTGGTGCCCATCTGTGACACAGGGGATTCCATGTGGATATTTCTCTTCATTTCTGCTTTGACTATCATAAGCACTCATTTTGGGTGCTAGTCACTCTTGAAAAGAGCAATGCTGCCTCAAGCAGCTGATTCTAGGGCTCTTTCACTAAGCAAGAATGTCATGACTCGAATTTCCTTCTAGACCATCCTTCTGTATGCAGGGAAGTCTGAGAAAGAGAGAGGAACATTTCTAATTCTAGTCTGTGTGTCTCTTTCCTATTATTAGAGATGATACAACAGGTTGGATGACCTTTTTCATGAAAGAGAAGCTGGGACTGATAGCAAATTATGTGGGCTGATGGAACCTGCTTACTTGTTTCTTGTCTACAACTACCTGATAGGAGGTTGTAGCCAGGTGGGGGTGGGACTCTTCTCCCAAGCAACCAGCAACAGAACAAGGGGACACAGTCTCAAGTTGGGCCAGGGGAGGTCTAGGCTGGGTATTAGGAGGAAGTTCTCCACAGAGAGAGTGATTGGCGTTGGAATGGGCTGCCCAGGGAGGTGATGGAATCACCGTCCCTGGAGGTGTTCAAGAAAAGACTGAATGAGGGACTTAGTACCGTGGTCTAGTTGATTGGCTAAGGCTGGGTGATAGGTTGGGCTGGGTGATCTTGGAGGTCTCTTCCAACCTGATTGATTCTATGATTCTTTCAATGGTGAACAAGAAGTGCTGCCCACTGCCTCTGCCACGTTTCTTTACCTTTACCAATGCTGCACGAAGCAAGGCAGTTCAGTATCTCCACGCTGCACTCTCACTGCTGTCATCACTCCCTACTATGCCCAGGGTTCATGCTGCTGTCCCTACTGCGTTTCTGTTAGATTTCCTTGGAAGTGGAACCTGGCAGCTAGGGGCAAGGAAGAAGAGGAAAGACTACACAGCCAGTGAAAAACTTATTGACTGTGCCTACAGTTTCACAAGCTCTTTTTGGCCTTCCAGTTGAGTTGTTCTTAGCTTTGCTTGTATCCGGGAGATGGGGTAAGAGTGAAAGGAGTCCTGGGATTCAGCAAGAGCGGTGTGGGCAGTAGGGCAAGGGTGGGGATTCTGCCCCTTTGCTCTGCTCTTCTCAGACCCCACCTGGAGTCCTGTGTGCAGTTCTGGAGCCCCCAGCACAGGAAGGACATGGAACTGTTGGAACAAGTCCAGAGGAGGCCACAAAGATGCTCAGAGGGCTGCAGCAGCTCTGCTATGAGGACAGGCTGAGAGAGTTGGGGCTCTGCAACCTGGAGAAGAGAAGGCTTCCAGGAGACCTTAGAGTAGCCTTCCAGGATCTGAATGGGCCTACAAGAAGGCTGGGAGGGACTATTGACAAGGTCTTGCAATGCCAGGACAAGGGGCAATGGGTTTAAACTGGCAGAGGGGAGATTTAGACTGGATGTTAGGAGGAAGTTCTTTACAGTGAGGGTGGTGAGGCTCTGGAACAGGTTGCCCAGGAAGGTTGTGGCTACTCCCTCCCTGGAGGTGTTCAAGGCCAGGTTGTTTGAGGCCTTGAGTGACCTGTGCTAGTGGGAGGTGTCCCTGCCTATGGCAGGGGGTTGGAACTGGATGATCCTTGAGGTCCCTTCCAACCTTACCATTCTATGATTCTATAACAAAGGTTTCTTCCATTGTTTGAGAGGCAGAAGGCCATTATCTAAACTGAAGGCTTGACTTTTGTGCTCAAAGATACAAGATACTTTTGTTTTTTTTCTGGACAAACAAGTGATCTTCATTCTTTTTTCTGCTTCCCATGTGGGTGATGTATGACAGATGTATCTAATCACTTGAACTTGGACTGAGATCATCAGTCCATACTGTAGACAGCAAGAGAGTGGGAAGGAAGTAAGAAAACCTTCTGTTTACAGTGATCATGGGATGGATTTGACCTCAGTATCACCTTAAAAACCTCAGACTATCACAGTTCCCTCCTGCAGTTATTCTAATGAGCTGAAAATATGGCTTTGGACATACATTCAGAGTGTTGTTGACATATAAATAGACTCTAAGTGAGGACTATATAATGTTTTCCTGTTTGTGCACAAAAAATAATGGAGCAGTAAGTCAGTGACCCAGAGGTGAAAGCCTGTGCATTCCATATTGCCAATTTATTACACATGCAAAATTTAAGTACATAACTTTATTCCAGTGCAGTTGCAGAGCTGCAGTGTGATTTATCTCATCTATTTTTCAGTAATTTAGATTCTAAGCACTCCCTTTCTATCTTGATGGTCTGCCATAGAAAAACCATCCATGTTTCTTACTGTTGAGGGGAGTTTCTTGCATTGTAATCACCAATGAACAGTTATACCCACAAGTGTGTGCTGGTAGAGATGGTGTATTTGGTCTGCCCTGGTGGTTAGGCACTCTAGAGATGTTTCTTCAGATGCAGACTACCTCTACCTTGACTGAGACCCAAATGGCAGTTTACAGTGCTTGAGCTATATCTGCAGACATCACTGATCAAATTTTCAGGGCTCAGTGAAAATCAGTTAATGGCTTAGTTTTATTTGGATCAGGGTGTAAAGGAAAGCAGAAATTAAGCTTCACTATTTCTTCCTGCCATTGTCCAGGCATAAATCTCTATGTGTAGCTGTGAAGCACACAGGCAATAAGCCTGATGCTTTCTGAACGCATTAGACATGCAGGTCACACACTGAACACCTTCCTAGCTGAGTCCTCTGTGTGCCTGGTCTTTCCTGCAAGAGTTGAGTGTCCTCCTTTTCCAGTACTGTGAAACATGTGCAAGTCAGACTTTTCCATGGGGAAATGTTTGCTTTCCATGTCAGCACCACAGAGCTGATCTGCTCAAGCAACATGGAAACAACTCTAATTTCCAGACTTGAAGCAAATACAAGGAGCCCACATTTGTTCTGGGGCTGACATATCAGAAATTTAAGACATGTGAAGATCTGTAACTTTTTTTTTCCCAGAATGAAAACAAAACAAACAAAACAAAACAAAAAAACCAACCTATAAAAAAACCCAAACAACAACAAAAAACACAAACAAAATAAAACAATTTAAAAAAACAATTAAAAAAACCAAAACAACAACAACAACAAAAAATAACTAAGACAAAATTACTGCAAAGAGACTGTAGCCCCACCAAAGGTAACAGCTAGGAGGCTCTGGCCATAGTTTCACTCTCCATCAGCAACATATTTTTGATGTGACCCTGGGAACAGGAGGCCATACAGCTTCCTTCATGTCACTGGTCCTTGTTTTTTTCCTTTTCTTCCCCGACAAACTTGTCACAATGCAGACTGGGAAACATAGACTAGGTTGTACAGGAAGTAAAATTATGTCCCAGGCTTTAGGCTGCGGCCACTTTGCCTTCAAGGTTTAGAAAAGAGCATCACGGATGGATTTGAGAGTGGGTTCACTGGAGTAATTGAGAGCTAGGTCATCTTGCGGTGGAGGAAGGATCTCAGAACCACACCTGGAGTACTGTGTGAAGTTCTGGAACCCTCAGTACAGGAAGGACATGGAAGTGTTGGAGCGGGTCCAGAGGAGGCCACGAAGATGCTCAGAGGGCTGCAGCAGCTCTGCTATGAGGACAGGCTGAGAGAGTTGGGGCTCTGCAGTCAGGAGAAGAGAAGGCTTCCAGGAGACCTGATAGTAGCATTTCAGTATGTGAAGGGGGCCTACAGGAAGGCTGGGGAGTGACTATTGACAAGGTCTTGCAATGACAGGACAAGGGCCAATGGGTTTGAACTGGCAGAGGGAAGGTTTAGACTGGATGTTAGGAGGAAGTTGTTTGCAGTGAGGGGGGGGAGACACTGGCACAGGTTGCCCAGGGAGGTTGTGGCTGCTCCCTCCCTGGAAGTGTTCAAGGCCAGGTTGGATGAGGCCTTGAGTGAGCTGTACTAGTGGGAGGTGTCCCTGCCTATGGCAGGGGGTTGGAACTAGATGATCCTTGAGGTCCCTTCCAACCTTCCCATTCTATGATTCTGTGATTCTGTCATGCTGGGATGTTAGACTTCCTTGCTTTCCCCTGGGAGATTCACACATTCATAGAATGGTTTGGGTTGGAAAGGACCTTAAAGATGGTCTAGCTCTAGCCCCCACCACCACCCACCCACACACACACCATGGGCAGGACACTAGCCCAGGTTGCTCAAAGCCTTCCCATACTGTTTCACCACAGAGGGAGAGTCCACATGACCCTGGAGTCCTTCACTGCTTAGGCAGCAGCAGACAGTATCCATTTAATACTAAAACCAAGTAAATCCAATTAAATTAGGGCAATTTTTTATCCTAAAAGACATGGCTTCTGCACCTAGCATTAACTATAATCCAGAGCTAATCCAGATAATACATAGATTCATAGAATGGTAAGGTTGGAAGGGACCTCAAGGATCATCCAGTTCCAACCCCCTGCCATAGGCAGGGACCCCTCCCACTAGAACAGGTTGCTCAAAGCCTCATCCAACCTGGCCTTGAACACCTCCCTCGGCAACCTGTGCCAGTGTCTCAACACCCTCACTATAAAGAACTTCCTCCTGACATCCAGTCTAAATCTCCCCTCTGCCACTTCAAACTCATTGCCCCTTGTCCTTCTATTGCACCTCAAAGATCATCTAGTTCCAACCCCCTGCCTTAGGCAGGGCCACCTCCCACTAGTACAGGTTACTCAAGGCCTCAAACAACCTGGCCTTGAACACCTCCAGGGAGGGAGCAACCATAACCTCCCTGGGCAACCTGTGCCAGTGTCTCACCACCCTCACTGCAAAAAACTTCCTCCTAACATCCAGTCTAAATCTCCCCTCTGCCAGTTCAAACCCATTGCCCCTTGTCCTAGCATTGCAAGACCTTGTCAATAGTCCCTCCCCAGCCTTCCTGTAGGCCCTCTTCAGATACTGGAAGGCTACTTTAATGTCTCCTGGAAGCCTTCTCTTCTCCAGTCTGCAGAACCCCAACTCTCTCAGCCTGTCCTCATAGGAGAGCTGTTTCATCCCTCTAAGCATCTTTGTGACTCTCTTCTGGACTCACTCCAACCGTTTGATGTCCTTCTTGTGTTGGGGGCTCCAGAACTTTACACAGAGTAATCATAGAGTTGGTTGGGTAGCTTCTTGTTGTGGTTACCACAACATCAGCATATGTACCTCAGTGCAAATGGTGGCTCCTAGATATTCAGATTTCAGTTTCTCCGCTCCAAACACCATTGCCGCAAGCAGCGCTACTTTAGTTGTTGTTAACAAAACACTCTAATGAAATCATTATTTACCTGTCTCATGTCCTCCCAGCAGCAGCTCTGGGTAGACATGTCTATGCAATTAGAATTAACACAAACCACTTAAAACTTGAATGCCTAGTTTATTTTCAAATGGGAAGGTCAGCATCATTATCCTTGGTGGATTCAATTACCAAATCCTGCATAATCACCGAGCGAGCTTCCTGTCTGCTAATCATGACTTACTCTGCATACATTATGTGCAAATATAACCAAAACAAGGGATGGCATTTCCATACGTTTTGTGCCTGTAATTACGTCTTACAGGTTGTGTTTAACTTTTTTAGTATAATGTAAATTCCTTTTATTTCCTCTGTTTTCCTTAAAACCACAAAAGAATAATAAAAAACAGTGGCATGTGAAAGTAGGAAAAGCATCTGCATCCAATTAATCCTTCTGCTTCATTTAGGCCCCACAGAATCTGTGAATGTAAGTCACAAGAGCAGGACCAAGTTGTTAGAAGCATTGAATTTGGAAATGCCTCTCATGGAGAACAACATGAGTAATTAATGGCTTTGGAATTGCTTGGGTGGTTTGACTCTGTGTAAAAAATTCTCATAAACTTGTGTTCAATGTCTTTTGTTTTTATTATTTGTAATCTTATCAATGAAACATTCACCTCCATTGTAAACAGAAATCCTAATGGCAAAGCTTACTAGAGGGCACAGATCCATCCAGAGGGACCTGGACAGGCTGTACAGGAGGGCCCAGGCCAACCTCATGAAATTCAGCAAGGCCAAGTGTAAGGTCCTGCACCTGGGTAGGCACAATCCCAAGCACAACTCCAGGCTGGGTGGTGAATGGCTGAGAGCAGCCCTGAGGAAAAGGCCCTGGGGGTCTGGGTTGATGAAAAGCTCAACATGAGCCTGCAGTGTGCACATGCAGCCCAGACAGCAACTGAGTGCTAGGCTGCATCAAGAGCAGTGTGGGCAGGAGGGCAAGGGAGGGGATTCTGCCCCTTTGCTCTGCTCTCCTCAGACCCCACCTGGAGTCCTGTGTGCAGTTCTGGAGCCCTCAGCACAGGAAGGACATCAAACCATTGGAACAAGTCCAGAGGAGACCACAAAGATGCTCAGAGGGCTGGAGCAGCTCTGCTATGAGGACAGGCTGAGAGAGTTTGGGCTCTGCAGCCTGGAGAAGAGAAGGCTTCCAGGAGACCTGATAGTAGCCTTCCAATGTCTGAAGGGGGCCTACAGGAAGGCTGGGGAGGGACTATTGACAAGGTCTTGCAATGACAGGACAAGAGGCAATGGGTTTAAAGTGGCAGAGGGGAGATTGGAACTGGATGTTAGGAGGAAGTTGTTTGCTGTAGGGGTGGTGAGACACTGGCACAGGTTGCCCAGGGAGGTTGTGGCTGCTCCCTCCTTGGAGGTGTTCAAGGCCAGGTTGGAGGAGGCCTTGAGTGAGCTGTACTAGTGGGAGGTGTCCCTGCCTATGGCAGGGGGGTGGAACTAGATGGTCCTTGAGGTCGCTTCCAACCTTACCATTCTATGATTCTATGATAAAACCAGGGAGAATTAACACACAACAAAAAACATGGTCACCTAACAAAATGTAAACATCCTTTAATCAGAGAAAATACCATTTTGTCTGGAGGGTTTGGTCTGCAACCAATGTAAAGTCAACAGGTGTCTTTCTGCAGTGTTCCGTCAGTTTTGAGTCTGAATTGTTAATTATGTAGCTTCTTTGTGCTCTGTTTAGTGCTCTGAAGGGTTAAAAGCTGGTAATCTTTAGTATTGTTGAAAATATCATCCACCCTCTGGGTTTTTGTGTCTAGGGACACACAAAGACACACAGAAACACACTTCGTTGAGCTTGGGACTCTGAAGTCTAGAGGTCTGCTGCTTCATTTTCTGTCTTAAATTGTTCTTCTGACATCCTCAGGGCATGGGAAATGCTCCCTTTTGTAACTCTTGTAAGATACCATCTGGATAGAAAATGTCATATATTAATATTAGGGCATAGCAGATCTCTAGTTCCTACCTTGCCATGACAGCTATTGTGAAGCTGCTATCACACCTGGGTTCGTTCCTTGTTGATGTGTGAAAGACCATCTCACAAAGAGCAGGTAAATCCAGTACCACATGCAGCTGGAGGCCGGGCACTAGCGGTGTGCCCCAGGGATCAGTGCTGGGCCCCATCCTCTTTAACATCTTCAGTGATGATCTGGACAAGGGCATAGAGTCAGACACCAGTAAATTTGTAAATGACACCAAGCTAGGGGCTGATGTTGCTGGGTTGGAGGGCAGAAGGGCTCTGCAGTGAGACCTGGACCGCCTGCACAGATGGGTAGAGTCCAAGGGCATGGCATTCAATAAATCCAAGTGCCAGGTGCTGCACTTGGGCCACAACAACCCCATGCAGAGGCCTCAAGCACAGCCCTATGGAGAGAGGCTGAGGGAGCTGGGATTGGTTAGCCTGCAGAAGAGGAGGCTCAGGGGAGACCTTCTTGCTGTCTGCAACTACCTGAAGGGTGGTTGTAGCCAGGAGGAGGTTGCTTTCTTCTCTCAAGCAAGCAGCACCAGAACAAGAGGACACAGTCTCAAGCTGTGCCAGGGGAAGTTTAGGCTGGAGGTGAGGAGAAAGTTCTTGACTGAGAGAGAGAGTCATTGGCTGCTGGAATGGGCTGCCCAGGGAGGTGGTGGAGTCACTGTCCCTGGAGGTGTTCAAGGCAGGTTTGGACGTGGCACTTGGTGCCATGGTCTGGTCTTGAGGTCTGTGGTGACAGGTTGGACTTGATGAACTTTGAGGTCTCTTCTAACCCTGGCGATACTGTGATACTGTGATAAATCAACTCCTTGGTTTGACTGTCATGGAGGGGTGCTACATCACAGCAGTCTGGTAGTCCTCTCTCCTTGAAAAGTCTGTTCTTTGGGGTGTTCTGAAACCACCCAAGAGATCAGGCTCTATGCCTGTGTGAAGTGCAACGCTGCAGGCACGGCCCTAATCCTGCCAGTAGGTTCCTGCCAATGCAGTTGGGATCCCATGTTCCCACATGTCACCCAAGGGGTGAGAGCAGTTGGGTTTGCAACATCCCAAAATAAATCCACTCACTGTCATGATGCAGCCACAGAATGGTAAGGTGGGTAGGCTGAAAAATAGGCTCAGGTTTACTTTTCTGTTTGCCCATCAAAGAAACTCTGATGTAAGGACTGAAATGCAGACAGAAGGAGTTGAAATAGAAGCTAATGATTAGTGTTGTGATCATATATACACATAATGTAAACCAGAAAGGATTGTTAAATCATTTTTTCTGACTACATGTATGTCACAAACCATTACATTTAAGCATTACACCATAGACTAGATGTTAGGAGGCAGTTCTTTACAGTGAGGGTGGTGAGGCACTGGCACAGGTTGGCCAGGGAGGTTGTGGCTGCTCCCTCCCTGGAGGTGTTCAAGGTCAGGTTGTTTGAGGCCCTGAGTGCCCTGTACTAGTGGGAGGTGGTAGGGGGTTGGAACTGGATGATCCTTGAGGTCCCTTCCAACCTTACCATTCTATGATTCTGTAAGCTAAACATAAGGAGAACATAGAAATCAACGTGGGATGGAGTAGGTCTGTTTGCAGGTTTGTGTTCACTCAGGTTTAGGCCAGTGTAACTGTATAGATCTTGTTGGCACCATTTCTTGAGCTGGGAATCAGCCTCATTAGCTATGGGATTTCACATGGTGGAGAGTGGGACCATGTTTAGCAACAAGCAACAGATCAGGTTCCTTTTCCTCTTAAACAGGATTCGTGTGAAACTCCCACCAGGTAACATCGCTGCAGTGTGCAAAGTCTCTCATTGAAACTGAGTTGCCAATATGTCAATAACTTTTCAAGCTCTCAGTAAGAGACCCCCTAATGCTTTACAGCCTAAATAATTCCCAGCTTCAAAGAGTTTCAATGAAAAGCTTTGGCATCTCTTGGGAGAGATTAATTCTAAGGTGGGTTTTGCCTCCTCCAGCTTCAGATGTTTCAGTGCAGTATTCTGAGTGTGAGCTCCTCGACTAAACTCCAGAGTCAATAGAGGGCAAAACAGACACTTTTCAGGTGTGATTTCTCTGACCTGTTTTAGATGTGTACCTTGAGGTGGGATGAATCATGCTCCAGAAGCACTTTCCTTTGCTCTAAAGTGAATATCAAAGGATCAGCTCAGACGTTGAGATGTACTTTGTAGATGTCTTAAGATAGGAGAGATGAATCTTGTCAAAACCCACAAAACTTGTAGTCCTCTGAACATTACAACTGAATTGAGATGGGCAATGTCCTTTACAATGTGCTTTCAAATGATCAGAAGCCCTCTTGAAAGAGGCTGATGTGAGTTCATGTAGCACATGAAAGCAAAACAGAGCTGTGCTGATGGATGACACTCACCTGGGTTGTGATTTTAGAAGCCGATGTGACATGCTGGCAGGTTGCAAGTTTGTCGTTGTGCTTTTTTGCCCCCAACTTCTGAACTCTCCAGGAGGGCTCTTCTCAGGGTCTGCTGTCCCATTTTCATGAGCTTTGTCTGAAGACAGCTCCCACTTTGTTCAAGACCATTTATCTTGTAGATGGTTAGGGACATTTCTTACCCTCCCTGTCCCTCTCCTCATCACCTTGCAGTGATGTGCCAGCTATGGCTTCTGGTTGCTTTCACACTGGGTTCTGAGAGGGCCATCTAATTCAGTCATGACTGTGAAACTGCTCTATTAATAGCAGTGACAAGCAGATGTTGGTGCAGTGCCTCGAGAAGGTGGAAAATTCCCTGCAGTTACTTCATGGTGAGATCAGCAAAGCCTTCTTTCTTTTGCTGTTGTCCAGCTCCCTCCGGCCCTTGGTGCTCAACGTGGTGTTGGGTATCCATCTGGCCTCGCTCATCTCTTTTTCACAGTGGGGTCAGGCCATTTCTTCTCAGCAGGGGGTTACTCTTGATCCTACACTGGTGTGAAAGGAAGGCAGGATGGGGCTTGTGTACGGCATAATATTGTTTTTCTACCGGTAAGAAAGCATCTAAGGAGAATGAGATCGTTGTGGGAAGACAGGATCACACAGCTTCCCTTGCTGGGGTAAAAAGAGTAATTCAGCTGCTTTCGCAGAGTAGCTAAATAATTAATTACAATCCATACTTTGAATTGCAATTAATGCTGCATACAGAATGATATATATAAGTTCGAGAACGAGGCCACTCTGTAGATTCCAGGTACCTGTCCAATACCTCTGTAGTTTCCAGGTACCTGTCTGCTACCCTTCTCTGGTCAAGGACACTGACCTCCAGAGGAGGGTAACAAAGATGCTCAGAGGGCTGGAGCAGCTCTGCTGTGAGGACAAGCTGAGAAGTTGGGGCTCTGCAACCTGGAGAAGAGAAAGCTTCCAGGAGACCTTAGAGTAGCCTTCCAGTATCTGAAGGGCGGTACAGGAAGGCTGGGGAGGGACTATTGACAAGGTCTTGCAATGACAGGACAAGGGGCAATGGGTTTGAACTGGCAGAGGGGAGATGGAAACTGGATGTTAGGAGGAAGTTGTTTGCAGTGAGGGTGGTGAGGCACTGGCACAGGTTGCCCAGGGAGGTTGTGGCTGCTCCCTGCCTGGAGGTGTTCAAGGCCAGGTTGGACAAGGCCTTGAGTGACCTGTACTAGTGGGAGGTGGCAGGGGGTTGGAACTAGATGATCCTTGAGGTCCCTTCCAACCTTACCATTCTATGATTCTATGGTTTCTAGTTACTCAGTTTCACCTACTGGGTTTTGTAGTTGTGAACAGATTAATGACCTATTTCCCTTCACCACAGAAATCTCAGTTTCCATATATCTCTTTCCAAGCTGCTTTCTATCTATGCCCATTCTCTTTTAATACAAGACATGACCATGATTTTTTTATTTTTTTTTTTTTTCATATCCACAGCTTGGTGAAACATTGAATCTGATAGGTAACAACAAAAATATCTGTTGACCAGATCATGCTGCAGTTTCATTTCTCACTCTTTACCTACTTTGGATCCCAACCATAACACAGAATCATAGAATCATAGAATGGTAAGGTTGGAAGGGACCTCAAGGATCATCTAGTTCCAACCCCCTGCCATAGGCAGGGACACCTCCCACTAGTACAGGTTACTCAAGGCCTCATCCAACCTGGCCTTGAACACCTGCAGGGAGGGAGCAACCACAACCTCCCTGGACATGTATTTAAATATATGCATCTAAATATATGCTACTAGTCTAGTTGATGGTGATATGCCTTTGCTACCTAACTTAGAGAATATGTTTCTCCATGTATTTATTGACCTGAAGGGTTCACCTGTTTCTCTATTTCTGGAGCATTTAGAATATGTTTTAAGATAAAAACATCACAGAAAAAAATCATTCTACAAAATGCACTGGGAGCATAGAATCTGCTCCATTCACTCATAACCTCTTTTATCACAGGTAGGTGGTGATGGCATTAATGCTGACCCCATATGTGATCACAGAGATTGTTTTTTGACATCTTTTAAGAGAAGTGTCTTTACCAGCAAAAGTTATCACAAACACTCTGCTTGGACATTTCCTGCTTTCTGTTTCATTAAAGGGGAAAGTTGCTGTTGGCCAGGTAAACCTCCTGGCAAAAACTTGAGAAACTTTTTAACATGGCTTGTTATGACTGGACAATGCATTGTGGTTTTAATCTAAATCAGGGTACTGTGTGCAGTTCTGGAGCCCCCAGCACAGGAAGGACATGGAAATGTTGGAGCGGGTCCAGAGGAGGGCCATAAAGATGATCAGAGGGCTGCAGCAGCTCTGCTATGAGGACAGGCTGAGAGAGTGGGGACTCTGCAGCCTGGAGAAGAGAAGGCTTCCAGGAAACCTTAGAGTAGCCTTCCAGCATCTGAAGGGGGCCTATAGGAAGGCTGGGGAGGGACTATTTACAAGGTCTTGCAATGACAGGACAAGGGGTAATGGGTTTGAACTGGCAGAGGGGAGATTTAGACTGGATGTTAGGAGGAAATTCTTTACAGTGAGGGTGGTGAGGCACTGGAACAGGTTGCCCAGGGAGGTTGTGGCTACTCACTGCCTGGAAGTGTTCAAGGCCAGGTTGTTTGAGGCCTTGAGTGAGCTGTACTAGTGGGAGGTGTCCCTGCCTATGGCAGGGGGTTGGAACTAGATGATCCTTGAGGTCCCTTCCAACCTTACCATTCTATGATTCTATGATTCTATGATTTAGACCAGGTATAAAGAATTTATTTTTATTTTTTTTTACTTTAAGGTGTTGAAAGACCTTGCCTGGGGTGTTGCCCAAGTGTTGTTAGACACCCCAACCCTGGGAACATTCCAGGTCAGGTTGGATGGGTCTCTGAGCAACCTGATCTACATGAAGATGGCCCTGCTCACTGCAGGGGAGATTGGACTAGATGACCTTTGAAAGTGCCTTCCAATCCAAGGCATTCTGTGCTTCTGTGAAAATGGAGGAAATTTCTTCTCAAAGCTTTTGCCATTCATTGAGCTATTTAGAGTAGTTTTCTATCTTTGGGGGGGTTTTTTTAGTTGGGTTTTTTTGTTGTTGTTGTTTGTTTTTGGGGGTTTTTTTGGGTTTTTTTTTTGGAAGTAGATTCCAGATTTTGAGTTGTTTTCTTGACATACATTCCTGGGGTGGGTGGATGAGCAGAACAGAAGCACGAGTTAGTTTTGCTTCATTTCATTTTCAGCTTGTATACAACTTTCTTATTTTTGTAATTGAGCCATCTTCACCAGTTCTACTGCTCCCACAACACTACAGGGAAGCTGCTGAATTCCCTTAACATTAATTTACTCGTGCAAGTTGAAAGAAAAAAAAAAAAAAAAAAAAAAGAAAAAGAAAAAAAAAAAAAAAAAAAAAAGAGAGATTCCCTGTTTTCTTATGCAAACTATGTTGTCTTTCTGGTCTGCACCAATTGGAAAGTATTTGCAAATGCTTCCTTCTCAGTCACTGTAAAACTGCCTCCCCATATGTTTTCCTGATTAAGAAATTCAGTCCACCAAATGGTAGAGTTTGCTCAGCTGGAGTTGACTGTTTGGTTGGGATTAATAAGCAGTGCTCCTCTTCCCATACGTCTTCCTGTTTAGCATAAAAGAAAACAAATTACTTTGGGGCTTTCCTGCTTATTTGTTCTTACACAAAAAAATACCCCAAAGTATATTCTGGGAGCTTTTACAGTGTGTTTGCCTCCTAGAAAGGCAACAAGAAAGCGACTCGCAGGCTGTCTGCATCGGCCGTCGGTGCCTGACAGGACAGCACAAGAGCTAGCTGGTTAAGCTGAGAATGCTGAGGGAGAGAGAAATAACTGACTGATTTGGGTTACACAAATTCTTATGGGGATTTATTGGTAGATTTTCTCTAACAAAGACAAGAAGTGGCAAATTTAGTGCTTGGATTGATTGCTCAGGAAGCTGAAAATCCTTTGAGGAGAAGACCAAGCGCTGCCCGGGCCAAGCAAAGCCATCATTTCTCATGCTGTCATATATGTGTACCTATTTCTTTCTTTAACTTTTCCCACATGGTATCCACTTTATGGACTTCTAGGATGGACTTACGGACTTTGAGGGCCTCTCAGTGCATTAACCAACTGAGAAAGGTTAAAGAAACCATACTGTCTCTGAGGAGTGAGAAGAGAGAGCTGTTGTGAACAGATGAAGAGAAGGCTGAAATAATCAATAACTTTCATGCTTCAGTCTTCAGTACAGCCTTACTTTGCCTCTCTCCTCATTCCACTAGGTGCAGACCAGAGGGGTAAAGTCCCTCTTTCTGTAAGGGAAGATCAAATTCAGGACCACCTGAGGAACCTCAACATACATAAATCTATGGGACCTGATGAGATAGGTCCCAGAGTTCTGAAGGAATTGGATGATGTAGTTGCCAAGCCACTGTCCATGACATTTGAAAAGCCCTGGCAGTCAGGTGAAGTCCCTGGAGGCTGGTAGAAGAGACACATTCCACCCATATTTTAAAAGGGTGAAGAAGAGGACCCTGGAAGTTACCAACCTGTCAGTCTCGCCTCTGTGGCTGGGGAAGTCATGGAATAGATCCTCCTAGTAGCTATACTAAAGCATATGGAGGACAGGGGAGGTGCTTCGAGGCATGGCCAGCATGGCTTCACCCAAGGCAAGTCTTGCCTGACTAACCTAGTGACTTTCTACAACGGTGTAACTACATCAGTGGACAAGGGAAGGCCAACAGATGTCATCTATCTGGACTTTTGTAGAGCCTTTGACACAGTGCCCCACAAGATCCTTGTCTCTGAACTGGAAAGATATGAATTTGATGGGTGGAGTGTCCTGTGGTTAAGGAATTAGTTGAAGGATTGCATACCAAAGATAGTAGACAATGGCTTGATGTCCAGGTGAAGACAGGTAACAAGTGATGTCCCTCAGGGGTCTGTACTGCGACCAGTGCTGTTCAGTATCTTCATCAATGATACAGACAGTAAGACTGAGTGCATTGTGATGGTTTGGGAGTTCCCTGCCCCCCCACACTTTGTAAAATCCCGCAGACTAGACTCAGCCAGCTGAAAGTTAAGGACTGAAGCTCTATTTACAGTTCAGCACAATGTACAAGCAGAGATATACACTACAGACAGGAACAGTTACAGACATAGACAAGTTAAAGGTAATACAGAAACACAACTCCCCTCCCAGAAATCAGAGCCCCCAGGAGGGGCTCCCAACCGCCCTTCCACCTTCTCCCCACCCCTCTACCTTGCCCCCAGGGTTTACCTTCAAGCAAGGTGAGTTTGGAGGATCGGCCAGGGGGGTTAGAAGCAGAGTGGTTAGTGAGGTTACTTGGCAGAGAGAAGAAAGCAAGAAGCTAGACAGCTCGAGACTGTCTGTGCCTGAGTGTCTTTGCTTTGTATCCTTAGTCTTAAACATCCCAGCAAGCCTATGAGTGGAGTAGATGTCACCATTGTTTTCCTTTCACAGCCTATAATAGCGTTTTCTCTATTAAAATATTCCAATTAGCCTCAAACCAGCACATTCACCCTTAGCAAGTTTTCATATGATAGCAAGCTAAGGGGTGTGGTTTATATGACTGAATGATGGAATGCCATCCAGAGGCACCTGAACAGGCTGGAGAGGTGCACTGAGGAGACTCCCATGAGGTTCAATAAGGCAAAGTGTAAGGTCCTGCACCTTGGTAGGGGCAATCTTCAATATCACAGTATCACAGTATCACAGTATCGCAAGGGTTGGAAGAGACCTCAGAGATCATCAAGTCCAACCCATCACCACAGCCCTCAAGATTAGACCATGGCACTAAGTGCCATGTCCAAACGTGCCTTGAACGCCTCCAGGGACAGTGACTCCACCACCTCCCTGGGCAGCCCATTCCAGTGACAAATCACTCTCTCAGTGAAGAACTTNTAAATTGAGGGGCCCAGAACTGGACACAGGACTCAAGGTGTGGCCTGACCAGTGCAGAGTACAAGGGGAGAATGACCTCCCTGCTCCTGCTGGCCACACTATTCCTGATGCAGGCCAGGATGCCATTTGCCTTCTTGGCCACCTGGGCACACTGCTGGCTCATGTTCAGGCAGGTGTCAATCAGCACCCCCAGATCCCTTTCTGTTTGGCTGCTCTCCAGCCACTCCCACCCCAGCCTGTAGCTCTGCATGGGGTTGTTGTGGCCAAAGTGCAGCACCCGGCACTTGGATTTGTTGAATGCCATCCCGTTGGACTCTGCCCATCTGTCCAGGTGGTCGAGGTCCTGCTGCAGAACCCTTCTGCCCTCCAACCCAGCAACATCAGCCCCCAGCTTGGTGTCATCTGCGAACTTGCTGGTGACTGACTCAATATCAATACAGTCTGGGAGATAATGAGGTCAAGAGCAGCCCTGCAGAAAAGGACTTGAGGGTACTGGTGAATGAGAAACTGGATGTGAGCCAATGATGCACACTTGCAGCCCAGAGGGCCAATCACGCCCTGGGCTGCACCAAAAGAAGCATGGCCAGCGGATCAAGAGAGGTCATCCTGCCTCTGCTCTGGTGACACCTCACTTGGAGTGGTGTCCAACTGTGGGACCTGTAACACAAGCAGAACATGCTGGCATGGGTCCAGAGGAGGGCCACAAAGATAATGAGAGGTCTGGAGCACCTCTCTTATAAAGACAGGCTGAAATGATTTGGGCTGTTCAGCTTGGGGAAGCCTTTGGGAAGAGCTTATAACCACATTTCAGTATCTGAAGGGGAGCTACGGAAAGGTTTAGAAAGGCTTTTAACAATAGGATGGGGGGCAGTGGTTTTAAACTGGAGCAGAGTAGATTGAGGTTGGACATTAGGAGGAAGTTCTTTACAATGAGAGTGGTAAAATACTGGAATAGGTTGCCCAGGAATGTGGTTAAGGTCCCATCACTGGAGACATTCAAGATCAGACTTGATGTGTCTCTGATCTAGTTGGAGATGTCCCCACTTACTACAAGGTGGTTGCACAAGATGACCTTTGAGGGTCTCTTCCAACCCAGTGCAGTCTGTGCATCTGTGAATCTGGGACTCCAAAATAACTTGTTCTGAGACTATTAAACTTTGACAATGTCACTGAATTTGACAAAACTGGCACATAACTTTTGAAAAGAGCAATGATTTGCTAGAGCTGTTCAGGACTTGTAGTGGAAGGGGTAATTAATTACTGTGAGATTATATTTTTTAAAATATTAATATAGTTTATTAATATTACCTATTCAGAACTCACAGCATCCTAATAATAATAATAAGAAGAAGAAGAAGAAGAAAAAGAAGAAGAAGAAGAAGAAGAAGAACAAGAAGAAGAAGAAGAATAGGTTCTTACATCATTATGGAAACTATATACATGTTGTAATAGGATCTAGAAATAACAAATATATACATTAATTGAACTCGACTAAGCTGGCA
>VWZE01002513.1:1134-24025 GCA_013396675.1 Eubucco bourcierii | reverse complement strand
GGTCTCTTCCAACCCTGGGGATACTGTGATACTGTGAAAATGGGTAAGAGTGGGGCACTTAACTGTTCTTATCTGTGCAGTGGACATTGAACTTGAAGTGCTACTGCACTCTATTTTTCTCCTAAAGGTGCTACTCTAATACATGTTTACATGTTTCAGGCTTTTCTTAAGTGGAATATTGTCATGTTTTGTGTAGCTACATGATATGTCTTTCCCAAAGTAACTTTGGAATTTTTTCAACTAACTGTAAAAATGTCTACTGTGTTGGCATCTTCATCCAGAGGACTGTGGGTGCAACCCAACTGTCATCCAATGTTGTGCTGGGAGTCTGAGAAATGTATTTATGAGGGTATCTGCTAACCTTTTGGAAGTATGCTTCCATCTCTGTGGATTATGTGAAATAGCAAATGGTCCCAAGAAGTTCTTAATCTAACTCTAAAATCAGAGCAGAACACAGAATCTATAAGTGACAAAGCCTAATAAAGCTTTTTTTGAGAGAAAATAAAGCAGCTATCTGAAGCTTTACAAAGATGCTTTCAAGCTCTGTTTCTCTAATTACTGGATTTCTGAGTAACACAAGTAAACGGCTCCAAAGTCCGTGAGAGCTTCGAAGGAATTTTAATGGTCAGAGAATTAGAGACCAGCCTTGGAGAAAATGCTTCAAAGATTTCAGGAGAGTAACTTGAGGCTGTGGTGAGACCATTTCAAGTATTTGCTTAGATTTATGTTGAGTCAAATCACAGAAACAATGACCAGAAGAGTTTGTGAGGCATATTTCCTTGGACTATGAAGCCCTGAAGTCTTAGATCCAGTCTTGCTTGGAACAACTGAGGATATATTTCCCCCACTAGACAATCCTATATCAGATAAGAACCTGTATATAACACTTCTACATGCCTTTTAGAAGAGCTGTGGTTGTGTATTGAGGGTTACTGAATGATATATTGGAGATGAATTTAATGCAAGACTCTATGAAAGTCCTAATGCCTCTCCAAAATACTACCAATAGGCTGTATAGGCTGGCACATAGTGAGATATGGTGATTGGTTGCCTTGGATTTAACCTAGGGATTCATGCTTACACTCTTAAATCTGAAGATTATATAATGCTACACGGTTGTAAATGAGATTTGTTTCAGTTATGCAAAAAAAAATTACATATATATATGATAGATACATATCTATTTTATGTATCTATCTATCTATATACATAAATATTTATTTATATATATGCCCGCTCAATTAGTACTTTCTGTTTCAGAATGATTGAGATGTACTGAGGACCAAGAAATCTTATTCCTATACACAGAGAAACCCATCAAGATCTCATGGATGGTCTTAATTTTGTCAGATCCTTACTTTAGAGTGCTTTAAAACACATCTTTTAAAAGAAAGACTTTTTTCTTCTTGTTTTATGCAAGAAGTTGGAAAGAAATGGAATAGCAGTGGCTGTTTGCTTGATAATCTAGCATGAATTTAGTATGGGCAGGATACATCTGATATTCTGGTTTTTGGCATCATCCACAGATTTAGAATCATAGAATGGTAAGGTTGGAAGGGACCTCAAGGATCATCTGGTTCCAAACCCCTGCCATAGGCAGGGACACCTCCCACTAGCACAGCTCACTCAAGGCCTCATCCAATCTGGCCTTGAACACATCCAGGGAGGGAGCATCCACAACCTCCCTGGGCAACCTGTTCCAGTGCCTCACCACCCTCACTGGAAAGAATTTCCTCCTAACATCCAGTCTAAATCTCCCCTCTGCCAGTTTAAGCCCATTGCCCCTTGTCCTGTCATTGCAGGACCTTGTAAATAATCCTTCCCCAGCCTTCCTGTAGGCCCCCTTCAGATACTGGAAGGCTACTATCAGGTCCCCTCGAAGCCTTCTCTTCTCCAGGCTGAAGAGCCCCAACTCCCTCAGCCTGTCCTCATAGGAGAGCTGCTCCAGCCCTCTGATCATCTTTGTGGCCCTCCTCTGGACCCGCTCCAACACTTCCATGTCCTTCCTGTGCTGAGGGTTCCAGAACTGCACACAGTACTCCAGGTGGGGTCTGACGAGAGCAGAGTAAAGGGGCAGAATCACCTCCCTTGCCCTGCTGGCCACGCTTCTCTTGATGCAGCCTAGGACTCGGTTGGCTGTCTGGGCTGCATGTGCACACTGCAGGCTCATGTTGAGCTTTTCATCAACCCAGACTCCAAGGTCCTTTTCCTCAGGGCTGCTCTCCAGCCATTCACCACCCAGCCTGTATTTGTGCTTGGGATTGTGCCTACCCAGGTGCAGGACCTTACACTTGGCCTTATTGAATTTCATCAGGTTGGCCTGGGCCCAACTCTCCAGCCTGTCCAGGTTCCTCTGGATGGCATCCCTGCCCTCTAGCAAGTCGACTGTGCCACACAGCTTGGTGTCATCTGCAAACTTGCTGAGGGTGCACTCCATTCCTCTGTCCATGTCACTGACAAAGATGTTAAATTTAGATCACTTGATCCTAGTAATGACCTAGTAATGCCTTAGGAATATAGCTGAGCTACAGCACCAATCTTGTGTTACGAAAGAGTTGTACAGACAGGGAATTAATGTGGCTGAGTCAGGAATTATGAAAATAGAATTATTTTATTTTCCTGAAAACTCTCCTCTCGAGCTATATACGAAACTAGTTTAGGTTTATTTACAGGTTCTAATTTGATTGGGAATTCTTCAACAGGATGTTATGGGCAGAGATTTACAAACTCAGGAAACAGAAGAGGTTAAAGCTATAAAACACAGCTTTACCTCACTATCAATCAGGCTGAGCAGAGAAGGGAGGAGCAGGCTTTACTCACAGAGGTGAGATGGGTGTTTAGCGATGATCCCTTGCTGGATTTCTCTGTGGCTCAGCTTCCTTCTGATACTGCAAGCAATATCCAATAGTCTGGATCCATATGGCAGAAGTCCAAGGTGGGCAGAAAAGCCACCAAAGTCAGATATCTCAAGACATGACTTCCACAAGACAGGGATTTGTGGAAGTGATGCTGTCTTGGCAGTGGCAGGGGAGAGTCTAACTGCTCAGGTCTCTCCAGTGTGGAATAGCTGCCAGGAAATTGGCTGCTGTATGGTCTGAAAGTAGCCAGGTCCAGGTGGTGCTGGCTGCTCTCTCAAATGGACCCCAAGACTTACCAAGCTTGCAGGTTTGCACAGAATGGTACAAAAGTGGGGAGAACTGTCCAGAGGCAAGGATGGTGCAGAACTAACACCCATGTGAAAAAGTAGAAGGTGTCCAAAAGCAGGGATGGTCCCAAACAGGAGCTCTTTCAAGGCAGGAACCTTGTGCCTTCTCCCTTGCTGTTTTTATGCTTTTCTAGACAAAGTGTCCATTTGCCATTTTATATTGGGCACAAAAACCCAGCCAACTACCAGCCTGATTCCCAGCATGGGCTCCCACATGAGTCAGCACACAGGTGGAAAGCGGCCTGTTTCTCTTCCCCATTCAAGCTTCCAGGGCAGGAGGGGGAAAGCAGCTTTTGTACTGCCTTGTACCCCCAATTCAAACCTGTGGCAGGGGGGAAGAAAGAAGGAATTTGGAATGCTCCATAACAGAAAGACAGATCTTTGACTTTAGTGTAAGTCCCTTCAATGCTTGTGTTTTTGTTAAGAATATGAAAATAAGTTATACTCTTTCGTATACATAGCCAAATAAATAGTGTTTGCAAGACAGCAAAGAAGGGCAACAGCATTTGTTGTTGGTTCTTTCTCTGAAGCAGGAGCTGGATGTTCAGGTTACAACCTTTGGCTTTTACTGAACCTGAATAGAGGTTGTAGTGAAGCATTGTGGGTTATAAGCTTAAGATGGTATCCCAAAATTTCTTGGAGCTATGAAATCACTTTCAAAGATACTCAAGGATGGCAAACAACATTCAATGCTGGTACTTTCCCTGTTGGAGTGCAGGAACCTGGACATTTTCTTTTTCGAACCTGAGCTCTTACCAAACCTAAATAGAGGTCATTGTGAAGCTTTATGCCTTAGAATCTGAAGTCAAGATGGTACCTTCAAATTTCTTGGGGCTTTGAAATATTTGCCATGGGTTCTCAAAGATAAACAAGAGTGTTCAGTGCTTATACTAGAGGTTGGGATCCCACCAGTACTGCTAAGACCTTCTGGGACCTCTAGCCTAAGTCCTCCTTGGTATTTCAGCCATACCAGTGTTTTGCCGGTTGCTTGTAAAGTTCAGATGTTGCTCACTGCTGTTCTCCCTGTTTTCTCCAAACCTTCTTGGAGCTTGTAAGAGTAGAGCTGCCTGATTCCTACCATGGTTTGGAAAGCTCCTACGTTACAATGTGATTGTTGAATCCAGGTGAGGTACTGCATATACTGAAAACATATGCTGATTTAAGACTGGTCAATAAGTCAGCTACTTTACTACCTTACCTCATCCTCTTCTGTTATAAGCATGTAATTATATCCAAGAAATATGCAGTGGCATGTGTCCATATTCTGTTCAGCAAATCATTATGACAAATGCCGCATTCTGTTCAGCAAAGCATTATGCTTGTAAGTGGAAGACTGTATGGTTGAAATAAATGTGGGGGAGGGGGGGGGTAAGGATAAAAACTTGTCTGAGATGAACTGATTTGTGAGGTAACATGTCACCAGAAGTGGCTACAGTGTGCATGCCACCTGAGGGAAACTCCTAAAATATCCTTTGTGCGCTACCTTGTGCTCTGACTGGAGAGGGAAAAAAAAACAACCCCCCAAACCTTTTTTATTTTCCTTAGGAAAAGTTCTACTTTTAAACAAGGTCTTTGCTCTTCTAGGTCACAAAAAGTCCTGCTTTCTGGAACTAATAATACTTTTCAAAGATCTTGCACGAATTGCAGAAAAATTGCCAAAAATTATTAAAAAAAAAAAAAGTGTTATTGAAAATCTTTGGAGAAGAGAGCACAAAAGAGGATCAAGGAGTGTTATACAAAGAGAATTCTTTAAGATAATCATAATTTTAATGCCATCATAGTACATATTAATTTTTAATTTTTTGCATGCAAACATAGGTAGCATAATGAATCTGGACAGCAGTGTTGCTACATAGGGTCAGTAAAAGGCAAATACAGAGGGAAACTGCTCATCTCCTTGTTTTGGAAAGAATGAGGTGTGAAGAACTGTAAATCTGAATTAGTTGTAATATCCCTATGGGAGGAGTTGCTGACACACCATCAGACTGTGCTGCCATTCAGTGAGACTTGGACAGGCTGGAGAGCTGGGCAGAGGTGAACCTTATGGTGTTAAAGAAGGGCAAGTACAGGATCTTGCATCTGGGGAGGGATAACCTCAGGCAGCAGTACTGACTATGGGTTGTCTTGCTGGAAAGCAGCCTCATGGAGACAGACCTTTGAGTTGTAGTGGACAGAAAGTTATCAGTGGGACAACAATGTACCCATGCAGTCAAGAGGTTCAGTGCCCTCCTGGGGTGCATTGAGAAAAGTGTGTCAATCAGGTTTAGGGAGGTTCTCTTTCCTCTGTACTCTGCCCTGGTGAGACCACACAGATCAAGAGAGACAGGAACTTGCTGGAGAGAGTCCAGTGGAGAGCTCTGGTGGTGATAGCAGGACTTGAAAACATTTCTGTTAAAATGGAAGACTGGCAGAGCTGGGACTGTTCAGTCTTGAGAAGGCTGAGAGGGAACCTTTTCCAAGTCTATAAATATCTGAGGAGTGGGTGTCAAGATGGAAGTGCCAGTTGCTTTTGGTGATGCCCAGTAATAGGACAAGGACCAATAGGTTTAAGCTGGAGAACAAAAGGTTCCGCCTCAATAAAAGGAGAGACTTCACAATGAGAGTGGTGTGGCTCTGGAACAGGCTGCTCAGAGAGGTTAATAAGTCGTCTTCTCTGGAGACTTCACAATCATTCTAGATGTGTTCCTGTGCAGCCTGCCCTATTAAACCCTCTTTGGCAGGGTGATTGGACTAGGTTATCTTCAGGGGTCTCTTTCAACCTTGGACATTGGATTCTTTGATTAAGAAGAGAGTGCCCAGCAGGTTGAGGGAGGTTATCCTGCTTCTCTACTTTCCCTAATGAGGCCACATCTGGAATTTTGTGTCCAGTTCTAGGCTTCACATTTCAAGAAATGGGAAGCATCCAGCAGGGAGCTAAAAAAATGTTGAGGTGACTGGAGCATCTTTCCTATGAGGAAAGGCTGAGTGATCTGAGGTTGTTTAACCTGGAGAAGACTAAGAGAAGTTCTTACCAATGCTTATAAATATCTAAAGGTCAGGTGTCAAAAGGATGGGGGCAGATTCTTTTTAGTGGTGTCCAACGACAGGACATGAACAAATTGGAGTACAGGAGGAGATTTCATCTGAAAAAACTTTCCAGTGAGTTCCAGTACTCCAACAGAGTACTGTAACAGGCTAACCGGAGAGGCTGTGGAGTCTTCTCTGGAGACTTTCAAAACCCACCTGTGTTTCTGTTGCAGTCTGCTCTGGGTCACCCTGCTTTAGCAGGAGAGTTGGAGAAGAGGAAACCCAGAGGCCCCTTCCAATTCTTAACATAGTGATAAAACTTTATACTTGAAAAAAGCGTTGTATAAGTCACTGGAGTCTCACAGAAGCACTAGAATTCATCTGCATCTCTCAGCTTCAGGGGCTGGGTTTTGAAAAATTAATATACAGTGAGAAATAAACCCTCAATAGTCTAAGACCTCTTCAGTAAAACATCGTTCTGGGGTTGTTAGGGCAGAGCCTCAATGCAGCTGTGGGCTGCAGGCTGTAAGCAGTTCTCTGACTCCAGCTGGCTACAGGTGTATCCCAGACCAGCATCATACACAGGATAAAAGGGGAGGTTTGCTGAGGATAGAGAAACTTTCTGTTAGTTTTCTACTTGGCTTCATCCTAATTCTGCTCTTCTTCCATCTCCTGTTCTAAGGGGCTGCTTTCCTGGATATAGTGACTGCTGCACTTTTGCTGTGCTAACTCCAGATATTTTGTACTGACATTGGGATCAGTTTGTCTCTTTCATTAAATCTGCATCCATTTCAGCCTCTGAATCTTCTTTTCTTTTCCTGATTCTCCTCCTCTGCTGGGGAGGAGGTCATCAGGTGATAGAGCAACTGCTGGAGTTCAGCCTCAGGTATGGGCTAAACATAGACATATCTAACATGTACTGCGCTGAGGTTGTTTCAGACCAATGACTCATACTTTGTAGAGGAAAGATGTGTATGGTGTTGCTTATAATCAGAGGAAACTAAAAGGTTAGAACTGAAGATGGAAGAATGGACAAAATACAGAGATATTTTCAAGATACTGCTTCCAAAGAATTGTCAGTTGAGAACAGTGATGACTGGAAGCTATTGTGCTGCATGTTTAGTCTAAAACCAAGTGAAAAACCTTGGATGCTTTAAAAAATGTTACTCTGTTCTGAAAATAGCAAGTGTGATAAATATGTTCATTAGAACTGCAAAACATATTTTTCAGTAATTAAACAGATTAATTTCTATTATACTGAGAAAATAAATAACCCCAATCTCTCTCTCTTTTTTTTTTAATACTTTGTGGAAACAGAAGAGTGAGTTTATTTTTATAAATAATCAGCATTTGGAGGTGCAGTTTGACAGAATGCCACAACTTGCTTTCCATTTAACTTCTAGCAATTCACCAATCTTTGCCTTCTCCTGAGTTAACATCCTGGAGATGTTCACATTTCACATTCTGACTCAGTTGAACTTAGATTTCACCTCTTCCCCCCCACCCCTTGAAAACTTTAATTTACTGACAAATTGCATTTATTTATTTTTTAAACCAATTTTATAAAAACTAAATTCTAGATACCTGCTCTGAGACTTTTTTTCTGACACAAATTGCAATCATTACTGCTGGTATTTCTTTCCTTGAGACACAAGTTTATATTCAGTCCATGAGGTAATGAGACCTGTACAGATTTTCCTGGATATTTTTTTTTTTTTATAATTCAGGGCTCCCAGGCTGACTCTGTAGATCTTCTGTAGTTCAAAAAATCCTTCACTGTAATGTGTCCTGGTTATCTTGGTTGGGGGAATATGAAGAAAGCAGAAGTCATAAAGAGCCCAAGTCAAATTACATCAGTGGGGTTGGAAACACCTAAGTAATGACCATGGTGAGCACAGGTGCTTATTTTTCTGTTACTGCTATGCTTATTAGCAAAATTCTTGCTGGTTTAAGATTGGGACCCAGCTGGGCCTGCAGCTAGTAATTGTTGTTGCTGTTCTGTGCAATGCCTTATGAATTCCTACTGGGCTTTAAATTAATTCAGAGTGCACTGGAAATATTACATAGACATGTAGGTTGCTTGATTCTTCTCAGCATAATTTCTTCAATTTAAATCCTGGGATTGGGATTGACCTAGAATTCTGATTAAAAATAAGGTGAAAAGGTGTTGTCTGAATACAGCGGGTTTAGGCGTCTTAGTTCTCAGTGTTTTCTCTTGCTGGAAAAATCAGTTATGTAGGGGAAAAACAGGGACATACATCTTCTAATTCAGAACAGGAAAGAGACTTGAGATCCCCTTATCACCACTGTCAGCAGTGCCAGGGTCCTGGTTTATGGTTTGTTCTGTGTCTTAAAATTCATGACAATGCTTTTGCTACTAATTTTCAGGAGATTTATGAAACTTTACAAAGACAGTAGGGTCTTGTTTTTCCCCACTGTCTGCCACCGATAATGATGACAGTGTGGGATTGTTCTGTGGGGCTGAAAACTTCAACACAAGTCTATGATCTCTTATCCGGGAACATCAAACATTAACTGCTTTGCAGGTGATGCAAAACAGACTAATAATGGAGTGACAGGTGCCTGTGTTAACAGGGGACTGGGTTCTGTGATGCAGAAGGTACAACCAGGAGGCTCAGAGTTATAGTTCAGGAAGGCTATACAAAAGGGAACACAGTGTACAGTAACCTGGACTTTATGCATTATACCACAATGTCAAATGCTAGCATTCTGGTCTTGTTTGAAATCTCCCAGATAGATATTCTGTAGATACACAAATCTGCAGGATATAGCATAGTAGAGGATTTAAACCTCTGGACCTAATTGCTGGTGTAACCCTATTGAATTTGATTCCACCAATTTGCTGTCCTGGCCAGGTGACCACTTAGAAGTGAATTGTCTTGGTTACTGTCTTGGTTAAGTCCCCGCACAACTCAGCAGCACTTGCTTCTTCAGCTACAGACAGTGATCATGTTTGCTCTTCAGTACACACAATTGAACTCTGGTATAAATGAGGGGCTATGAAAGTGGCTGAGCTAAAGCTTCAACTTCTATACAGAGCTTGAGGTTTGGATGTTATCTTACATCTATGACATTGTCATTGAGAATCTCAGCCGGAGGGCTCTGTATTTCTGGGAGGTTTTAAATTAGACTGCTTTTTGAATTGCTATCTTGTCTGGCTTCTAATATTTTCTTTAAGGGTAGTTCTTGCAGTGTACATCATTTATTTAAAATTTGCTCTAATGTCTACATCTTGTAATGACACATGTGGTAACAGAAAATAGCAGATACTGCCTTCAGTCAATACATTTCCGTCATTCAGTCTTTGATTTTTAAAAAGACCTCTTATCACAGAATTCGAAAAGCACTCTATGAAGCCAGGCTAGAGTTCAAAAATGTTTTGTGCTTTTTACCATTCCATTCTGAAAGCCAGTTGTGAATGGTGTTTCTGAACTATTTATTTGTGGAAAGGTATTTGCACATGAAAGAGAAAAGCAAAACAACAAGCAACCCAGCTTCAATAACCTCATTGTTTTATTTTTCCTGGTGGAAAATTGTAAGTGGACAGGATATTTTGAGGACATAAAAATGTCTAAGCACACAAACTTGCTGAATCAAGGTATTTGTGCAAGCCTCACACTATTTTTTTGGTCTGGCAACAACGCAGGCTGAATTTTACATGATGGGGACCTGATAAAAGGCAGTAACAGCAGACAGTCTATCCCACATGCTCTTAGAATCATAGAATGGTAAGGTTGGAAGGGACCTCAAGGATCATCTAGTTTCAACCCCCTGCCATAGACAGGGATACGTCCCACTAGTACAGGTTACTCAAGGCCTCATCCAACCTGGCCTTGAACAGCTCCAGGGAGGGAGCAACCACAACCTCCCTGGGCAACCTTTTCCTGTGCCTCACCACCCTCACTGTAAAGAACTTCCCCCTGACATGGTCTAAATCTTTCCTCTGCCAGTTTAAACCCATTGCCCCTTGTCCTGTCATTGCAAGACCTTGTAAATAGTCCCTCCGCAGTCTCTTTGAGACTTTAAATTCTTATTGTCCCTCTCTGATTTTAAGGAATTTGTCTATGTACAATATTACAGCAGTCAAATCTGATGGTCTTTGATACCCAGGGCATTTCTTTTGTGTTTATTTGTTGTGCTTCTGAAGGAAATTACAAAACTACCTTTTAAATTCCATGCCGGAATGAACGAAGTTCACATGGGATATATAATTTGAGGGTAGAGAATCTGACAAAGCCGTCTTCCCTTGCGTTGAAAAACTAATACTTCTTCCCTGCTCACTGCAACCTCAGGCATTTTTCTTTTTAATCACCAAGACCCACTGTACTTCTTAAAGGAGGTATTATAAAGCTGAGAAAAGCAAGGGGTATGTGTAAAGAAGCGCCACCTTCGGAGCTGCTCACCAAGTCAGTAATATGGAATAACATCACCTGTTAATAGCATTCTGACCGTGATTTATGTGGGTATAATTCACCGGGGCTCAGCTATAGTGTGGATTTAGAGATTTTCTGTAAGATTGCCGTGGCTGGGTGACTACACTTGACAGATATACAGCGCAATGAGCAATACATAATTTCTTGTCACCATTCACTACATCTGCTAGAAGACTTTCTCTACTCCTCTCCTCCACCCTCACCCTACTTGCCATGTTTCTAATTATTTTTCTGTGTTATCACTTCAATTAAAAACCCACAATTGCTTAATAGCAAGGAAGAAAAGTTTCATTGTAAGTCTGGACACTAAAGCAAGGTCTGGCCATATCATAAAAAAAATTTAAATTATAACATACATTTAGTTAAGGTAATGTAAAGTAATTGCATTTCATAGGAAGTTTCGTGAAGAAAAAAATCCTCTTCCAAAGTTCCAACAGGTTAACTAAGCAGTAAAGTATTCATAATGAATAATTTATAAGTTAAAATAACTAAAATTTTAAGATGTTAAATGAGATTTCATTGGTCTCATAACACTTTGTCCCAAGGGTTTTTCATTATGCTTAGACTACATGATTACCATACGTGCAACCCCCTGGTGTTTATTACATAAAAGAACATTTTCAAGAACGCTTTTATCTTTCAACATGTCTGTTTTCTGTGTGAGGGAATTTGATGTTTAGTTCACACTATTACAGTGTAGTGACACTGGAATGTTCATCTTTCAGTGTGGGTTTTTTTTTTTAATAGCCTTGGGATTATTTAGGATTAACCATTAGAGTTTAAACAAAGTATATTCATAAATCTCTTGATTGAGATTTTTATGCCTTAATTTCCTTAATAATAATGCACAGACTTTTTCTGTAATGCTAGGAAAGCTTCTAATGGAACATAAAACATCTTAAATCTTTTGCCATGAAAGATTTCAGTTTTATACTTAATGCTTAAACAGCTTCGCCATTCCAGTGATGGCTATTTTTTGCGTACTATATCTTAGTCATATTTGAAGATGTAGTTGTTTGAGAATTACACACACTGTGCTGGTTTGAGGCTAATTGGAGCATTTTAATGGAGAGAATTATATTATAGGCTGAGAAAAGGAAAACGATGATGTCTACTTCACTCATAGGTTTGCTGAGATGTATAAGAAAGGAATACGAAACAAAGATAAGACTCTTGGGCTTGCAGGCACTCCCGGGCTGTCTAGCTTTTGGCCTCCTCTTCTCTGCAGAGTAACCTCACTAACCACCTTTCTTCTAACCTCCCTGGCTGATCCTCCAAACTCACCTTGTGCGTAAGGCAAACCTTGGGGTAAGGTATAGGGGTGGGGAGAAGGTGGAAGGGAGGTTGGGAACCCCTCCTGGGGACTCTGATTTCTGGGAGGGTTGTTGTGTGTCTGTATTACCTTTAACTTGTATATTTCTGTAAATATCCCTGTATATTGTGTATATATCTGCTTGTATATTGTGTTAAGCTGTAAATAGAACTTCAGTCCTTAACTTCCAGACTAGACTCAGCTAGCCGGGTGATTTTACAAAGCGTGGGGGCGTGGGTAACTCCCAAACCATTACACACACACACAATCACCAGATTAAACTCAAGCCAAATGGAAGTTAACAAAGCTGTATTTATAGTGGAGCACAATTTACAAAACATATACATACAACATATATGTAGATGTTAACAATTATATACAAGTTAAAACAAATTCAAAATCATTCCTGAGACAACCAGACTGCCCAGAATGCTTCTGACCAAACACACCCCTCCTTCCTCCCCGCCCCACCCCCAATTCCCATGAAGTAACCAGTTATATCTCCATATAGCTCATGTGATAAATCTGCAGAGATCTGAGATGAGATGTCAAAAGACAAGGACGTTAGAGGAAATGTTTAGATTGGATTACATGTATCCCATGCAAAGAGTTAAACCAAGATGCAACCAGACACAGACTGAAAGAGTAGTAGTGAGAACTGAGTGCTTTATCTATGTTTTGGCGACTTGCATCTCAGCAGAAGAATGAGTGATATAGGGGTCACCGTTATTTTCTTCTCACAGCCAAGGATTTAATTTCCCTTATTAAAATATTCCAATTAGCCTTAAACCAGCGCAGAAGAGCAAACTTAGGAAAGAGATGCTTAGTTACAAATTAATCTTTCTTTCCAACCAAGCATATCTGTAAAAATACACTCCTTGCAGGCATTCTGTTTTCCCTAATTTGGAAATTACTTCTGATCTCTATCACCATGCACACCACAGTGGCAACAAATTTGGAAAGATGGATTCCAACTTAGTTTTCTATCTTGTCACAAACACATTCTGCTGTTTTATTTGGCTGCTGGCTTAGATGATCATGATGAGCAGGGAACGCTGATAAATTGAGTTTAATTAGCCCAGTAAAAACTTGGAAATTGAAAAACTGTATTTTTTATATGTAAATTCCTAAATTCATACAACCACAACTAATCTGTGCTACAAATAATTATTTTGTGTCCATAGTCAATTAAAGTGAAGGCTATTGTAGATTAAATGCTTGTTTGTTTTTAATTAAGAAATTTAAATGTGTATAGACTTGAAAGGATAAATAATTTATCTTTTCTCTCATAAATACATAGGGATTTGAGAATTTTGTGTGATTACAATGTCAAAATGAGTACATTCATGTCTTGCAGTGAACTTCCTCTGCTAAATTACTCTAAACCAGTCACCTAAATAATTTTCTGGTAGAGACACAAGGTTCTGCTTTGAAGTATCTAGTTGAAATAAATCGAATACAAGACACTATGTAATGACTTTATATTTTTCATTTAAAGGGCAAAATGGAACTATGAACTGGCATCTAAGATAGCTTTGTAGAGCTGCAGAGTCTCACAACCCTTTACCAATTCTATTTGACCATGTCAGTCTCAAGTTTCTGGGATAGCTATACAGTTTCAGCAAAGAGGTATGTGATGCTTTGTATCCTAATATTGCATCCAATGTTGCATTTTTTTGTGTCATGAAAGACACAGGTGAGAAGCAGTTTTAAACTTTGAGATGTTGAGCAAGTGCACCAACAAGAAGCCAGTGTGTAAAACCCTGGCTCTAGGATCACCACCTTGGTAGTGTCACTTTTTGGTTTAAGTCTAGAAAGGAGTTATGTGAGAATCTGCTACTTGTGGACCTGGTCACACACTTTCTATCATTCCTAAATCAGAATCTAGGACTTCAACTGTGCTACTTGGATTCATAGACTCTTATGAACAACTATCAGTTGCTGCTGGATTTAGCATGGTATATGTTAACAGGTCAGTGAGGGAGAAAAAAAAAATAAATGCTTGAGCTTGCCACTCACATGGAAAATCAATATACTTTTGTTTATGAAGGCACACTGGCATTCTGAACATTGTCAACTGTCTCAGGATGACGAAAATTAATGGGTAAGAGCAATCTTGGAACTATGTACTAACTAGAAGATTGATGATGTTACTAATCAATGTTACTTCTTTATTTGGATATCAGATATACATCTCATTTTGATAGTGGATTCATCTCAGCCAACCTGAGATGATTCTAATAGGACTAATTATCTAGGTTTACCATGAGTCATCATAAATGAGTACAGCAAATGATCCCTATAAATACCTGTTTCTCTCTACTAGTTTTTACAGGAGGGTACAATTAGCCTGTATAAAACCTAATGAACATGAACACAAATTTCACTTCAAATATCTCCCACCTCTCAGTTATCTTCATCTCTAATAGGTGTAACACAAAAAGAGAACATGTTCCAAATGCAGGATGAGGTGGGACTGCTATCCAGCATTTCCAGTTGCCTCAGGAAATGTCACCTTATTTAGCGTAATGTGCATTGCAAAACGTATTTAAAAGTCCAATTCTTATTCAACAAAGAGGGAATTATGTTCCTGAATTGCAGTTGTGAGTTCTATTCCTCATGCTTGGTTCTTAGCTGTTTCATTTCATCTTACAAAGTATGGCTCCTTGTAATTCTTCCATAGTCCTTGATCCTATTTCAGTACTTTTTAATGTTGCTTCAGATATTCCTTTTAGATATCACTATGCTGTCTTCATCCGAGTCTCTCTGCCAAACTACTTGAAGCCACATACTTCAAGAACTCTAAATTTTCTTAGTATCACTAGTTCAAAAAACTCTTTTTTGACCATTTGTAAAACTTGGACTGCCATTTGTGTTGTATAGGTACTTAATGCACCATGATTGAATTTTCTTGTTTGATGTACAGCAAGATTGGAGGAACTTGCAGGACTGGAATCACTGATGTTCCAGCAGTGTTGACTGCTCTGTACTGTGGGTTCTGAATTCGTAGGATTGTCTTTGGTGCTGTTTTAACTAGCCCTGTAGGATGTACAGGGACAGAATCACATCTTTCCAACCCAATTTCTTGCATGTGACGCATTCAAAACTTGAAGAGAAAGTGCATTCTTTTAAGTATTAATAACAAATTGCTACTACTATTGACTGTGGATCACTGAATTCACCTTCAAGGTGAAGATGTGTTTTCCAAGAATGTATCCTAACTGTGTTGCGTGTTTTGCACTCTTAAGAGATTCCTTAATCTGAAGTTCTGTAATCAATTTTTGTCAAATGATGAAACTTCTCAATATGATTCAGTGGAACACTAAGTCGTAAGAGGATTTGGGTTTTTAGTATGTGGACCGTGTGGTGGTTTGTTTTTGAAAAAACCTATTTGCAAAGAGGCATGCAGCGTCTCTTGCCCTGTAGTGTCAAACTCATAGTTTATCTGCCTAATTTGTTTATGGATTTATGGACATAGCTTAAAGTTAAGGTCACAAGGAAGACTACAGGATGTCTTTGACTATGTAGTTACTTTACTAAGACACTGAGCATAGCAACAGACATTTTTATAATTGTTATTAAAAGCAGCTGGAGTAGCCTTACTCTGTCAAATGGTGACACAAGTCACAGGCACAAAGATACTGGTATTATCTGTGAAATACTAGTGCATTTTTAGGACCCCTGTTCAGATTATATAGCAAAGTGCTTTGGGATTTGTAGTGGTAAGATATTCGTGATCTTACTTCAGTCTAATATTCTGAAATGCAAGCAAAATCTCCAGGATAATACTTTCCTGTTCTTGACATAATGGAGAAAAAAAAGTTTTTTTGAGGCATGAAACTGAACAAGCTGAAAATCCAGCATCCAATCCCCATCTGCTTTCTCTAGATTTTCCTTTTACTTCCCTTGTATTAATTCAATTTTCTAGGCAGTGTATACCTCCTATATCTTATTATTATAGAGGGTAAAACGTGCTGCATTACCATTTTTACCCATGCGGGAGCTCTGTCTTCCTGGCCATGACATACTACAGAAAATAAAAATGTTTCTTGTTTGAGGATATTTTAATGTCTGTGTATGTTGGAATTCTGAACAAACAGGGAATGAAAACCTCTAGAGGAAACACTCCTAATGAGCCATAGTCTGTCCAGCAAACTTGACCTCTTATTGTATTAATTTAATTATCTTGACTTTCATAAGACCTCCCCTCCAAAGCCCCAAAAGATCCTCGCCACCACCTCAGGGAAAACCTATCAGGTTTCTTCTGTTCTTCTACTCATTTCACTTATAATAAGCTTCTTTGGAAAACACTAAATTCCCCTCTGATAGCAATAGCTTTGGGCTTCTATTAAACATAACTCACACAATTCTATAATACATACCTTCTAGAGCACTACATAAAGAAATATAACTGCACTGTGCTATTCCAACCTCGTCTGAAACTGCTTGCTACAGATTATTCTCTCATATGTAAGATATTTTATAATCCAAAATAACTAGAGAAAAACCTTAAACTTTCTAAAACTGCATTGTCTCTAACATCAAAGATACTTTCTTGTTCATCCATGGCAACCTCCTTTGTGAAATAATGAGATTCTGATTATGTTATTCCTTGTCCAGCATTCCAATTTTCACATGGATTCAGAATTCCTATGGTATGAAGCTACATTCAAAATCTTGAGGGTGAAAAATATTTTTTTTTAATTTAATTTTTTTTTTCTCCCCACTTGGATTGTAATACCTGAGTTTTCTATGGGGAGCATGTGAGGAAGATGGGGTTGTTCAGTGTGGAGAAGAGGAGGCTGAAGGGAGACTTCATTGCTCTCTACTACTATCTGAAGGGAGGTTGGAGTGAGAAGTGGGCAGCCTCTCTCTTCTCCTTTTTGTCAAGTGACAGGACTAGAGGAAGTGAAATATCTACAAGCTGCAACGGGGGAGGTCCAGGCTGTGTATTAGGAAATATTTCTTCAGTGAAAGGGTTGTCAAAGATCGGAATTGTGTGCACAGAGCAATAGCAGAGTGACTGTCCCTGGAGGTGTTCAAGCAGTGTGTGGGCCTCATGCTTAGGGACATTGTTTGATGTTGACCCATCAGTGCTGGGTTGAGAGTTGGTTTGGATATCTTTGAGGTCGCTTCCAGCTGGATATTTTCTGTGACTGTGTGACTTCATCGATGCCAAGTACAAGGGGACAACCACCTTCCTACTCCTGCAGGACACAGGATTTCTGATATAAACCTGGATACCACTGGCTTTTTCAGCCACCTGGGCGCACTACTGGCTCATCCAGCTATTTGTCAACTAGAACCCCCAGGTCCTTTTCTGTCAGAAGTTTTCTAGCCAGAGTTCCCCAAGCCTGTAGTGTGGAACAGGATTGTTTTGGCCCAAGTGCAGGACGTAGAACTTTGCCTTGTTTGAGCTCATTGAACTCATTAACATTGGCCCATCAACTTAATCTATCAAAGTCTCTCTCTAGAGCTGCCCTACCCTCATGCAGATCAATACTCCCAGATAATTTGGTGTCCTCTGCCACCTTACTGATGACACACTCTATGTCCTTATCAGCATCATCAATAAAGATGTTCAACAGAAGTGATCCCAACACTTAGCCCTGAGGAACACTACTCGTGCCTGGCTGTCAGATGGGTTTAACCCCACTGACCATAGCTTTTTGGGCCCATCTGTCCAGCCACTGCTTTATACAGCAGATCATATGCTCATCCATGAGAAGACGGTTTTTCCATGAGAATTCTCTTGAAGCCCTTAGAAATAAAATATGTTGCAGAGAGAGGTCAGAGCCTGGATTGCCTCTGCAACAATAACAGGGAAGTCTTACAAATGTTTTAGTGATGTACTTAGCAGTGTTGCAAAACGACACAACTTTTTAGGATGAAGTCAAATGAAGATATGTCTTGTGATCAAGAAATTTGGGTGATGTTTAGTGGATTGCACATAATAAAAACTAAAAGGGGGAGAGAAGAATACAAATGGGAGAATGAGGCTCCCAGTCATTAGCCACACGAGTGGCACTTTGGAAGTTTTGGAAACTTCCCAGTAATTGGCCTGATTATCTGCTACAATTGTTCACTTTGAACAAGGAGTAGTCCTGTTGGAGATAAGAGATTAGAGCTGACTCTTATGTGAGTAGGAATTAGTGATGTGTAGGAGCAGGCAAACATTTTATTAAACCTGGAAATGTAGCAAGTTTCTCTGTGTGAACTGGAGAACATCAGTGCTGCTCCATGTGGAGTGTGGTTCCTGCCCTGCTCCCAGCTGCCTGCAACAAAGGCCATCTTCTCTGCAGTGTTTTCACTAATCTCCACCATATTCTTCTAAGATTTGTGTTAGATGCTCTTACGGGGTAGTGAGGAGCTACACTTTTCCCTCCAATTTTTCTGTGCGATGTCACTTTTTACATTGAATTGTTGCATGCTGAGATTTAGGAAATCCTGGTCTCCACTACACTGCCTTTCATAAGCAGTAACTTTCCTGGCTGGTCCTTTTTTCCTGAGTTGTATCTGTACAGAGCCTGACTGTGCAGCTTGGAGACAGAAAAAATGTGTTGCAAATTGGTACTTAGGGGTAACAGGAGGAGGTGATGCAGAATGTTTTACAAAATTGCAGCTCTAAAATGGAAGATTGTCTTGCTTGTTCAGTCATGTTACATGTAACATCATGTAAAATAGAATAGACTTACAAAAATGAATCAAACTTACTTAAAAACAAATCACTAGTAATATTGAAATATATTCAACCATAAAGACTACCCTTAGCAGCGTCAGAATCTAAGTTGTCCTTTAAACCTGCCTAACTGTGGGTTTAAACCTGCCTAAAATGAGTTTAAACTGGCGGAGGGGAGATTTATAGTAGATGTTAGGAGGAAGTTCTTAACAGTGAGGGTGGTGAGGCACAGGAAAAGGCTGCCCAGGGAGGTTGTGGCTGCTCCCTGCCTGGAGGTTTTCAAGGCCAGGTTGGATGAGGCCTTGAGTGACCTGTGCTAGTGGGAGGTGTCCCTGCCTATGGCAGGGGGTTGGAACTAGATGATCCTTGAGGTCCCTTCCAACCTTACCAGTATATGATTCTATGAACTGACCCAAAGAGTCATTTAGGGATTAGTGCATCTTTGAGAGCTCTTAGAGCTGCATTTCTCCTTTTTCTGTTTCAGAAGTTGCTTACCGAACTCATTCAGGTCAGGATTCGGGGCAATTTTTTTCTTTTTTAGTCACAAATGAAATTATTTGTATTTCTCTTTCCTGTTTATTACCTCATTGTAATTTCCTGTGAATTAGCACCAGGATGTCATTTTCCAGTGGAGGAAACACCTCCTTTCTCTTTTCTTCTTAAATCTCTTGATTATTATCTGTGCACCTTCATTAGCACATTCCTGTCTTCAGGCTTCTTTCTTCTCTTACTGACTTCTGAGAAGAAAATGGAAAAATAGCATTATGAGAAACATTAATGCAGTTTTCTTACTGGATGCATAATTACCTTTTTCCTGGAAGCTTTATGTAAATATTAAACACGAGATAACAGGTGGTGAAACAGGAGATGCATTGCTTTAAATAACAAACCTCCACCCTCCATCCCTGGAGTTTTAGGGGAACTCTCATGGCATCCTGCCTGTTGCAGGACTAAAGCAGAAACTACATGTCAAGATGCTGATTCTCATTAGTTACCAGTTTGTAACTGCAAGATATTCAATCTGTCAAAATAAAAAATAAACTTCTGGGGTTTAATTTACTTGTTTCTGCATTTATAATTGGAAAAGCATGCTCTCCTTCACCTCTTTCCTCAGAGTACTCTACTGGGTGGTCTTCTTTTATTGTCTTTCTGTGTCGGAGCTGGAGTATTGAAGTGCTTCAATCTTGTTTCTTGAGAAGAAGCTTGTCCAGAAATTATCAAGATTGGGACTGTTTTGATGACCAATATGGAACTGAAATAATCATCTGAAAAGGGATAATCATTGTCAACGTAAATTAAGTAAAACGAAGTCTTTCAAAGGATAAGCAGAGAATGGCTATCATAGCTTAGATTTTTCTCACGGACTTTTCACTATGTGAAGATTTTAAGTTTTGTGTTATGGATAATTCTAAAATCCATTTGTCTTACTGTTACTCTTCCTGTTTTTCATACATTCTTATTTGGATGTAACATTTTAGCCTACCTCAGCCCCTTCTCATAACAGTATCTATGGTTCCACTCTAGTAATTTAGCAGGGTGCCATCAGGAAGTACAGGATAATAAAATCTGATTTATATGCAACTTCTTTTTGTGGTACTGCCACAGACATTAGCCTGTACTTAAAGAATTTGCTGAGCACAGGTTACTTTATGGAAGTGTTCTGCTATGCAACAAAACAATCAGTTCCCTCTAGAGTAAGAAAAGGAACTTCAAAAAAAGAATTACTTTGTAAAACTCAGGACATGTAAATGCAGCTATGTTTCCATACTCTTCATCTCCACTTCTCCTGGGCTCAAAGTCAGCTTTTTATCAAAAACCTTACAAAAAAGGGATGTAGTTGCTTAAGTTTCAGGTAGAATAGGAGCAGCTATTGTGGCTTTAATCCATTCAGTATATGAAGCCAGTTCTAGTAACTGCATTTCTATGCTTTTTGCATATACAAGACCATAATACAGGTTGAAAGGAACCTCAGGAATTTAGTCCATGCAGCTTCTAGCCAAAGCAGTTTCATGGGATGGAAGATTTTCCTTAGCCCTGACGTGAGTCTTATTATTCCAATTTATGCCTATTCTCTTTTATCCTTCCATGTACCATGGTGAAGTGTAGTGCTTGCACAGGTATGTTGCTGACTGGGAGAATCATGCCTGAAACTTTTTCACTTAAAGTTATCAATCTTCGTTGCTCCATCTAAGCTGTTACATGTACTTGTTCCTGGGCTGTAGTAGGCTCCTTGCTGTGCTTAGGATGGAGCAACAGGTAGTGTCACTTGCTCTGCAGAGAAGAACATTGAGGAAACAGTTCACACTGAGCTGAGGTACCACCGCGCTAGGAAATTATCAGGTTAAGACTTCTGTGTGGCTAGTGACAAAACTTACATGCAGTTTAAAAGCAATAAGAGATGCGATTTTCCTGTACCGCAGTTTATTTGGTTTGTGGGGTTTTTTTGTGGGGTGTTTGTTTGTTTTTTATTTGTCTGCATACTTCTTTCTGGGTCAGACGTAACCTTGTACAAGCACGACAATTATTGAGGGACTGGCACAGGTTGCCCAGGGAGGTTGTGGCTGCTCCCTCCCTGGAGGTGTTCAAGGCCTGGTTGGACGAGGCCTTGAGTAACCTGTACTAGTGGGAAGTGTCCTGCCTATGGCAAGGACTTGGAACTAGATAATCCTCGAGGTCCCTTCCAACCTTATCATTCTATGATTCTATGATTATTCCATCCATGTTTGGAAGCCTCATGAAAATCCTTGAACAGTGAGAACATATGAGCTTTAATACTGATAGCATTTCAACATTACAGATTGAAAACTAAGAAGGATTAAAAAAGAAACTTAATTTACCATAATTAAAATGAATTGAGGAATGAAGGAGAGTAAATTATAAAACCAAGGCATGTTGCAATTTTGAGAAGTTAATAAACAGTTTCACTTTTATATGAGGTTGTGGCTGCTCTTTCCCTGGAGTTGTTCAAGGTTCACCTAGTGGGAGGCGTCTCTGCCTATGGCAGGGGCTTGGAACTCGATGATCCTTGAGGTCCCTTCCAACTTTACCATTCTGTGATTTTCTGCAAAATGAGAAAGCACTTCATCTTGTCACTTCTCCATTGTGATGAAAAAACTTATGCCATAAAACTCTGGTTCTTAAGGTTTAGTATACTAAGTCCCTAAAATACACAGGAGTTATGGCATATCACTCTCTTCACCAAAATTTGTTTGCTTCAGCACCCTACTTTAGAGTGGCAATGAGAACTTACAACTCAAAATGGAATCTCAGTGCTCAGGTGAGTGTAATTACTCCAACTCAGCTTCACAGGGGATATTTTTTTAAAAAAAATTTTAAAAAGTTTTATTTTAATTTTTTTTTTATTGTTGAGAAAAATGTTAATTCTATCTGGATATATCTTAAAATGCTTAAATGTTTTAGCAGAAGAATAGCATTAGAGATACTGTTCACTTGGATGTATCATTTTTGTCTGAAGAATTTCTGAGTTCTGAGCTTCCCTATTTTCTCTTACACAGCCTGAAATCAACTTTTAATGGTGACTTTCTGGACATATATCAAGGCTCTTTAGGTTTTCTTAGGCTTTTGAAAAGAAAGCAGCTTGTCCTTTAGTTGTTAATTCATTGTTTTTTACCTTTGAAGAAATAAGACTGGTATCTTTCTGTATTATTTGTAGCTTAAATACCAGTGAAATACTTTGAATTGTTTCTTTAAACATCTTCATATAGAAGTAAAATGTAAATTCAACTTTACGATTCAGAAAAGACAATTTAAGTCATATGAAATAACTAAACTATTGGAATCCAAAATATAAAGCAGAACAACAGTGTTGCTGTAGGATTTTATAATGAGAAATGGAAGAGTCAGATGTGACATATTTGTGTAATCAGTTGCCTAAAGTATTTATTATAATTAAAATTGTAGAAATTATGTGGATGGTAATCAGTTTTCATTATAGTTCTTTGCACATTTCAGTGTTATAATTAGATTGTGGCATCTGTCATTGCTGATTAATTTGTAGACAGCTCTATTTTCCCATTAAGATTTACTGTGTTCCAAGGCAAAAATTTTCATGATCTGAAAATATGAAATAAAAAATGGTAGTGGCTTGGGGATATTAGTGTTTTCATAGAATCATAGAATCATAGAATGGTAAGGTTGGAAGGGACCTCAAGGATCATCTAGTTCCAACCCCCTGCCATAGGCAGGGACACCTCCCACTAGCACAGCTCACTCAA
>VWZE01002511.1:7495-32071 GCA_013396675.1 Eubucco bourcierii | reverse complement strand
AATAACCAGATCAATCCCCATATAGCTCACATGATAAATCTGGGGAGATCTGAGGTGATATGTCACAAAACAAGACTAGGTGGTTAGAGGAAATAAAGAGTTAGGTTGTATTAGAGTTAAGGCAGAAAGCAGCCACAGACTGCGAGAGTGAAGGAACAGAACTGCTGAGAACGAACTCAGCAGTGTGTGAGCAGCGAGCGTCTGAGCTACATTCTCACTGGTTGTGTTTCTCAGCAACTGAAGGGGTGATACAGGTTGCGGTTGTTGTTTTTCTTTCTTCTCACAGCTAAGGATTTAATTTCTCTCAGTGAAATATTCCAATTAGCCTCAAACTAGCACAATGTGTTACACTGATTGAAACCCTGAACTTATTTTCTTTTTTTTTTTAAATTTTTTTTTTAATTTTTTTTTTTATTTCACAGAAAGCATGTTGAGTCAAAAGCATTCTCCAGTCCAGCAGTAATTTATCTGAGTTATAACTGCATTACATTAGTAGTGATTGGCCACTCATTCAACTTTTTATGTCAGATAGTAGCAAGGAGATGCAAGGACAGTAATAATTTTGAATATAGATGGGATATGCCTGCAAGTGATTAAAAACTGAAAAGTAAAAGAGTAAGAAACCTCAAACCCATCTGGGCATTATCTAAAAACTAGAACAAATTATCATAGATGCAGCCAGTCTCAAAACCCAGTCTCAAAACCAAAATAAAAATGATAATGGAGTTACAGAAGGTACGGTAGACAAGAGAGCAGTCAGATGGTGTTGTGCAAACAAAAACCTTGTAGGTTCTTTTTTCTTCTTCAAAACGGAGATCTGGATGGTTTTAAACAAGGGAAATCACCACAGCTTCTGTGATTTATTGTGTTCTAGTGTCCTCCAATGGATACTTTTGAAAGTACTTGCTCTGTAAGAGTGCATTAGAATTGCAGCTGTGCCTCGCTTCATGGTTTGTAGATGGCACTTTTTGCAAGTATTGGGAAGGGGAAATAATATAAGAGCCTATGGACTCTCAATCTTTTCTCCTATATGGAAGCAAATGCTTCCAAATAACCTATATAAATATCTACTGTATATACCTAAACACCACTACCAAATTATCTCACCTTCAAAGAAGGAAGGAAATGTGACCTTCTGTTCAGTTGTGACAGTGTCACCTGAGTTCAGCACCGCCCCCAGCCATTCGTTCATCTTCTGAATCCACAAATGGAGAACAAAATCTAGGATAATGAGAGTACAGGCAGCCCTTAGGAGCCATGTAATAGGACAAAGAAAAAGAAAAAATCCAAAGCAGCATCTAGCAGTCTCTGGAGATGCACAGCACAGCTGAGAGCGTTTCAGGAGCCACAGCTTCTGCCTCTTTTTTCCAGCTGCTAAATTTAAATAAAACATCACTGAAGAAACATTCAATGCTTTCATGGCTAATTGACAAAACACTGAAGTCAGCACTGATTTACATTGATTTAGTGGATGACATGCTGCTGTCACTTGGAGAAGTAGCAAAAATGGAAATGGTTTAGTTTCATAGAAACATAGAATGGTAAGGTTGGAAGGAACCTCAAAGCTCATCTAGTTCCAACCCCCTGCCACAGGCAGGGACACCTCTCACTAGTACAGGTCACTCAAGATCTCATCCAACCTGGCCTTGAACACTTCCGGGGAGGTTGAAGGAACTGTACTGAAGGAACAGTTCCATGTCCTTCCTTAGACTTGTCTTAGTCCTATCTATCTCATCCCTTAATCCAGTCCTAGCATCAGCCAACTCCTGGCTACACTTCCTTCTTCCAAGTACTTCCAAGTGACATCTCTCTCAGGATAAGTTTTCAAAACATGGATTCAGGAAGTGAAACAAACCTGCATTAGTATCTGCTTACATGGAAATTAAGAATACCTTTGTGTCTGGTGGATTACCCTAATTCCAAGGAAAATCAAGGTGCTGGCCAAACCTAATATGTACTATGAATATAGAATCATAGAATAGTTTAGGCTGGAAAGGACCTTTAAAGACCATCCAACTCGAACCCCCTGTCACAGGCAAGGCCTGCCCCCACTATATTAGGTCATTCAAAGCCCCATCCAACCTACCTTTAAACATTTCCAGGGATGTGGCATCCACAATTTCCCTGGGCAACCTGTTTCATTGCGTCACCACCTTCATCTCTAAGGTTTCTTAGAATTTCTTCTTAATGTCTAATCTATACTCTTTTAGTTTAAATGCTTTACCCCTCATCCTGTCACTGCAGACCCTGGTAAAAGGTCTCTCTCCATCCTTCTCATAAGGCCCTTTTAAGTATTGGAAGGCCACAATGGGATCTTTTTAGAGCCTTCTCTTCTCCAGGCTGAACTACTCCAACTGCCTCAGTCTTTGCTCATGGCGTAGGTGTGCCATAGCTCTGATCATTCTCATGGCCCTTCTCTTCCAGGTCCATGTCTTTCTTTTTCAGAGGTTCTCACAGCTGGACACAGTACTCCAGGAAGGGTTTCACAAGAAGGGGGACTCACCTCTCCCAAGCTGCTGGCCACGCATCTCGTTCTGCAGTGCAGGATCTACAATTTGCTTTCTGGTCTGCAAACATACACCACTAATTCACGCAAAGTTTTCATCCACTGATTTCCCCAAGTCCTTCACCACAGGGCTGCTTTCAAGCCATTCACTCCCTGATTTGTACAGGTGCAGATCCAACACAAATGCAAGACCTTGCGCTAGACTTTGATGTAATTCATGAGATTCACTTTGACTCACTTCTCAAGCCTGACAAGGTCTCTCTGGATAGCTTCCCTTCCTTCAACTATGCCAAAATGTGCAGCAGAGCAGTTAGCATGGAGTACATAGCACACTGTAAAGTCACATTTTATCTTATTTTGTACCAGTTTACCTAACAAACAAGGCATTAAAATCCAAATTCTGTCAAAGCAAGTCAAATGCCATCATCTCTCTGACTCTTGTCTCCAGGGATTCATGGCTCTCTTCAACTGAAGTTAATCCTCAGATCCCTTCAGACAATATCCTTACACCCATCCATGTGCAGGTCTTAAGCAGGGAAGAAAAACTGAGAAAAAGCTTAGAACTGGTTTATGTTACTGGCAACACACATGTGACTGATGGGCTCTGCCAAACTTAGAATATTCAAGGGCTTTGGAATAAGCACACTTACACCCTAAGGTTCTGTGTCCTCTTACACCTCTCAGCATCCTCCTACAATACATATATTCTTGGATTTTTCTCTCTCTCATGCCAAGTCTCCAGAAATGTTCTTGAAATATCACAAGGCAGAATATTCTTAGCAGAGGTTACAACTTAGAAACACAATCAGTGCCCAGAAATCTAACAGACTCCTAATAACTTAACATCAAAACACAGCTTTCATTGCAGAAAATCAAGGCTCAACTACATACAGTTATTTTTCAGAGAAGAATTTTTTCAGTGCCATGGACAGAGGAATCAGTGCACCCTCAGCAAGTGTGCAGATGACACCAAGCTGTGTGGCACAGTCAACTTGCTAGAGGGCAGGGATCCATCCAGAGGGACCTGGACAGGCTGCAGAGCTGTGCCCAGGCCAACTTCAGGACATTCAACAAGACCAAGTGTAAGGTCCTGCTCCTGGGTAGGCACAATGCCAAGCACAGCTCCAGGCTGGGTGGGGAATGGCTGAGAGTAGCCCTGAGGAAAGGGACCTTGGAGTTTGGGGTGATGAAAAGCTCAACATGAGCCTGCAGTGTGAGTGCAGCCCAGACAGCAACTGAGTCCTGGGCTGCATCAAGAGCAGTGTGGGCAGCAGGGCAAGGGAGGGGATTCTGCCCCTTTGCTCTGCTCTCCTCAGACCCCACCTGGAGTACTGTGTGCAGTTCTGGAACCCCCAGCACAGGAAGGACATGGAAGTGTTGGAGAGGGTCCAGAGGAGACCATCAAGATACTCAGAGGGCTGCAGCAGCTCTACTATGAGGACAGGCTGAGAGAGTTGGCGCTCTTCAGCCTGCAGAAGAGAAGGCTTCCAGGAGACCTTAGAGTAGCCTTCCAGGATCTGAAGGGGGCTCCAGGAAGGTTGGGGAGGGACTATTGACAAGGTCTTGCAATGCCAGGACAAGGGAAATGGGTTTGAAGTGTCAGAGGGGAGATTGAAAGTGGATGTTAGGAGGAAGTTGTTTGCAGTGAGGGTGGTGAGACACTGGCACAGGTTGCCCAGGGAGGTTGTGGCTGCTCCCTGCCTGGAGGTGTTCAAGGCCAGGTTGGAGGAGGCCTTGAGTGCCCTGTACTAGTGGGAGGTGTCCCTGCCTGTGGCAGGGGGTTGGGTCTAGATGATCCTTGAGATCACTTCCAACCTTACCATTCTATGATTCTAAGAATTCATTTGGAGACTCCAGTAATTTGCTTCACTCCATGTCTTGAACATCCGTGGCTGTGGCATCATTATTACATCAATTTAAAATAGTGATTGTGATGGTTTGGGAGTTCCCTACCCCTTCACCACTTTGTAAAATCCCCCAGACTAGACTCAGCCAGCTGGAAGTTAAGGACTGAAGCTCTATTTACAGCTCAGCACAATGGACAAGCAGAGACAGACACAACAGACAGGAATAGTTACAGACACAGACAAGTTAAAGGCAATACAGAAACACAATTCCCCTCCCAGAAATCAGAGTCCCCATGAGGGGCTCCCAACCACCCTTCCACCTTCTGCCCACCCCTCTGCCTTACCCCAGGGTCTGGTTTAAGCACAAGATGAGTTTGGAGGATGGGCAAGGGGTGATAGAAGAAAAGTGGTTAGTGAGGTTAGCAAAGAGGTCCAGATCAAGCCAGTAGCTAGAGAGAACAAGACTCTCTGTGTCTGTGTCTTATCTATGTTTATATTCTTGTTCTTACACATCTCAGCAAGCCTATGAGTGAAGCAGACATCACCAATGTTTGCTTTTCACAACCTATAATCTATAACCTAATTCTTTTCCTAAAAACATTCCACTTAGCTTCAAACCAACACATCCCCTGAGATGGGGGATTTGGTTTTGTGTATGTATGTTCAGGGTTGGTTGGGTTGGGTTATTGTTTGCTTGAGTTTTTTTGTTTGTTTGGTTTTGTTTGTTTAGTTTCTTTAGGATCTACAAGTAAAGAGAAAGGAAGTCAGACACAAGCACTGTAACAAGATTTTGTTATTCCTGGAGGTGTTGTCTAACTCACTTCAATCTCAAAAGCGACAAGTTCTCACCCTCCCCAACAGGATTTAGGATTTTAATAAGCCCCTAGGCACATAAAAAACTTCCACAGAAATGCAAAAGAGCAAAATGCATTAGTAAAGAAACAAACTGGTTTTTAGGATCTGGTCTTCAGAATGTAATGTAGAAATCCTGCTTCTTGGGCACAGAGCCCAGTTTGCTGTTATTGTGAGCCAGTAAGTTTGTACTGGAAAAGCAGCTGGCTCATTTTCTCCATTTGCTTTTACAGGTCTCTACTTAGAGGCAGTAATCAACAGGTCCCAAATCTTCCAACATTGTAACCCTGAAATCCCATTTCACAAAACTTTCTGTCCAAGGTTAGAAAGAAAACCCTCACTGCTCTCTCCAGGTCTAGTTTCACGATGGACTTAGGCTCAGAGAATCTTTTTTGTCTTCCTTTTTTTTTTTTGTTTTTGCAAAGGTCCAGAAATATAAATGCCAATCAGCACAACCACATGAGAGCATCACCTACGATGCAGAGTTTGGTTCATGACAAGGGTTTGTACTTTGAAACCACTGGGAAGGGCTTCGTACACCATCTTAGCAACATGTTCTGACCAAGTCAAACAGCCAAAAATCATTCCAGTCTCATCAGTTTCCCTTGCAACTTGCCAACAGCTCAGTGCTAGGCTTTGTAAGAAGCCCTGGGCCCCATGCAAGGCTAACATGACACCTGGCTGTCAGACACAGAGAAGGAAACAACATCAGATCACAGAACTTACAAACTACCAGAAATGCCAGTCCAGATCCATGCCATCTGAACAGCCTGGGGGTCTCCATCAAAGGGCAGAAAGGAATGCAAGAAAGGGCAGTACCAGAGGAAGAGACTGCTAAACCAAACTGTGGCCCATGGCAGCACATTAAGCACTCCAGTGTGAGAAGGTAGTCTTGCCTCTATTTAAATCATAAGCAGGGATGTAGGTAAAAATGAAAAGGAAGAAAGACAAACAAACAAACACAAAAAATCCTGCCTAGTGATACCCTTTCAAAAGTGATGGGTTTAGGAGGTTATGTTTAAATGAAGCAACCTCTATATTGATGATTCCCAGTGGGGACTGAATTTCTGCACACAAATTCAGGTAAGAAAGACCTACAAAACAATACTCCAAAATTTTCAGGACATGATAAGCTCCTCTGTGTATTTACCTAACGGAGTACACATATAGGCATATTTGTGGAAATCCTTTTATTCATTACTACCTGAAGAAGAAAAAAAAAAAGAAATAGAGAGATTTTGCTTCAAATTTTCAAAATTCTTTATGGCTCCATGAAACATCCAAGAGCTACTCTAAAACATACAATGTACCAAGCAGGCAGAATGCTTTGTAGATCTGAAAACTTGCCATCTTGAAAAAAAAACCTGTCAAATCTGCTCAGCACTATTTTAACTTTACTCCCACAGGGTGGCAAAATTATGGCACCCACCTAAACATGAGCCAACAGTGTGCCCAGGTGGCCAAGAAGGCCAATGGCATCCTGGCCTGCAGCAGCAAGAGTGTGGCCAGCAGGAGCAGGGAGCTCATTCTGCCCCTGGACTCTGTACTGCTTAGGCCACACCTTGAGAACTGTGTCCAGTTCTGGGCCCCTCCATTGAAGAAGGACATTGAGGTGCTTGAGTGTGTCCAGAGAAGGGCAACGAGGCTGGGGAGAGGCCTGGAGCACAGCCCTATGGAGAGAGGCTGAGGGAGCTGGGATTGGTTAGCCTGGAGAAGAGGAGGCTCAGGGGAGACCTTCTTGCTGTCTACAGCTACCTGAAGGGTGCTTGTAGCCAGGGGGAGGTTGCTTTCTTCTCTCAGGCAAGCAGCAGCAGAACAAGAGGACACAGTCTCAAGCTGTGCCAGGGCAAGTTTTGGCTGGAGGTGAGGAGAAAGTTGTTGCCTGAGAGAGTCATTGACTGCTGGAATGGGCTGCCCAGGGAGGTGGTGGAGTCAGCGTTGCTGGAGGTGTTCAAGGCAGGTTTGGACGTGGCACTTGGTGCCATGGTCTGGTCTTGAGGGCTGTGATATCGGCTTGGACTTGATGATCTTTGAGGTCTCTTCTGACCTTGGTGATACTGTGATACTGTGAGACTGTGATACTGTGATACTGTGTGATATGTCACTAAAGCAGAAAAGAGCAGAACTGAGGTAAGTGCCACAGCTGTCTGATATAAGCCTTGTCAATGGCAAGCAAGCTGTACCTTTCAAGATTTAAAAAAACCCCAAAAAACCCAAACAACCACAAAACATCCAGAGGCTACTTCTGCTCACAGTATACATTTCCATACAGCTTATTCTACAAAACAGATTCATTCCCAGTCGGACTCTTGCTATCTTTTTTCTTTCTTATTACCACTAGACCTGTGAGTATGTCACAAAGGACTTGGCATGAACTGATTACTTTAAAATTCGTTCCATGCCTCTACACTAGCACTAACTGATTGCTCTAGAACTTGCAAGAATGCAGATTTGCAGTCTGTCTTCAGTAACTCCCTCTTTTGCCTACATCAGCTTAAACAGATCTATAGGATAAGTAGCTTAAATATGCCTGATGACATAAACATGTCTCATCTTTGTAGAAGCCTCAGTGTCACACAGCAGGACTCTTTCTGATATTTAAAAGATTATGTCTCAAGAGTCTGAGGATGCACAAGTAGTGCATTAAAATTACAGCCAACCCTGTGCTGGGCTGCAGCAAGAGCAGTGTGGGCAGCAGAGCAAGGGAGGGGATTGTGCCCCTTTGCTCTGCTCTCCTCAGACCCCACCTGCAGTCCTGTGTGCACTTTTGGAGCCTCCAGCACAGGAGGGACATGGGACTGTTGGAGAGGGTCCAGAGGAGGCCACAAAGATGCTGAGAGGGCTGCAGGAGCTCTGCTCTAAGGACAGGTTGAGAGAGTTGGAGCTCTGCAGCCTGGAGAAGAGAAGGCTTCCAGGAGACCTTAGAGTAGCCTTCCAGGGTCTGAAGGGGGCTCCAGGAAGGCTGGGGAGGGACTATTGACAAGGTCTTGTAATGCCAGGACAAGGGGAATGGGTTTGAAGTGGCAGAGAGGAGATTGAAAGTGGATGTTAGGAGGAAGTTCTTTATAGTAAGGATGGTGAGACACTGGCACAGGTTGCCCCAGGAAGTTGTGGAGCACAGAATCGCCCAATGTGATCAAAGATTCTGTGCTCCACAACCTCCTTGGAGGTGTTCAGGACCAGGTTGGATGAGACCTTCAGCGACCTGTTCTGCCTTTGTCAGGGGGTTTGAACCAGATGAGCTTTGAAGTGCCTTCCAACCTAAACCATTCTATGATTCTATGTTAGTTTTTAGAAAAGTAAAGTGTTTCCTATCTTCAAAACTGAATCATGCTAAGGGTGGTTTTTTTTCCTGCAGAAACTATGTTTTCTTAAATTAGCTCACAGAGCAGACCTTTAAAAAATGAGTCCTTGGGTTTGCAAGATAAGAATATACAAATTCTCAATGAACAAACCTCAGTTTGTTAACCAAAATTAGTTGTGTTGATGAGCAGAAACATTGGTTAAGAATGAAATGCTCCTCAAAAGCGATATTATAAAAGCATAGCATAATGCTTCTCTGTTTATTCAGTGTGTTATTAGAAAAGGCACCAATTAAAAAAATTACATCATTATACACTGTTCTTTCAAGATTTTCAATTAAAAAAAATTTTCAGTATTTCTGTGTAGACAACTTTTATAAGAAGTGAGCCACAATTCCCCTCTGCAATATTATGTACTGTATAGTACTGGTGATTTATCACAGAGAGAATTTTGCAGTTTGAGTCACACGAGGACTCACATTGTAAACTCTATCTTTGTTCTAAATTCAACATTTGTTCTCACCCAGCTCACTGCAGCACTTGCAGTTCACTCTTGACTGCAGTTTAGAGGAGGTTGTGTGATGTGATTTTTTTTTTTTTTTGTAGTTGCCTTTTCTAATATCACACTGAACAAATCTACATCCCGAGCATGTCCCTACATGTCCCAAGCACACAGATACACTCACCTTCCTTTGTAGCAAAATGATTCAAAATTAATAATCTATATCAATTTTGATATCCAGAGATTGTTAATAGCTATGAAAACTGTTTATTAACATTACATCTTGCCAGAAAACCTATCTACAAGGTTCAAAATGCAGTGTTTGGAAATTTATACACACAGGGAACAGGCAAAACTGGAACGCTTTAAAGGTACTCAGTATAAGCAAACATTTTTACTGGCAGAGAAGGTTTGTGCAGTCACTTACACTGCTTGCAGTTAGTTATGCTGCTTAGCCACTGGATGGATGCAGGAAGTTCCTTTCTGCTTATGGCAGAAGGCAATTAATGATTACAAGAGGCTTGAAGTATTTCCTCACAAAAATATCCTGGGACAATACCCAAAGCACATGGAGGGGTTGCTGCTGGGCCAAAAGCTGCTAGAGGCTTTGAAGTTTCCCCAGGCTCCTGGGTGCTGGAGAAAGGAGGCAGACATCTCTGAGCTGGTCCTGGCTCTGTTGGCAACAGGCTCTCATGTGCAGGCAGGATGCAGTGCCAGGTGCAGTCTCAGCGCAGTGTCACACTGACTGTGCAGGTCGAATGCGTGGAGGCATCAGAGCCTGATCCTGCTCGCTGGGGTCCCACCCAGCTCAGGATGAATGAGGCAGTAAGCAGGCAGGGATACAATAGCAGAGAGCACCTTGTGCTACCTGCTCATCCTTTATATCCATTCAGCCTGAGATTGATGGGCCTTTGGACATATATTAGCTAATCAGGATGGCACTTTGCGAAGTTTGACCATATTTGGTGAAGCCAGGGCTTTTGTCCGCTTTCCTGTGGCCACCACCCCCAGCATAGAGGGAAGGCGAGCAAGGGAGCATGCCTGGGCCTATTTAGCCCTACCACAACATCCCTCCACAGCCTCTTTCCCAGGCTGGGACAAGGCTTTGGCACCTGTCATTCTAGGCAATGACACCATGTTTGGACTTAGTTTTGAGCCTACTTTGTGTTCTGGTAAACAGAATTCACTTTTCACCTGTGGACAGCCAGTGCTGAGCATGTGCATATTCTATTTCTGGTATGAATAACCTAGGATTGGCTAATTGTGGCATTTCATCTTTTCCTATTGGACCAACATTCTCTCGGCAAAGTTCTTAAGTTCAGATTTGGTAAACAAGTTGCTTGCTTGGTTTTTGCTTGCTTCCTTGCTCGTTTGCTTGCTGCCTGCCCCTGCCCTGCTTGCTGCCATGCTGCTGTTGTGGTAGGTCTAAAAAAGCCAAGGTGGGCTTGTACATGTCCTGGCTTGCCCAGGCGTGCTCCCCTGCTCCCCCTTCTTCTGTGCTGGGGGTGGCAGCCACAGGAAAGGGGACAAAAGCCCTGGCTTCACCTAATATGGTCAAGCTTGGCAGAGTACCATCCTGATTAGCTCTTGGGATGATCTGGGTTATCTCCAGGACTTCCCATCTTGGCAGGAGGCTTTCAGGTACAGGAAGGATGCAATACCATGTGCAGTCTCAGCATGGTGTCATGCTGGCTGTGCAGGCTGAAGGTGTGGAGGCATTTAGAGCCTGTTCCTGGTCGCTGGAGTTCCACACAGTTCAGGATGCAATGAGACAGTAAGCAAGCATGGATAAAATGGCAGAGCACCCCTTGTGCTACCTGCTCATCCCCTTTTATCCATGCAGCCCGAGACTAATGGGCCTTTGGACGTAGATTAGCCAATCAGGATGGTACTTTGCCAAGTTGACCACATCATGTGCAGCCAGGGCTTTTGCTCTCTTTCCTGCAGTTGCTTCCCCCAGCACAGGAGCAGAGGAGCAGGGGAACATACCTGGGCAAGCCAGAACATGTGTAAGCCTATTTTGGCCTATTTAGGCCTACCACAACACTGCCTTATCAACTTCTCCAACTGAATAAATGATTCTCTGTGTGTCTTATCTTTAAATAAGATTGGGATTTTTAAAATATTAATAAATAATATTTAATATTTTCCTATCTGATTTATCAGATTTTCCATCCAACCAAACGAATACCTGTGTCCATTATCTTTACATAAGATGGGGGGGAGGGGGTGTGGGTGTGGTGTGGTGTTAAAATATTAATAAATAATATTTAATATTTTTATATCTGCCTTATCAGCTTTTCCAACCGCATAACCAAACCTCTGTGTGTTTTAACTTTAAATAAGATTGGGATTTTTTAAATATTAATAAATTATATTAAAATTTTTTATATCTGTCTTATCAGTTTTTCAACCAAATAACCAAATCTCAGTGTGTCTTAACTTTAAATAAGATTGGGATTTTAAAAATATACATAAATAATGTTTAATATTTTTCTATCTGCCTTATCATAATTCATGTTTAATAACAATACCACCACATTACCTTTCCCATATGGGTCTCTGAAGCGCTTGGCATATGGAAAGTAGTTGGTATGAGCAGCAATTGGTACACACAGGAATTTTTCACACCTCTAATTATATCCAGTTCATTAAATATCTTGCAGAGCTAAATCCTCCGAGGCAGCTGTAAGAGGGAACTACAGAATCATAGAATGGTAAGGTTGGAAGGGACCTCAAAGATCATCTAGTTCCAACCCCCTGCCATAGGCAGGGACACCTCCCACTAGTACAGGTCACTCAAGGCCCCCCCCAACCTGGCCTTGAATCCCTCCAGGAAGGGACCAGCCACAACCTCCCTGGGCAACCTGTGCCAGTCTCTCACCACCCTCACTCCAAACAACTTCCTCCTAACACCCAGTTTAAATCTTCCCTCTGCCATTTTAAACCCATTGCCCCTTGTCCTGTCATTGCAGGACCTTGTAAATAATCCTTCCCCAGCCTTCCTGTAGGCCCCCTTCAGATACTGGAAGGCTACTATCAGGTCCCCTCGAAGCCTTCTCTTCTGCAGGCTGCAGAGCCCCAACTCTCTCAGCCTGTCCTCACAGCAGAGCTGCTCCAGCCCTCTGATCATCTTTGTGGCCTCCTCTGGACCTGCTCCAACACTACCATGTCCTTCCTGTGCTGGGGGCTCCAGAACTGCACACAGGACTGCAGGTGGGGTCTGAGGAGAGCAGAGCAAAGGGGCACAATCCCCTCCCTTGCCCTGCTGCCCACACTGCTCTTGCTGCAGCCCAGCACTCAGTTGGCTGTCTGGGTTGCATGCACACACTGCAGGCTCACATTGACCTTCTCATCACCCCAGACCCCAAGGTCCTTTTCCTTAGGAAGAGTTGGTATGTGTTCAAACAGAAGTTGGTATGTGTTCAATCAGAAGTTACAAGCAGATAGTCACTGGGTTACTGAAAGCAAGACGTGGGGAAAACAGGACTTCCAAGTATGCGCATGAGCAGTAGGGAAAGATGTTATGTAGTGGATTCCAAAGTAAAGGCAAAGCTCTGCTCTCCTTCATTTGGCCTTCTGGGATGCAGCAGCTATATATAACAGGATTCTGAACACATATATACCGAGAGCCTCACTAACCGGGCTAGAGTGGCACAAATCTAACCACCATGACAATGTAGTTCCCAATAGGGGACACCCATATGAGATTAATGCCTGCCAGCTCTGTGATCTGCACATCTCAGGAGTGTTGCTGGTCAGCTGAATAGGGTGAGTATAACCTACTCACTTATCAATAGCACTACTCAGCATTCTTTGCCAACATTGTAGTTTCCAATACACTTTCTCTCTAAGATTTGCATTGCAGTTTCCAGTATACCATTCTCTCTATGATTTTAACATTTGAGCTATAATTGTTGGAATTGTACCTCCCCAGAGTGGGGGGTACTTGTGTACTCATCCAGTCCAACCTATCCCCCAACCCCAGCCAATCAAACAGACCATGGCACTAAGTGCCCCAGTCAGGCTTCGCTTCAGCACCTCCAGGGACAGCAACTCCACCACCTCCCTGGGCAGCCCATTCCAATGCCAATCACTCTCTCTGGCAGCAACTTCCTCCTAACATCCAGCATAGACCTCCCCTGGAGGTCACAGCTTGAGACTGTGTCCCCTTGTTCTGTTGCTGGTTGCCTGGGAGAAGAGCCCAACCCCAGCTGGCTACAACCTCTCTTCAGGTAGCTGCAGACAGCAATGAGCTCTGCCCTGAGCCTCCTCTTCTGCAGGCTGCACACCCCCAGCTCCCTCAGCCTCTCCTCACAGGGCTGTGCTCCAGGCCCCTCCCCAGCCTTGCTGCCCTTCTCTGGGCACCTTCCAGCACCTCAACATCTCTCTGAAATTGAGGGGCCCAGAACTGGACACAGCACTCAAGGTGTGGCCTGAGCAGATTATATTGTGTTACTGTTATTCTGTTCTGTCTTCTGGTATTGCAGCTTAACAGATACTGCCTGTCCTGATCTCTCCCCCTCTGCTTCCTTGCCTTTCTTCACTTCTCCAAGCAACACACTCTTATCTCTCAGTTCATGAGGGAGTTAACCTGGCAGAGAATTGAGCCACTGAAGCTTTGTAGGCCCCAGCTGGGGAGGTTTCAGCCTACCCTCAGGCCACGGAAGGTGGGAGGGTTGGAGGATTCTAGAAGACCAGTTTGGACTCAATAGATTTATTATCTTATTCTACCTGATTGCCTTTTTTATCTAAGCACTTGTAAGCAGAATTTCTCTTTAAACTCTCAGTCAGTGTACAGTGTCCTCACTCTTACTCCTGGAATGGGTAAGAGTCACTTCTGCCCTCCGGTCCCAGGTAAGCACATAGCCCCAAGCTGGGACACTCTGCTAGGTGAATATTTGAAAATCTTACATTTTTCTGAGCTTTCTGTTCATTTGTGAAGGTTTTCTCTTTTCTCTGTGTGGTGGTTTGAGGCATCCTAAGTCCCTCTTAAATAAAACCAGGATATAGAATCATAGAATCATAGAATCAACCAGGTTGGAAGAGACATCCAAGCTCATCCAGTCCAACCTGTTGTGCTACCTAAGTGCTACCAATGGCTTCCACCCTACAAACTGTCCTGGTGCAGTTCCAGCAGACCTCTATGCTAGACCACTTGGAGCATTACAGCCTTTGGCAGCATTTCAAAGGGGCAAATAAAACTTAACCACATGCCAAGAAAACCCAAAAAACCAAAACTGAAAAAATAACCAATGTGAAGTTCACTCCCTCATTTCAAAGAGGCTGCATGTATTTGAAATGAAAATGTACAAGTTTAATGCAAAGCAATGCAGCAATCAGTAAAGAAAAGCAGTGTTTGAAAAATCTTCTCCGTTAGTTTTCCTGTTTTCCAAGTATGTATTAACACCAGGAGACAGAGGAGAGTACCTTGAAAAGTGGCTTTCCTTTAAGGCACTTCATCAAAGCAGATGAAACATCTGGGAACAAAGAGAGATCTCATTCCCAGGCAAAGAGAAAAACAGCAGACCGAGAAGTTATTGTAAAACCTTTTCTCCCACAGTGATCCTGATGCGTTGTACCAACACTCCACATGCTACGACTACTTTGACAGGCGTTTTGACCTGCTGGGAAGTTAAAGAATACTGAAGTCAGTGAATATTATTCCTATATCTCATTGGTGATTATATATATTATAATCATGCATTATCTTATCAAGCTTAGGAGATACCAGGGTAGCTCCTACTACACATTTCTGGTGCTTTACAGATTTAGAGAGTGTAAAGGGTTAACCCTCCTGGGGGTGGTCTGAACCTGACCCCAGGTCCTCCTGACTCCTCCCTTGGGGGTGGTCTGACCCTGACTCCAGGTGTAGTGATTAGCCCACTCCCACCTCCTGTCCAGGGCCCCAACAAAAACAGAACAACTGTCTGGTTTCTCTCTCTTTTTGCCTTCCTTGCCTGCCTGATAGCACCACCTTTGTTCCTGCTGCTCCTCTTTTGCCACCCACCACATGGTGGACATCCCTTCCTGCATCTACCTCCATCCATTGCCATCAGTCTGGTTGTTTATGTATTTTTGTATCTTGTTTCCCTTCCCTATACCTCTTTGTAGCTCCCCTACCTTAAAGACTCCTTACTTATTGTTAAAGATTTTTTTCTTTTAGCTTCCAAATCAAAGCAAGACTGTTCTTTGAGTGCTTTACCCCTTTTCCTCTCAACATCTAATACCTTTCTTTCAAAAAAGGGAGAGAGGGGAGGGCATCCTATTATTGTATTGGTTCTGTTAGCTATATTATGAGTCTTTGGGAAGATTAAGCTAGAACCAATATGGAGAGTTTTATTCTTTTTATTCTGCAATTGTTTGCTTTATGTAAGTCAGTTAAGGAATGCACAGTTAAAACATCTAAATAAAAGTCTGGATTCCCCCTCTATATTCTCAGCCACATGAACTTGAGGATTAGAGCATCAGAATGTAGCACTTTTATTTGAAAAGGTCTTGAACATATTCTCCCACAGGATCTAGGGACAGCACCATCAATAACCTCTGAAAAGAATCAAATCAGCTATTAAGGTTCTATATTTAGAGACTTAATTTTCTTAAGTTTGGGCTAGTCCATCTCTGTGCTGGTTTGAAGCTAATTGGCATATTTTAATAGAGAAAATTACACTATAGGCTGTGAAAGGAAAACATGATGTCTATTTTACACATAGTCTTGCTGAGATTGTTTTGGGAAAAGAAACCAAAACATAGATAAGGCATTGACACTCCGTCTCTCTCTGGGGGAACAGCGTGTGGGGCTGTCTAGCAGCTTCTGGCTCAGGCTTCTCCTTGCAGATTAATCTTCACTAACCACTTTTCTTCTAACCCACCTGGCCAATCCTCCAAGCTCACCTTGCACGTAAGGTAAACCTTGGGGCAAGGTACAGGGGTGGGGAGAAGGTGGAAGGGTGGTTGGGAGCCCCTCATGGGATCTCTGATTTCTGGGAGGGGAATTGTGTTTCTGTATTACCTTTAACTGGCATATTTCTGTAACTATTCCTGTCTGTTGTGTCTATCTCTGCTTGTCCATTGTGCTGAGCTGTAAATAGAGCTTCAGTCCTTAACTTCCAGCTGGCTGAGTCTAGTCTGAGTCATTTTACAAAGTGTGGGGGTGGGTAACTCCCAAACCATCACAATCTCCTATCTTTAAACAGCTCTACTGCTGTCTTCTCATGCATTTATACAGATAAATGTAAGTCTTTTCAAAATCCTCCACTATTGTCTGCCTCCCACCTTAAATGTAGCCAAGGGTTGTAGGGAAAGAAGGAGAATGCAGCTGCACAGCCAAAATGTTTCACCAAAAGAAGCCAGCAAGGTCACAGCCATTCCAGCTTTGCAACAGCCTTCTGCCAGAGCATTGCCATGCTATAGAATCAAAACATTCTTACTGAACAGAGTCTACAGTGCCCAGCATTTCTTTCATTTGGGCACAGTGAGGATGGTTCTAATTAACTTTACATTTGAAATAACAATCACCCAACCCTTGCTTTGCTGGGCTGTGTCCTGGACTGGGAGAGGAGAGACAGGAGACAAAGAGATGCTACACAAAATGGAAACAAGAGCAAGTTTTAGTGGCACTTACTTATAGGTCTTTAGTTTCTACAAACAGCAGTCTGAAGAAAAACAGAAATGCTAAACAGGAAGTTGAGGGGGGGAAATAGATTTTTGAAGATTAATTATGTAAATTTGCAATCATCCAGACTGCAGAGTAGGTAAGACCTAACTTCTAGAATGTGAATAGGAGGGGTAAATGAGAAAATGAAGTGGGAGGAGAGGGGAGAGAAAAAAACAAGAAAATAAAAGCAAGACAAAACTTATTTATCTGTTTAAGTGAACAAAGGCCTATGGTCATTTTTTTCCTGCTGTGTTTCCAAGGCGAGACACAATCCTTTGCTGTACAAATGCAACAGGCTAGAACACAGCACCATGGCAACACAGCAACTGTGGGTAGGAATTCTCCCTGAAATCATCTCAAAGCCACTGAAACTCCTGGAGTTCAGGATTTGCAGAGGCACAGTGCATGGGTAGGTGTGCCAGGCTCTCTGGTTGAGACACAGACCTTCAGCACCACTTGATTCCCATGGAACTGGGGGCCCAGAGGCCTGGGGAGAAACTCAAAGATCTGGCACGATAGAAACAGAAAGCCTTGAATTCATGCTCCTCTCTACAGATCAGAAACAGCCTTAAAAACACAGATTTTTTTTTAAAAATAAATAAATAAGTAATCAATATTCACTGGTCCTTCCTGGAACAGTATTTTAACAGGCTGTAGCTGTTGTATACAACAGCAATTCTATATAGCACACAAAACCAAGGTGTTAACCCAAGTGTAAAGAAGTGAAAGGTGTTAAATGACCCTGTAGCAGGGATTTCAGGAGAGATTTTAACTGCTTGTGATGGGTTGTGTCTGGAAGACAACTATTAACACCTTTATTCTTCCTAAAAGTGCCATGTCCTCTTTATTGGCCCCAAGAGATCGGTGCCTTTCTCTATAAAGCCCATCCACAGGTCATTTGCATGCTACCATTTATCACAAAGTTGCTTCATTAATGACTTGCTCAAAAGGGTCAGCACAACACTGCTCTTTGAAAGAGTTATAATTTTTTAGGAATGTTAGAATAGAACTGAAGATTAATTCTTTAACCTGAGAATCTTTATGGACCGTGTAAGAGATCAAAGTAAAGACAGAAAGGATTTGTGAAGTTCTTACATCTTTAAAGGATAGCTGTACTAGGAAAGCTTGCTCTCTTTTAATTAAACTGCCAAGAAGTAGAGGCAAAAGTCACTTCCCTGGACATCACTGCTATTCCCCATGCAATTCCACCAATGCAATTTCCTAAGTGAGGTGGAACCCTCTGTTTGGTCAGTTCACTTCAGATTTCCATAAGGAGATCCTCCAGCATACACTAAGGTCTCTGACACACCAAAACTACAGAATTAGGACTATCTTGTACTTCTCAGTGCATTTATTCTTTCTCTTGGTTCATCTTAATGCAGAGACTGTGTTTCAATTGAAGGAATGTGTACCTTTCCCACAATTTATTAATTCTTCACTGGAATCCACCAATAATCAGCCTGGAGAACAGAAGGCTTCCAGGAGACCTTAGAGTAGCCTTCCAGGATCTGAAGGGGGCTCCAGGAAGGCTGTGGAGGGACTATTGACAAGGTCTGGTAATGCCAGGACAAGGGGAATGGGTTTGAAGTGACAGAGGGGAGATTTAGACTGGATGTTAGGAGGAAGTTGTTTGCAGTGAGGGTGGTGAGAGACTGGCACAGGTTGCCCAGGGAGGTTGTGGCTGCTCCCTCCCTGGAGGTGTTCAAGGCCAGGTTGGATGAGGCCTTGAGTGACCTGTACTAGTGGGAGGTGTCCCTGCCTATGGCAGGGGGTTGGAACTAGATGATCCTTGAGGTCCCTTCCAACCTTACCATTCTATGATTCTATGAATAAAGTCTGCATGCAGTTTGTTTTTTAGTTTACAGCATATTACAATTGTTGGTACTCTACATTTTATGTTCTACCCCTAGCAATTTATATATATATATATATATATATATATATATATAATTTATCACTCCTAACTGCTAATTTAAAACAGATTTTGTGCTATACTGCTGCATTTACCACAACTTTAACCAGACTAAGTTACTCTAGGTATTTGTCAACATTACAGCAGGTTTAAAAAAGGGCAAAAATGCAAACATAAATTTTGCAGGATTCGTGTTGAAAGCCCAAGTCCCACTTTGGTCTCTTTAATCATTTAGTTTACTAAAAGCAAAGGTTGCTGACACAGCCAACCAGGAAGATACACAGCTCACACAAAAACCTTGGATTGCTAGAAGTGACTCTAGTGGAGTCCCTCAGGGGTCAGTACTGGGACCAGTATTATTCAGTGTATTCATTAACGACCTGGATGAGGGCACAGAGTGCACTGTCAGCAACTTTGCTGATGACTCCAAGCTGGGTGCAGTGGCTGCCACGCTGCAGAGTTGTGCTGGTGTTCAGAGAGACTTGGACAGGATGAAAGTTGGGTAGGGAGAGATTGAATGAAGTTAAGCTGGGGCAAGGGGAGAGCCCTGCACATGGGAAAGAACAACCCCAGGAATCGGTATAGGTTGGGGCCTGACCTATTGGAGAGCAGTGAAGGGGAAAAGTACTTGGGAGTGCTGGTGGATGGCAGGATGGGCATGAGCCAGCAACGTGCTCTGGTGGGCAGGAGGGACAATGCCATCCTGGGGTGTGTTAGAAGGGCTCTGGTTAGTAGGTCAAGGGAGGTTCTCCTGCCCCTCTACTCTGCCCTAGTGAGGCCTCATCTGGAGTATTGTGTCCAGTTCTGTGCCCTCGAGCTCAAGAAGGACAGGGAACTGCTGGAGAGAGTCCAGCACAGAGCCACAGAGATGATGAAGTTGAACATTTTCCTTACGAGGAGAGCCTGAGGGAGCTGGGGCTGGGAACTCGGAGAGGAGGACACTGAGAGGTGACCTCACTCATGTTTATAAGTATGTGCAGTGTGAGTTCCAGGAGGCTGGAGCCAGGCTCTGCTGGGTGATGCCCAGTGCCAGGAGAAGGGGCAATGGGTGAAAGCTGAGGTATATGAGGTTCCATGTGAACCTGAGGAGGAATTTTTTTCCTGAGAGAGTGACAGAGCACTGGAACAGGCTGCCCAGGGAGGCTGTGAAGTCTCCGTCTCTGGAGATATTCAAGAACCATCTGGGTGTGTTCAAGTGTGATCCTGCTCTGGCAGGAGGGCTGGACCAGATGAAATTTCAAGGTCCCTTCCAGCCCCTGACATTCTGTGATTCTATGATTCCTACTGCCACTCTTCCAGTTGAACTTCCAGCAGCTACCCTTGCAGCTACCACATGTCAGATTGTGATGGTTTGGGAACTCACCACCACCACGAGCTTCACCAGACTAACTCAGCTGGCTGGAAGTTAAGGGATGAAGGTATATTTACATTGTAGCACAAAGTTACAAGTATATATACACAATATATACAGATATTTACAACTATATACAATTATATACAAGTTAAAAGTAATACAGAAAGTCAAAACTCCTCCAGAGCAGCAGAACCACCCAGGAGGGCTCCAAACTAACTGTTCTACTTCTTCCACCCTCTCCCTTATCTCAGAAGGCTTATGTGCAGGGGTGAGATGCCAAAAGCTGGCAAGAGGTTAGAAGGAGGATGATTAGATAGGGTTACACAGATTCAAGCAGAGACAGTTAACACGGCAAGAAGCAGCCAGAGACTGAGGAAACTTGGTTATTGTTTCTTCGGTTTATATCTCTAAGCAAAACCAGTGGGTGGTATAGACATCACTATTATTTTCTTTTCATAACAAATGAGCTAATTTCTCTCATTAAAATATTCCAGTTAGCCTCAAACCAGCACACACATTTCTGAACTATTTCAGACAGTAAGGCTGTGAGCGTCTTTTTTTTTTTTTTTTTGTGCCCTAAATCTCAAGGAATAAGGCATCCCTGCAATACAAGTTGAGAGATTCCAAATTCTTCAGAGCCAAAAGTAAATAAAAATTAAAATATTTGAATGAATAATGTTAATTGAAACTAATACAATTTATCCTAACCTTTCCAACCAAACATTTAGAAGAACAGAAGTATTTACATTTATAAATTCAAAATCTAGGTATTTTTTTCGCTGATCTAACCTGGGAGGAAAACAACTTCAAAGTACACATTCATTGTCATTTTCAGAAGCCTGGGGTTTGTAGTTTTAGCATTATCCTTCTACAAAATCTTGTGCAGTGACTTAAAATGAATGGCTTGGCAGTGGCAATGGTTATCAAAGTGCCTCCTGCTAAACACACAGGCTGCTGTTTTCTTCATCCAGCTGTAGGAAGCTGGAGTGGAGGGAGAACCCCAAAGGTCTTCAGGCTTCTGTCATGCCAGCATGCAGTGCCCCAGCTGAGACCACCAGTGAGGCTAATAAAAGGAAAAATGCAGAAATCAGATGCACTACAATCTCTGAGGTAGTTTCTCATTTCTAGGAGTCTCCATAAACTTATGTGTAGATAGTACAACTGTGTCAGCTGCACATGTAACCCCCTCTAAAGCACAGGTAGAAGGGTGAGAACTAAGTAACCACTTTATGGGAAGAATAGGAGTAGTAACAGCATGGCAATAATTGATAACAAAATAAAATGGATTACAAAATGAATTAATCTGAAGAGAGGCAGCGAGTCGTGATTGCATTTGACTCTGTCCCACATGACATCCTGGTCACCAAACTGGAAAAGCATGGACTTGATGGATGGAGCACTGCTGGGTAAGGAATCGGCTGGATGGTCGAACCCAGAGAGTGGCGATCAACGGCACAATGTCCACATGGAGACCAGTGACAAGTGGTGTCCCTCAGGGGTCAGTGCTGGGACCAGTGCTGTTTAACATCTTTGTCAGTGACATGGACAGAGGAATGGAGTGCACCCTCAGCAAGTGTGCAGATGACACCAAGCTGTGTGGCACAGTCGACTTGCTAGAGGGCAAGGATGCCATCCAGAGGGACCTGGACAGGCTGGAGAGGTGGGCCCAGGCCAACCTCATGAAATTCAATAAGGCCAAGTGTAAGGTCCTGCACCTGGGTAGGCACAATCCCAAGCACAAATACAGGCTGGGTGGTGAATGGCTGGAGAGCAGCCCTGAGGAAAAGGACCTTGGAGTCTGGGTTGATGAAAAGCTCAACATGAGCCTGCAGTGTGCACATGCAGCCCAGACAGCCAACCGAGTCCTAGGCTGCATCAAGAGAAGCGTGGCCAGCAGAGCAAGGGAGGTGATTCTGCCCCTTTACTCTGCTCTCGTCAGACCCCACCTGGAGTACTGTGTGCAGTTCTGGAGCCCTCAGCACAGGAAGGACATGGAAGTGTTGGAGCGGGTCCAGAGGAGGGCCACAAAGATGATCAGAGGGCTGCAGCAGCTCTCCTATGAGGACAGGCTGAGAGAGTTGGGGCTCTGCAGCCTGGAGAAGAGAAGGCTTTGAGGGGACCTGATAGTAGCCTTCCAGTATCTGAAGGGGGCCTACAGGAAGGCTGGGGAAGGATTATTTACAAGGTCCTGCAATGCCAGGACAAGGGGCAATGGGCTTAAACTGGCAGAGGGGAGATTTAGACTGGATGTTAGGAGGAAGTTCTTTACAGTAAGGGTGGTGAGACACTGGCACAGGTTGCCCAGGGAGGTTGTGGCTGCTCCCTCCCTGGAGGTGTTCAAGGCCAGGTTGGATGAGGCCTTGAGTGACCTGTACTAGTGGGAGGTGTCCCTGCCTATGGCAGGGGGTTGGAACTAGATGATCCTTGAGGTCCCTTCCAACCTTACCATTCTATGATTCTATGATTCTATGATTGCATTACTGTGAAAGAAGAGAAAAGAGCCTGTGTTCAACTAAAATTTCTCAGTGCAAGAGAGCTGCTACAGAAAACAAAGACCTTGGACTGCTCTTCTTTTGCCAGCCCATCCCTCATCCCGGGCTCTGACCTTGCTGTGGCAAACTGTGTCCTGTGAGAACTAATGAGTGATCTGCTCCCACAGGTACTCAAGTCCACATACAGCTTGTCAGACAGGCCCAGGTGAATCAGCTAAAGCTACAGGTAAATACATTAACTGAGTCAAGCAGTTTGTCAAAAGCTGGCTTCAAGAAATGAGCTGCACAGGTGACCTCTAGTCTTTCTACCATTCCCTCTGGGATATCTTACTTTGTTTTGTTTTGTTTCCTAGTTCATCAGAGCTGGAATTTTCTGCTTGAACAAACACTACCCTGCCTACATAAAAGAGTGTGCCAGTTCAAGGCCATGAGCTCGCCAGGACTGGAGGACAGAAATGACTCTCACTCCTTTTGAAGAGTAAGAATGAAGATACTGCACACTGATTGGCAGTTCAAAGAGATTCTATTTACTAGTGCATATATGCAAAAGGCAATCAGGTAGAATGAATACATCCACAAGCTAAGCTGTCAGACTAAAACCATCTAGAATCCTCCACCCCTTTGTCCTGGCAGGGCAGAAATCCTGCCAGACCACTTTTGGCCTCCCTCAGGGTCCAGGAGTCAAGTTGATGAGCAGACTAAACAACAGGGATTGGCTTTGGCAAAGCTGCCCTGAGGGCTAGCAGCCAGCACCACGTCAGCTGTCTTGTGTAGCTCCTCCATGTGCCAGTGTACACACACGAGGCACCAAATTTTGAATGCATTGGCTAAAACAAGTGATCCCTGTCCCTATTCACCAGTTTGATTTGCAGAAGGTGTCTTTAATGGGGGAGCAGTTTGAAAATGCCTTTCACACTGCATCTCTCCAGCCATGCTGAGCCCCATTAGCAGATCTTTCAACTGGGTCCTGTCTGCAGAAAGCATTGCTCACAGCAGCCATGTGTTTGAAGCTTGCAGCAAATCAGTTCTTCTCTTCCTCCCTCTGCCTGGAATGTATTTTGTGTTTTTACCCTCGGGATCATAATTGCGGTTTTTGGAAGTGTCTGTGTACAGGAAGCTTACTCAGGGAGCAAAGCATGGTGAGTACATCTGCTAGAGGTAATGCTAAGGTTCCATAAGCCTTAGCAGTAGAATTTTTCCTGTATTCGTGTTCCTATTTTCCATGTTCTGATTGTTTACATTGTTTAATTATGTGTTCATAAACACCCTGTGTGCAACCACTTATTGTCACTTATTGCAACCAAAAATCCACACTAATCTTACCAGATTTCCCTGATTTGTTAATACTAATAAATAATATTTGATATTCCTGTGTAAAATTAATATTCATAATCAATATTATATATTAATCCTGTAACACACTTCCACCCCCATCAGGTATGAGAGTAGGCCACAACTGCCCTCCCCAGCTTAGGCCTACAAGACAAGCTGGATGGGTGGGCAGAGGCCAATGGGGTGAGATTTAACAAGGCTAAGTGCAGGGTTCTACACTTTGGCCACAGCAACCCCAAGCAGTGCTACAGGCTGGGCACAGAGTGGCTGAGAGCAGCCAGGCACAGAGGGACCTGGGGGTGCTGGGAGAGAGTAGCTGAACATGAGCGAACTGTGTGCCCAGGTGGGCAGGAGAGCCAATGGCATCCTGGCCTGCATCAGGAGCAGTGTGGCCCCCAGGAGCAAGGAGGCTTTTCTGCCCCTGTGCTCAGCACTGCTCAGGCCACACCTTGAGTGCTGTGTCCAGTTCTGGGCCCCTCAATTCAAGAATCATAGAATCATAGAATGGTAAGGTTGGAAGGGACCTCAAGGATCATCTAGTTCCAACCCCCTGCCATAGGCAGGGACACCTCCCACTAGTACAGGTTACTCAAGGCCTCCTCCAACCTGGCCTTGAACACCTCCAGGGAGGGAGCAGCCACAACCTCCCTGGGCAACCTGTGCCAGTGCCTCACCACCCTTACTGTAAAGAACTTCCTCCTAACATCCAGTCTAAATCTCCCCTCTGCCAGTTTAAGCCCATTGCCCCTTGTCCTGGCATTGCAGGACCTTGTAAATAATCCTTCCCCAGCCTTCCTGTAGGCCCCCTTCAGATACTGGA